>OX371223.1:241873245-242309515 GCA_947310385.1 Nephrotoma appendiculata | reverse complement strand
ATAGTATTGTATTCATTAAATGTTGAAAAGTAACAGGAACTCCTTTCAACTCACATGGCGTACGATTGAAATGAAAATGCCCAGCACTAGTATTAAAAGCGGTTTTGGGTTTTGCATCTTCATCCAACAGCACCTGGTGATACCCATGACTGGTCATGCCTAAACTAGTAAAATATGATGATTTGCCCAGTTGATCCAATATTTCAACTACGCTTGGAAGAGGGTATACGCAGTCTAATGTTATGTCGTTTAAACGACGGAAGCCGACAACAACACGCCATTTCCTTGAACCATTTCCGGATTTTTTCGGTACAGCTAAAAGAGGAAAATTCCAAGGGTTTTCACTTGGTTTAATTATGTTTTGTTTTAGCATCTCATCTACTTGACTGTTTATTTCCTTTTTATTTGCATCATGCATTCGATATGATTTTTGATAAATAGGTGAGCTATCTGATTTTATTGGGATACTATGTATCCTGCTGCTCCATGAGCAGCAGTTAGCATATCACCTTCTAAATGAAATACGTCATTATATTCACGTATAATACGTCTAATGGAATCACGTTCTTGTAGATTTAGGTGTGATAATGAAACAGATGACTCAATGGTTTTTAAACAATCAGTAATTGTATTGTTCCAAGATTTGCGAGAAAATATATCATAATGTAGAAGCTTATCAAATATTAAATTCTTGGCTAAAAATTGGACAGGTTTGTCATTAGTATTTATTAAATTAAGAGTAACAACAGGATTGCGAGGTTCAACAATTGTGTTTCCAACAAACACGCCCGATATTATCTCCTTAGATAAGCACAAGTATTCCGCGTTGTCTTCAATATTGGTACACCTTACATTAATGATCTGTTCACTTCTTGGGGGAATTATTAATTTAGACAAGGATGTTATTAGATGAAGAAGAATTGATGTAGCTTGGAAATTCATCATTTAAAATTTGGAAATTATGATTAATGCTGAACGTATCAGTAAAAATTATTTTCGATGGTACTAAACCTAAGGATTCACCAACTCCAATGGTTACACGCTTCATTTAACATTTTAAAGTTGGATAAAATATGGAAGAACCAATCACACATGAATCTTTGATTACACTGATATCTGCTCCTGTATCTAATAAAAAATTAGACAAATGAAATTTTTCAATTTCAAGGCTTAATTTAACGTAAATATTATCCTCTGTATGAAGGACCTTGTATAGATGATTCTATATTTTGATGTGGAACGGTTCGAGAGTTGTTTGGATTTAAATACATGGAAAAACAAACAGATGCTATGTATCCATTCTTTTGACATATCTGACATCTTTTTAAAGGAGGTTTGACTTGCTTGGTAGAATGAGGTTGTAAGGATATTTCAGAATTTAAATGAATCTCCTCTTGTAAAGCTTTCAAAATAGCTTTTTGTAAAGATCGATAGTCACCCGCATTTATAATAAGACCAATCGGTTCCTTAAGACCATTTTTTTTATATATACATACTAGTTACTATTTGCGGTTATTTAATTTTTCCATGACCAATTTCTGGAGTCATAATTAAAATGGATACTTCACATTGATGATTTCAAACCCGTGTGGCTAAATAACGATGATCCTACCGGCTACACGAAAATTTTGTTGTATATCTAACCAGAAAAAGCAGTTGTTGCGTTGCGAAGTCCATTTTGGATTGTTAAGGCAATTTAATTAAAACACTTAGAAGATTTATTTTGTGTAATAATAATTAGTTTTAGTATTAAGTAGTTTTACATTTACACAGGATTTTAATTTATACAAGAATATGTTTTATGTTTTTATTTACAGATTATATAAATATATTTATATTTTTTATTTCACATTTTATATATTTAAAATTTAAGAACAAATTTCTATTTATAACTCCGTACAAGTGTTGACTACTAGCGAAAGAGCTTTTTTTGATTTTTGCTAAGCTTATATAGAGGTTTAAAACGACTACAGCTCCTCAATGATTAATTACGAGAGTTAATTTTAGTACTAATCTAAATATTAATCTAGTACAAAATATATTAAATTATTTTAGAGCTTTTTTGCTTAAAGTTTTGCTTACATAACAGGGTACATCGTAGTAGCGATGGGTTTGTTAGAACCATAACAATAAAACACAACAACGGAGGATTACTCAAACGGCCAATTGCAAAGATCAGTTGTCTGCCAATTGAGGACGATGGACATTGCGACAAGGCATCTTCGTCATCGGAAACCCAAACAAATGCAGTTGACGCCAAAGACCACGCAAAACATCATGAATGAGTGACAAGAGCAACAACTAGGGTCCGGGTATATGTTAACAATCCAGCTGGTAACAGAAAATTATAAAAATAAAGTGCTGACATATATCACTTACTTGAATCGAGTAATTTTACTATATACAATTTAAGATTTTTATAATAAAATCAGAAGTATTCTAGTCAAGTTGTCGCTTTTCAATCGTTAAAATATTTTGTTTTGAATTAGTGGACTAGCTCCGACCCAGGGTAGACGCACTAATCTCATTTCAATACACTTGTGTATTTCTTAGTTGTTTGTGAGTTTTATAAGTGTTTTTTTACTTTCTTTACATATTATGTACCTCTTACTATCCAGACAGATTGACTGATCGATGTGAAACTGTATATTTGATCTTTTTCCATAAATAGTCAGATCATAGTGACTTTTGGCTGAAATCGGTCCAACGGAGGTAAAAAGTATAGGATTTGTAAAAAACGACCTTGTTGGGGGGGTTGACTTTGTTGGTTTGCTGAGATTTAAGTGGGAATAATGGGTTTTCATTATACATGACAGTTTTACTAAAATTCCAAATTTCCGGTATGATTAATTTTTCGCTTTAGATAGCGAGTGTTGTGTATTCGAGAATCGAGATCCCGGTAAAAAAAAATCTTGTCAGTTTACATTTCAAATTTAATTAAACCGCATAACGCGAGGCACAACGAAACTGATTGATGTAAATGCTTTATTTAGTGCCTGCGAGACATTTCCCCCTAATTTATCATCTTTTATTCCCCGGTAAATGCAATTGATGTTTTAATTTTTATTAAAAGCAAAATTAAATGGATAATGTTTTAACACATACGAGCACACCACAAGACAAACCGGAAAAATTGTAAAAGCTTTAACCGCACCAACCGCAATAACTTTGTTTTATGTTGATTGATGTTTCTTTCAGTATTTTTGGTGTATATTTCGTTAAGTAAACATAAATTATGTTCAACCTTCGTACATACATTTTTCGGGTTGTTTTTTTCTTGTCTGTATTTTTGTAGATAGGTAAACATTATGTTAATCAAAAAACTTTGATGGTTTCTGTAGAAAACAAAGTAGCTCCTTAACGGATGATATACAAGAAATTATTTAATAATAATTATTTTTTATGGGATAGGCACCTGAAACATTTAATAACAAAATTTCTGTATGTCATTCTTCATTTCATCCTAAAAACATGACACTGACTCAGCAAAATCATTCTAACATAATTAATAATAATTTGGTAACTACGAGTTTTTCAACTTATCACTACACAGTGATTTATGGTGTAGAAAAACTGGTGAGACGTATGGCTAAATATCTAATTATGCAACACCTTTTTGTGTCTGCTACAATATTTACATTATTGATGTGAATTTCCATTGCCTTATCGTGTAGTAATAGAAAATGCACGAACATATTCTATTCCATATGCGATCTAATTGAAATATATTGTTAAGATTTTTCATAAGAAATAGATGTTTCTTGTGTAACGCGGCGAACACAAAAAAAATATTTATGAATTTCAATATTTCACTTGCCTTAGCGAACACAGCTTACGAGAGGCATTGCAGGCGGAAAATTTTAAACGAATTTCACATAAATTTTGCATATTACCAAACGTATGTTGCTGATGATGGTGGTTGAAGAGTGGAATATTTTAATTTTCTTCCTATCTTACCATCCATTCACGAATAGAACATATGTTATATGCATACATGATATAAAGCATTTTATTTATTTATTTATGTATGTATGTGTAGCTTTGACTTTTTGAGCAGAATTCTAATAATAATTTTTACATATAAAATGGATATTTTCCATCGTCTTCGAGACATCATCAATCCATATATACAACTTAAGTTGTTTATTGTGTTACACAACTTTACACACGACTCGTTTTAATCGGTTTGGTGGGGGGGGGGGGGGGGGAACCTGAGCATATGAGGAAGAAATAAGCATTGCCTAGAATAATAAAAGCTTGATTATAAATTTTCAGTATTTTCGGAAATAAAAAGCCTGCATTGGCATCAAAAAGATTTGATGATAGATCGCCATTTGGTTAACCAAGCCGTATCATATTTGCATCATACATACATACGTCTATAGGTTAAATATTATATGGGCATTAAATCAAAGTTAGGTTTTGGGTTCCAATTACAACAATATTCGTGATTGGATTTTTTTTTTTTTGATACAAAAATGGGAAAATATAAAACCAATTTTCATTTTATTGATTTGTATCGGGTGAAATGTCGAGAGTTGTTGACAAGGGAATGGTGGTTGTTTGTGTCGATTTAAATTAAACATTGTTACCAGCTGGAATTTTTTGAAATAAATTGATACGCTAGCAACTTTTATGCGTTCTATTTAATTACTTTTTTGAAGTACTATCCATGCGGTACACTAACAAGGATCAAAGATATTAAATGGCTGTCGGTGAACGGTTTTAATTTATAAAATACTAGCAGGTAGGGTGCGCTTGAGTAATCATTATAAACAAACGGCGACACTTAAATAATACGAACATATTGAATTGAACTAAGATGTATTTCGATCATAATTCCTGTACTTCTTTATGTATGACATCCATTGGAACTTTAGGGAAAGACAATACAGAACGATTTTGATTTAGTCCTGTTAAACAACTTGTGGGTGTCAGTTGCAAATGTAAATACAATGACGTATGGTAGTTTATAGCTCCACCAAGCTTTTTATTAAAACGAACCACTAATATTTTTTAATAATTATATTTAATTTATATTTAATTACATATTAATATGTATTTTGATTATCTCGACAAATTATGTTTTTTTTAATTTCTATTTTCTATTGTTTTTTCTTTAATGAAAAATGTGAACTGTGAAAACTATTTTTTGTTGTTTTTAAATAGGCTTCTAAGAAAATAGAAATTTTTTTACAAAATGTTGGTTTATACCCAACTAACCATTCGGGTGCTAGAAAATTTAAATAAATGTATATAATGAATTTCGATATAAAAGGTGTGAAAACGCCACAATACACCCCTCCCAGAGAGATCGAAGATCTATCGATAATTTAAGAATCTGGTAGGAGTCCTGGTTACACGACCCGATCTTGTAGTTGTTCTAGTACTTGGCGAAAGATCAAAACGAACTTTTTTGCGAATTTTCGATTCCTCGGTAGGTATTTTAGGCCCGTCATCCGAAATAATGAGTTTTGGTTCGTGAGTCGGTAAAAGTAATCCAGTTTGTATAGTTTCGTCCTTAATTTCTGATTGATTGTCGGAGTAACACGGTTTGAGTCGGTCGATGGATATTTTGGCTTGTCGTCCGTTCAGATCCAAAGTGTAAAATTTGTCGGTACGGTCGATTACCAAATACGGTCCAGTATATGGTGGTTGCAGTGATCTGCGTACTGCGAGCAAGTAAACAGATCTGTACTGATGAAAATTTTGTCCGTAGTATGCCGAGAAGCCGGTATAGGTCGAATTTCATCAAAGTGTCGTCGTAAATTCGTAATAAAGTCTGATTGTAAAATTTGGTCGTTCGTAGTACATATCTAAAAATGTTCCAGGAACTCGAGTTGTACATCCGTAATAACCAGTTCAGCTGGAGTAGCTTTTAGTTCGTCACAGTAAGTCGTTCGTAGTCCAAGTAAGATTGCAGGAAGAACACTAGTCCAATCAAATCGATCATAGCACATAATGGCAGATTTGATGACCCGATGTCATCTCTCGATCATGCCATTACATTTTGGATTGTAACTAGTTGTTCTCCTGCGTTCAAAACCAAGTAAGTTAGCCAGTTCGCGAAAAAGTTGTGATTCAAATTGCATGCCTTGGTCCGTGACAATGAACTCTGGCACACCAAAGCAAGCTATCCAATGAGAATAAACAGCGAAAGCGACGGTTGCAGCAGTTATATCCGGAACAGGCACCGCCTCGGGCCAGCGAGTGTATCTATCAATCAATGTGACGCAATACCGCTAATTATCAGAAACTGGTAACGGACCAATGTAATCGAGGTGAATAGTCGAAAAACGTTGAGAAGTTAATTTATAGTTACCAAGTGGAGATTTTGTATGTCGTGAGATTTTAGCCTTTTGGCAAGCTATACAACTTTGAGCCATTTTCTGAACGTCTTTTTTAGTCGATGACCAGATGACATTCTGAGTCAAAAGTTTGATGGAAGCTTTGACGCCAGGATGTGAAAGGTTATGAAAAGCCTCGAAAACCTGTTTTCGGAAATTAAAGGTAATGAATGGCCTAGGTGTAGTAGTAGAAATATCGCAATAAATTAATTTTTTTGAATTGAAAGAAACAAGAAATTTCTCAAATTTGAGAACAGAGTTACTTCTTAAAATTTCTTGAAGTTCCTCGTCATTGGTCTGAGCATCTGCGATGATAGCATAATCAATACTTTCGGGAATAGAAATTTGATTAATGCGTGAAAGAGTATCTGCGACAACGTTATCCAGTCCAGAGATGTGCTGAATATCGGTAGTGAATTGATCAATGAAATCTAGGTGTCGAAATTGACGAGGAGATGCTTTTTCCGGATTCTGATCAAAAGCGTAGACAAGTGGCTTATGATCGGTATAAAGCGTAAAAGTACGACCTTCGAGAAGACATCGAAAGTATTTTATTCCCGAATATACCGCGAGAAGTTCACGATCATAAGCACTGTATCTTTTTTGCGTTTTATTGGGACGTACTGAAAAGAAACCGAGTGGTTGCCAAGAATTGGATACAAACTGCTGAACTACCGCTCCGATCGCAGTATCAGAAGCGTCAACCATGATGGCCAGAGATGCTGATGATGATGGATGAATAAGTAAAGTCGCGTTCGTAAGTTTATTTTACAGTTCTCAAACGCTTTGATAGCCTCTGCTGACCATTGGATTGGAACTCGACTGTTCTTAGTGTAACCTCTTAGGTAATCGTGTAACAATTCCTGGTCAGGAGCAGCACCCGGAATGAAGCGTCGATAAAAGTTTATCATACCTAAAAAGCGTTTCAGCTGTTTAACAGTCTGTGGTCGTTCGAAATTTTTGATGACTTCAACCCGTTCATGCGACGGTAATATACCTTGTCCAGTTACCAAATCACCTAAAAAAATAATTTCGGTCTTTGCGAAAACGCATTTGTCCACATTTACAACTAGTCCGTGTTCGTCTAATTTAGATAAAATGATTTTAATATGTTCAAGATGTTCGTCGTAATTTCGAGAGGCAATGAGCACGTCGTCCAAATACACAAAACAGAAGTCAAGTCCACGTAATACTGTATGCATAAGACGTTGGAACGACTGTGCTGCATTCCTAAGGCCGAAAGTCATTCTACAAAATTCGAATAGTTCGAAAGGTGTCGAAATTGCTGTTTTTGGAATGTCGGTCGGTTCAATAGGAATTTGATGGCAGGCGGAGATGTGGGATTGGGTACCTGTCTGGAATTGTGATTTTGTTTAGTGCCCGAAAGTCTTCACATGGTCTCCACGCTCCATTCTTTTTTGGTACTAAGTGCAACGGGCTGGAGTTTCATCATATTTTCGAATTCTGTCTTCGCGATGATGAATTTGTCCGGTGCTAGTCGTCGTGGTTTGCATGCAACCGGTAGTCCGTTCGTCTCAATTTTGTGAGTCACACTATGTCTAGTATTGTCAATATTAATATTACCGTGAATGACAGTTAAAAATTTTGATATTACGTTGAAAACTCCTGGGTCCATTGCTGACTTGTCGATCCTAGAAACAGTAGTATCATCGTAGGAGGAAGGAGATCCATTTGAATCCAGAGAGGTTAACGGATCTATGAGCCTCTGTCTCTGTATATCCACTAGCAAACCAGTTTTCCTCAAAAAATCCGCGCCGATGATAGGCATCGACACGTCAGCAACTATAAATTCCCAGGAGAATTCGCGGCGCAGTCCGATGTCAAGTCTTAAAAATTTGGTTCCATATACGCATTTACAGAAGAACCGTTCGCTGCGAACAATCTGAATGATGGGTCGACCCTTGGATTCCGAACAAAACGGACTTGCAATACTGAGACATCTGCACCTGTATCAATTAAAAAATGAGTCTGGAGAAAAATTTCGAAAATTAAAAGGCGGCTAGTTTTAGAATCGTCATTACATACCGCCAATTGTGAATGACTATTTATTTTTTTGAAACATTATTATCGGAGCTATATGATACAAATTTACAATTTGGTTTACATTTTAATGCTTTTGTGCCGAAATGATGATGATAAAAACAAATAAAATTATTCTTAGCCAAAATTAATTCTCGAAATTCTTACAAATGGATTGTAAGAATTTCGAGAATTTGGAGAGTTTTTACGAGAATAATTATTTCTAGAGTTTGATCGCGAATAATTACGACCACGTGAATTTGATTTAGATCGTGATCTATAATTTTGATTAACAATTTCCGAAATCTCCGATAATAATGTTTTTTTAAATTCCGAAAGTTTTTTATCTAGAGAAAAGGTTGAATTTTGATTAGAAGAACCAGATGCAGAAGTCTCAATAGAACATATTTGTGCCTGAGCCATAGTCTCATGCACGTTGTTAGCCCGTTCTGCAAGGTCTGACAGGGAGACGTCGTTTTCGAATGGTGTGAGTACCATTTGAACGGACTGATGCAATCTCTTCATCCAACATTGATGAAGTGTCGCTTCGTTAAAATTGTCACCAGCGTCCAATTTCATGATACTCAACAACTGGGACGGCTTCCTGTCCCCAAGTGTCAAACCATGCATAAGATTATTCAGCTTCGTTTTTTCAAATTCGCCAAGTACCCGAATCACCTCCGCCTTGAATGAAGTGTAAGATGTATTACCCTTCGGACTAGTGATAACATAAGCGAATGTATCATGGAGACGTGCATCCAAGGCTCCCACCGCATGAGCATATTTAGTAGCCTCAACCGTGATATCTGCCAAAGTGAACTGCTGCTCGAGTATCTCAAACCACACATTTGGGTTTTGAGAGTGCAATGGCTGTGGAGGTTTGAAAGCCACTCGAGCAACAAGCCCAGCACCGGAAGGCAAATTAATATTTGACTGCGATGTTTCCGGAAACACATTTGTATTAACATTTAATTGAGAGACAACCTTGACAACAGCATCATTAATAAGACCAGCCAACTGAGCAGGCGTTAACGAAATATTGGATTCCCGTGTCGTACCGCTGCTAACAAGTCTGAACCATTTGTCGCTGGTAGGGATAACGGTGGATCATTCACACCTTACACAACATGCCGAAACAAAAAAGCGAAAACAAGAAAAATTACCGAAAACACGTAAACGAATAGAGAAAAAGTAAAATACATTTTAATTCAGACAAAATGGAAAAAGAAAAAAAGAAAAACAAAAAAATTCTTATTGTTGAAACGAAATTTTTTTATTAACTTTAGCACCAAAAATAGTTAGTTGGGTACTTACAGTTTGTTTTTTTTAATCTTAATGATGAACAATTGACCCTTAATACAACCAGGTTCAGGTATATACAGCTGTCCGTGCTTGAAGTTAAGGTGATAATGACCATTCGCTGATAAATATTATGATATAGTTAGCTGTCTGCGCTCCGAATTGACCAAGTATTGGTGATTACTAGCTGATGATTATTTCATTAAAAGCAGCATTAAAATATTGCTATTAATGGCCGTTGTTAAGTTTGATAATAAATGTAAGCAGCCGTAATTTAAAATTTGTGAACGTTGACAAATTTGCTGACTGCTCCACTATTACGTCGGGTTCACCAATTATGGTATTTAGCTCCACCAAGCTTTTTATTAAAAATACGAACCACTAATATTTTTTAATAATTATATTTAATTTATATTTAATTACATATTAATATGTATTTTGATTATCTCGACAAATTATGTTTTTTTTAATTTCTATTTTTTATTGTTTTTTCTTTAATGAAAAACTTGAACTGTGAAAACTAATTTTTGTTATTTTTAAATAGGCTTCTAAGAAAATAGAATTTTTTTACAAACAGTTGGTTTATACCCAACTAACCATTTGGGTGGTAGAAAATTTAAATAAATGTATATAATGAATTTCGATATACAAGGTGTGAAAACGCCACAGACGTAACAATTGTCATTGTGTTTATGTTTATTATTTGTACATACTAGATATTAAATTTGAATTTTTAAAATATAAGCTGTGTTGCTTTCAAAAGATTACAACAACAATTGCATTGTATTCAAGCCGATTGTTTTAGAATGTTAAGAAAAAAATTTTTAGGATTAGGGGAAATAAAATCATTTTATGGTTATGGTGTTTACCGCAAGGCGTTATTTTTTCTATTTTTCTAAAAAAAACTATATTGAATAATGATTTAGCGTTTGTTATTTGATAGCAAAATACCGAATCTAATTTATTCTATTTCTTAAAATAAAAAAAGTAAAATAAATATTAAGAAAATAAACCAACACGGAAAAATTAAAACGCATTAAAAAATTAAATCCAAAATTTGTTGCTTTTACATTTCTTAGCTAAGCTAAGCGGATTAGCGAAAGCAACACTACTATAGTGAAATGTGATCTATGTATCACGTCGGGATCACCAATTATGGGTTTTATACTTATACTTGCTAACCCGGCGTCTACACTATGCAAATGCACTGATATTTTCTATCATGATAATTTATGAATGTGTGTGTGTGTTTTTCAATGTATTGATAAATATTTTTGCATCAAATATCATGTCTGGACAATTTTGCTATCATGATAATTATTTTGTAATGTCAATTTTTTTAATTGTCAAAATAATATTTTTTTTTGGATTTATTTTATTTGTTTGGCTTGACCGTCACCAAAAATTCACCAAAACACAAAAAACAAAGTATAAAAATACAAAAATTAAAGTATAAAAATAATAATGAACAGACAAACATTGCAAAAATTACAAATTTTAAAAAAAAATTGAAGAACTAGAAAAAAAGGAAAAATTAGAAAGAAAAAACGAGAGTTTTGGGTCAATCCGTTCTTGGCGAAAAGATGTTCTACATCTTTAGAAGAAAACCTCTTAAAAAGTTTACTGTAGGGAAATAATAATTCATTCGCAACTGGAGATTCGTACCACTCATTGGAGTACCTTTCGCGGGTTTCACGGAAAACCATTTCCCGATTTATTCCCGAAGTTCTTACGTCTTTATATGTACGTTTACAGCCTAAATATTTAAAAGTAAGTATACAGATCGATAACATATAATTACATGTGCCCACTTAAAAACGTTTCATTTTATTCATGTTTATTAAATTGCAATTCTGTTTTAGATGGATATCACAAAAGAGGGATAATAGGAAATTGTCAAAGATTTCTGGAATATGTGGAATTTTCCTCAAACACTTGGTGCAATTGACGGAAAGCATATTCGAAAACATCAACCTCCTAATTCTGGATCTTAATTTTAAAGGCTTTCACAGCATCATACTATTGGCCATTGTCGATGATCACTGTCGATTTTTGTTTATAGATGTAGAGGCAAATGGAAGAGCATCTAACAATACAGTTGTGACACTAATCTGGTCACCGGTATAGTTTGTTAATTTTGAGCTACAAAGCCTCGTCATAATCAGTTTAACTTTACTTGTTTATGGTTAACGAGATTAACTCAGCTACCAATAAACTCGTTTCAACCGCTTTTATGGTACAAAGAAAAAATTATAAATTGCATGGCAATTAAAATTTTCAGTCAGTTAAGGCGGAGAGTTAAGTCCGAGAGTTGATTCGGAAAGTTAAATCCGAGAGTTACGTCGGTTAGTTAATTGCAGAATTAAGTAAATGAATTTTTTTTGCAAATTAGTGTTAAAATCTAGTTAAGTCCGTTCTTAAGTGAAAACGGTTCTCGGTGCATTCTATAGTAATTGCATTCGATTGTGTTTAATATAATAACTTTCGGTTATTATAAAATTTTAGATAAAATTTTTATGTTCAGCTATCCATAGTGAAAAGACAGTGAAATTAAGTTAATATAAAACCTAAAGTTAGAAGAACGTACTTGAACATGAGTTATTTTTGTCAAGTAAATTGAATAAACTATATTATGCAATTTCGGTAATGTTTAAAGTAAATGAGTACAGTTTGTTTAATTAATGGGTGCGGTCATCAACTAAAAAAAAAAAAAAAAACATTTTATTGTTCAAATAAAAGGATACAAAAAAAAAAAAAAAAACCGAAATAAATTTTGTTTCAATAGTGCCGTTTGTTCGTATGTTCTTTGCTCAACTAAGGGTCGCAAGTTCCTCTCCAGTGATGCAATTTATAAACGAAGTGCAATGTGATATTCAAGTGAACTATAATAATAATATCGCAAAGTGAACTCAAATTATATCAAACTATATTATGTAATATAATAGCTAATGTTTAATAATATAATAATAAATCATAAATTTTAATAACAGCAATAAAACACCGAAAACATAATTATCAATCAGTGAACGCCACCAATAATAAAAAAAAAAAACTCATTCATAAAGAAAAATTCGACGTGATAATAACCATCTGGGTGTGGCATTTTACAACGATCATAAAAAATCTGCATAATATTATACGACAATAATAACAATCAATAAGTAAAATTCGAGTAAACAAAATCAACACACGTTGGCCATATACATAATTTTTTGATGCACGAGTCAAGTGGAGTACCATGACGTGAGTTCCAGTTCTAACATCAGGGGACATTATTTATCAAGGGGATCGCCGTCCAAAACCATCATTGGTTGATGAGTAAAACCGCAAGTTTTTCATTTACTGTATTCTTTTTATTATATAACCAATTTCTTTCTCTTTCCTTTTTTTAAATATTTTTATATTATATACATTTTTCTTTTGGTTTCTTATTTTTTTTCGAAATTGCAATTTTTCTGTTTCTTTTCTAAACAAATAACTAATGATATTCTGTAAACATGGATGTTCTTCTTTCTTGTTTGTCCGTGATTGATGTAGAAACTATGAAGTACTAAATTGATAAGATGGGGGTGTGATAAAAGTAGTAGCGCTTTAGTTTGGAGAGGTGATCGTGTGGTTGCAATATTAATTACTTATATGTGGTCTCAAATTTTTATATTATTTACTACATTTATTATTCGCGGTTAATACTAGATTGTTGTGGCCTTGGATATACTCACGACCGTACTGACGAGCAATAGCCGGAAACCAGCAAACCGCGCCAAGGATAACAACCGCAACAATTTCTGTGAACAACCTTCATCATACTTAGGAGCAAAGTCAAAACTCGCGTATGATGAGGATTGTTACAGTGGCGCCCAAATCTGCAGGACTTACGAGACCAATAAATTTTACAATCTAAAATATTTGCTAATGGTGAAAAAAATGAACAAAAGTTTATAATATCTCTCGATCTATTACGACTATACTGTTTTCTGCTTTTAGTATTGATCTACGGTGATTGTCAACATATTTTGAGAAAATAATTCCGGTGTCAGAAATACAGTTCTGTGCATCAGCATATTGTGATTAGGTATTTGCTCCGGATTGTTCAAAGATAATTTATTAAATTTAAAAAAAAAAAAAAAAAATTTTCTGTGTTATTATACATATTGATGTAAGTTTCAAATTTAATTTCTCATTTTTTTTTCTTTCTCATTTTGCATTTCTAATGGCTTACGATAAATAATTATGTCTTTGTACTATTGTTTTTACAAATTGGATTAATTTTCGTAAGATAGTTTCTTTAACAAATTGGATTGAAACCTTGTCCCTCAGTTCTGTTTAGCTATGTTTGTATATATTAATCTGCCATTTTGTTTTGGTATTTGAATGATTATAGCTAAGTGGATTTGATGGCTACTGTTTTTATTTGTAATCACACGCAACCACTCCCAAAACAACCGCCGCACTTTGATTTCACCCCCATTTATCTCTGAAATTTCTGTTCTTTTCTACAAACGTTGAATTTTTTTTTATTTAAGTTATTATTAAAATACTTATTCATTTTCTTTTCTCAATTAATTTTTTTTTCTAAATATAATTTTTTTTTTGAAGATTTTTTTTTTTTCTCTGAAGTGAACATAAAAATTTTTTTTTGGTTTGTTGTCAAAATTATTTGATGCACCGATAACAAATTTTCAATGACATTGAATTTTTTTCTTATATTAAATATATTATATATTTTTTTTGTGTTATTTCTTCAGTTGTAATTTGAATTTTTTTTTTTTGTACCTAAGAAGCGCTTGAATTTTTTTTTATATTTTTTAAAACATATTAATATTTGGTTTTAGTAATCGCAATTTATTCTATTGTGCGTTCATCCTCGTTTATATTTTTTTTTCTTTCCCTCTCTAAATACCATTTATTAAATAATGGATCCATCTTTACTCAAAGCCGATGAAATTCAAGTTGAGTTTGAGTTGCGGAAAATTCCCCTACATGACCCTCACGGTTTGGAAAAGTTGCAACAATTTCTAGATGCGGAATTTAAGGGCTCTCAACCGAAGCCAACCAAAATGACTTCAAAAGCTAGTAAAAAGCCAGATATGGAAATCGAGTGTTGTCGGATCAAGTTGGAAAACATACGAGATCAAATTCTAACTCTTGACACCGTGTCACCCGACAACGTAAATCATGAAGTATTACAAATTCGGTCCCGTCTTTTGCATACCAAGAACCGTTTGGAGCTCGCAACGACATCTCCTACGTATGAATCGTACGCTAACAAAATTCTAATCTCTTGCAACGAATTACTTACGAGCATAGAGAAATATATTATCCTAGACGAGCCCCTCAATACATCTATTGACAGTGCTAAATTGGTTGAAATTGAACCACCTGCTCATGCCGCTATAAGTCAGCCTCTTAATGTTACTAGTGTAGTAGCAACATATACAAACCCAATTATAATGACACGAACTGCTTCCTCTTCGAAAGATGGTACATCTCTAGACGAGCAGGTAGGGAACCAGTTTTCTTCACAAAATAATTTTGGTAATAACCCAGAACTTAATACCGGAAACATGGTTGCGACTTTAGCAGCACAGGTACAGCGACTTTCGGAACAATTGAATAATATAGTCTTGCAACAACAAGAGTGGCAAAACGTGAACGCTGAGAGGAAACCAAATAACCCCTTAGTATCATCTAATATACCACCAATTGGGTCGAGCTGGGTACCTCCTACTTTTTCTGCAGTGCCACTTATTACTACTCAAGCCCACTCGTCAACTAGTCAAGCTCAAAATACGCAGTTCAACGCTTGTTTAAAAGCAAACGAACCTTACCAGGTTAGACCACGAACGCTTGCAAGATCAGGCATCACATTCGATGGTTCATCTAGTGGTTTGCCTGCTGACTTATTTATTCTGCAGGTTGAAACGCTTGGTAGCACCATGAATATTCCCAAAGAATCCCTAATAAATGAACTTAGTTTTGTTTTAAAGGGAACAGCACTACACTGGTACTGGATTTACCGCCGAAATAATCCAAGTTTAAATTGGGATCAGTTAAGAAAGATTTTCCTAGAAAAATTCGAAGACCGCAGACTGGATGTCGAAATTCGACAAGAAATTGAATCTCGGAGACAATCCTCAAAAGAGACCTTCTTACAATTCTATCAGCACGTCTGGAGTTTGACTTTGCAATGTCACACACCTTATCCAGAAGACCGCCTCATTGAAGTGTTAATGCGCAATATGATTCCTCAATTGCAATATCACCTCACCGATCGCTACTTCACAAACGTCAACGACTTAATTAAAAGCTGTGCTGCTTGGGAAAGCACCTGGTCTCGCCTCAAAGTTAGCCCTCACTACCCTCCATTCTCGCGCGCAGTTGCGATTAATGAATTGAATTATCAAGACAACGAGTATGAATTGGTGGAGGCTAAACCTTCGGCTTACGGAGAACCAAATCTCTCGGCAATGCATTATTCAACCGAGAGTGATCTAAACATGTCGAGGGCGAAACATCCCTCACTATTAAAACGACAGGTACACTTTAAATCTGTTGATAAAGAACCAATTTGCTTCAATTGTTGTGACCTCGGGCATACATTTAAAAATTGCGAATTACCCTTGGGTCTATTTTGTTATCGCTGTGGGTATCGGAATACCACGAGTACTCATTGTCCACGTTGTATGGGAAACTTACCGAGAGGCCAGTGGAGGTCTGGGATCCCTGCACCTCAAAATGGAGTACCCAGTCAAAGTATCGAGGAATCCAATCCAGCACAACTTCGTCAAACTCCCCCCATGTCACGAGCGAATTTGAGCACGGGAAGTCCACACCAAACAGCCCTATAAATTCTTATAATCCACCAGTTATTTCTGCCTATAATTCTAATAAAATAAACCAAGTCAATTTCGCCCCATCTTCATCATATAATCAATTACTCTTATCCAATTTTCGGCAACCTGAATCTCACTATGCCAAACCTAGAATTCGACATTACAGTCAAAAGCAAAAGAACCGTTCCCATTTGTATTGGCACACTAAACGACAATTTAGATCAATTATCGCTGCTTCCATCATAAACACTAATACTAACGACTCTCGACCGTATGCCAATATACTGATAAATGGAGTCAAACATACTGGTTTGTTAGATAGTGGAGCAACAGTGAGCATATTAGGATCTGGTTCTGAGAAGTACCTAAAAAATCCATTTATTAACATTCATAACTCGTTTTCTTACGTAAATACTGCAAGTGGTGAGAAGAAAAGAGTATTCGGATATATCTTAGTAGATATAACTTTTAATAATCAAACGCATAAATTACGTCTTCATATAGTACCGGAGCTTGAGCAACCACTTTACCTCGGGATCGACTTCTGGAACTGTTTCCAAATTTCACCTACAGTCCAAAATGTAAGTGATCTAACTCTCGACCCGGATGAGCCCAAAAGACATCAGCTAACATCGGAGCAAAATCGTATACTCGAAGAACTAATCCATCAATTCCCCTCCTCAAGTGAATTAGGACTAGGTAAAACCACGTTGATATCCCATTCCATTAAGATTCGTGAAGGGGGCGAGCCTGTTAAGCAGCGCTTTTATGCAATTTCACCCATTAAGCAGAAGCTCATGTATACCGAATTAGATCGGATGCTGGCTCTAGGCGTTATTGAGGTCAGTCAGAGCTCTTGGTCATCACCAATTACGCTTGTGTCTAAGGCGAATGGTAAAGTGCGGCTCTGTTTGGATGCCCGTGAACTGAACAAGTGGACAGTCAAAGATGCCTATCCATTGCCACTTGTCGAGGGATTACTGGGTCGATTAGAGCAAACCAAATATATAAGTTCAATTGATCTCAAAGATGCCTTTTGGCAAATCCCTCTCGACCCAGAATCCCGCGACAAGACGGCGTTTACAGTGCCAGGACGTCCCTTGTACCAGTTCACGGTCATGCCATTCGGGTTATGCAACGCTCCGCAAACCATGTGCCGCCTTATGCACAAGGTAGTACCTTCAGAGTTGCATGAATCTATCTTTACATACCTTGATGACTTGCTCATAACCTCTGCAACCCTTGAGGAACATTTCCGGTTGTTGAACCTAGTGGCTCAATTATTGAAACGAGGTGGATTAACAGTAAACGTATCCAAATGTAAATTTCTGCTCAAGGAAATCGTATATTTGGGATATGTGGTTGGAGACGGGTGTTTAAAGGTCAACCCAGGGAAGATTCAGGGTATTTTGGATTATCCAACACCAAAGACTGTGAAGCAGATACGACGATTCTTGGGACTTTGTGGGTGGTATAGAAGATTCATACAAAATTTTGCAATCCTCGCTGCTCCAATAACTGATCTTCTTAAGAAAAGTAACAAACTAATGTGGTCTCCGCGAGCTCAACAGTCTTTCGACAATCTCAAAAGAGCTCTTTCTACTGCACCGGTTCTGGCCAATCCAAATTTTAATCGACCTTTCTTCATCCAGTGTGATGCTTGTTCAGATGGCATTGGTAGCGTTCTATTTCAAGTCGATGATGAGGGAGCAGAGCGTCCAATAGCTTTCATCTCCTAAAAGCTAAACGCCGCTCAAAGAAATTATACGGTCACCGAGCTTGAATGCTTAGCAGCCGTTACCAGCGTCAAGAAATTTAGATGTTATATCGAGGGTTACAAATTTACCATTTATACAGACCATTCTGCATTACGTTGGTTAATGTCTCAGAAAGAGCTCTCTGGACGACTAGCCAGATGGAGTTTGAAACTTCAGTCTTATAACTTTGAAATCGATTATCGAAAGGGTTCGGAAAACACTGTGGCGGATTCTCTATCCAGAGCTTTTTGTGATGCTCTTAACACCGACGAATTGCTAGATTGGGTGAAACCTTATAATATCGGTATTGTCACCGACTCTAATTCCTATCTGTGTTCAATCGATGAATTGAAAGAAACTGACCCAAATTACGAGATTCCGGAGGATAAATTGCCACCGTTGCATATCGATTTATCTTCGGAGGCTTTCTTATCTCCTGCGTATGTAGAACAAATTAAAAACATTGAGAATTTAAATCCTGAGTATAGCAACTATTGTGTCAATAATGGTAAAATTCTAGTATGCCTCAACTATGGATCCAAATACATGGATACCGACCTATCGGAATGGAAACTTCGAGTTCCCGAGGAAATGACATCCGAATTAATAAAACAAGCCCATTGTTCTCCTTCTTCGGCCCATATGGGAGTACAAAAGACCTTAGAACGTTTACAGCGTCAGTTGTATTGGCCAAATATGGCCTTAGACGTTAAGAAGTTTGTTGTTCAATGTAGCAAATGTAAGATGAATAAGCCTGTGAATCAACTATTGAAACCACGTATGGGAAACCAACCAGAATCATGCAGGCCATTCCAGCGTGTATATGTTGATTTTCTAGGTCCATATCCAAGATCGAAAAATGGACATTGTTTTCTATTGATTGTGTTAGATCATTTCTCCAAATTTACACTCCTAAAACCACTAAGACAGGCTAATGCTAAAGCGCTATGCGAATTCATGGAAAATCAAGTTTTCAACTTGTTTTCAGTTCCTGAGACCATAGTTTCGGATAACGGCAAACAGTTTGTGTCCAAACAATTCCAAGAACTCTTAAATAAGTATGGAGTAAATCATTTGCGTACACCCGTTTACTCACCGCAATCCAACGCTTCAGAAAGAGTGAATCGGACTATCATAGGTGCAATCCGATGTTATTTAACGGATTCACATAAGAATTGGGATCTCCATGTGTACGAGATTGCTGCAGCAATTCGAAATTGTGTACATGGAACAACAAAATACCCTCCACATTTTTTGGTATTCGGGCAGTATATGGTACAACATGGCTCTGACTATAAGCTGAGACAGCTAATTGAAGGAGTAAACGATAATTATTTGAATATAAGCTCTAAACCCGATCGACTTAGTTCTATTAAGAACAAGGTATTGTTATATTTACGATCCGCATACGACAAGAGCGCCCAGAAGTACAACTTACGAAGTCGAAACAGGAACTTACATCCAGGACAAACAGTTTTTGTTAGATCTTTCGCGCAGAGCGATGCTGCAAACCAATTTGCCGCTAAGCTACACCACAAATTTATACCAGCCGTAGTGCGCGAGAAAGTAGGAAATGTTGCTTACCATTTAAATGATGAGAATGGCAAACCTTTAGGATTATATCATTTAAAAGATATCCGTACATAGCCTATTATTTGTTTGACTTTAAGCCCGGCCAATGAGACCTCTTCTCAGGTGGGTCGTCCCCACGATTTGTGACACTAATCTGGTCACCGGTATAGTTTGTTAATTTTGAGCTACAAAGCCTCGTCATAATCAGTTTAACTTTACTTGTTTATGGTTAACGAGATTAACTCAGCTACCAATAAACTCGTTTCAACCGCTTTTATGGTACAAAGAAAAAATTATAAATTGCATGGCAATTAAAATTTTCAGTCAGTTAAGGCGGAGAGTTAAGTCCGAGAGTTGATTCGGAAAGTTAAATCCGAGAGTTACGTCGGTTAGTTAATTGCAGAATTAAGTAAATGAATTTTTTTTGCAAATTAGTGTTAAAATCTAGTTAAGTCCGTTCTTAAGTGAAAACGGTTCTCGGTGCATTCTATAGTAATTGCATTCGATTGTGTTTAATATAATAACTTTCGGTTATTATAAAATTTTAGATAAAATTTTTATGTTCAGCTATCCATAGTGAAAAGACAGTGAAATTAAGTTAATATAAAACCTAAAGTTAGAAGAACGTACTTGAACATGAGTTATTTTTGTCAAGTAAATTGAATAAACTATATTATGCAATTTCGGTAATGTTTAAAGTAAATGAGTACAGTTTGTTTAATTAATGGGTGCGGTCATCAACTAAAAAAAAAAAAAAAAACATTTTATTGTTCAAATAAAAGGATACAAAAAAAAAAAAAAAACCGAAATAAATTTTGTTTCAATAGTGCCGTTTGTTCGTATGTTCTTTGCTCAACTAAGGGTCGCAAGTTCCTCTCCAGTGATGCAATTTATAAACGAAGTGCAATGTGATATTCAAGTGAACTATAATAATAATATCGCAAAGTGAACTCAAATTATATCAAACTATATTATGTAATATAATAGCTAATGTTTAATAATATAATAATAAATCATAAATTTTAATAACAGCAATAAAACACCGAAAACATAATTATCAATCAGTGAACGCCACCAATAATAAAAAAAAAAAACTCATTCATAAAGAAAAATTCGACGTGATAATAACCATCTGGGTGTGGCATTTTACAACGATCATAAAAAATCTGCATAATATTATACGACAATAATAACAATCAATAAGTAAAATTCGAGTAAACAAAATCAACACACGTTGGCCATATACATAATTTTTTGATGCACGAGTCAAGTGGAGTACCATGACGTGAGTTCCAGTTCTAACATCAGGGGACATTATTTATCAAGGGGATCGCCGTCCAAAACCATCATTGGTTGATGAGTAAAACCGCAAGTTTTTCATTTACTGTATTCTTTTTATTATATAACCAATTTCTTTCTCTTTCCTTTTTTTAAATATTTTTATATTATATACATTTTTCTTTTGGTTTCTTATTTTTTTTCGAAATTGCAATTTTTCTGTTTCTTTTCTAAACAAATAACTAATGATATTCTGTAAACATGGATGTTCTTCTTTCTTGTTTGTCCGTGATTGATGTAGAAACCATGAAGTACTAAATTGATAAGATGGGGGTGTGATAAAAGTAGTAGCGCTTTAGTTTGGAGAGGTGATCGTGTGGTTGCAATATTAATTACTTATATGTGGTCTCAAATTTTTATATTATTTACTACATTTATTATTCGCGGTTAATACTAGATTGTTGTGGCCTTGGATATACTCACGACCGTACTGACGAGCAATAGCCGGAAACCAGCAGACCGCGCCAAGGATAACAACCGCAACAATTTCTGTGAACAACCTTCATCATACTTAGGAGCAAAGTCAAAACTCGCGTATGATGAGGATTGTTACACAGTGTACGAAAATACAAATTTATTTAAAAATCTAAATAAATTAAATATTCCAGAAAAAAGTTATTTAGAAGGTAAAACTATGCCGGTACATAATTTTTGATGTGTAAACATCTTTACTCGCGCCTACCAAAAATTTTTGTATTAGAGTAAACTTGTAAATGAAACGAACGAAAATGACGTGGTACCTACTGCATTTGAAAAAAAAAAGCAACAAACTCTATAAAAACAATTTTGTGCTATGTATGGCATGCTTGTATGTATATGTACGAATTACGATTAAAAACACAGTCAACAATTTGTGTACACAGGCGGAAAGTTTTATTCCAAACACATTTTTATTAATTTTGGTGAATTGAAAACAATTTTGTTTTATTTTATATTTTTTTTAAATTCACATACATAAGTACGCAACGAGCCCGTGAAGTATTCCACAGATTTTTCCACGGCTATACGTATACAAATCTAATTGGAATTTCATTCAATCTAATTAAATTCTTATTGCATGTATAAGTATTAGTGTATTGTACACTGTTATGATTATTAATTTACAAAATTTTTAATAAAAATGTAAATTAATCGAATAAGTTTTAATTCAAACATGTTAATATAGGAGTAAAGAATATGTTTTAATATAAACTAGATCATTAATTGAACATTTTTATTCACAAATATGTGAACATGTAAAATTGAGATAGCAACAAGAGACAGATATAGCTATCACGAAACTTGTATTGAATAAGAAATATACTCACATTAAAATATTTTTTCCAATTTTCTGCATTTTAATTTAATAAATTTATCGGATTTAAGTAGAATTAAAATAAAATTAATAGCTGAATAATAATGTAACTATAGTTTAAGCAAAATAATTAAATTTTTGTTATAAAAAATGCAATAAACTAAATTTGTTGTTATTTCTTGTCTCATTCATTTAAAGGAAATAGTACTAAAAAAAAGCAAAGACATAGCTCATGGTAGTAAATACATAGCTCATGGCAAACATACTCATGGTCTTTGAAAAAAAAATATACAGGTATAAAAAAGGTAAATATCGACAAAAGAGCACATAATATATCGTATAAAATTTTATTATATAATATATTTATTACACACATCCATAAAGGTAATTATAAAAAAATTGTAACTATGAGGTGTTTCTATAGGTTTTAACTAATCCTATACACTTTTTGTTTATGTAATATTGTTGTGTGTTTTAAAATGGAATGTAATTTATCAACCCCATGATTCGAAAATAACTTTTCTCGAAATTTAAATGACCATCTATAATGTTGATACTAGCGTAATTAATATTTTACTTGTATTATTCAATTAATTTTACTGAATTTCATTACTTTTCGGAGGAAAACCTAATATAAGTTGATAGATAAACATAGATGTGTAAATTAAACTAAATTGATTTATTGGCCTGGGAGATACTTTATTTTTGCTTCCTACGCCTTATAAATCAATTCATACGTAATAGAGGGGTAAACATTGGTGAATGGGACAAAAAGATGAGAGAAGAGTCCTTTGGGCCTTATTTTTTAAATCGGTGAAAATTTCCCCAATTGGAATATAATTTGGTTCTTTTCAAGTTTGTTAAGATTTGCGTTCCTACTAAGGGGAAAATTCCGAATCGATTTACCCAGTCAGATTTTTTCCCATAGAAGGGAAACAAAAATTCAGAACCGTGCATTCTTGTTAGGTGGAATGAAATTTTTTTTCAGAATTAGTTGCTACTAGTGGCAACTTTATTTACAATATTTACACATCACTCTAAAACTTACACTGAAGCCGCTTATTTGTTAAAAAAAATCGCCTCGTGTTCGCAATAACTACAATCGAATTTAATTAATTTAATTTAATGTTTAAAATTAATTAAAAAATGATGATTTTTAAATCAAATAACTTTTTAACTTGAAAATATTCAGTAAAAGAAGTTTTTCATTAACGACAAATATTTTATAATATAAAATTCGTCATTTGACCACTTGGTCGTTAATCCCTAATTACTTTTACTATAGATTCTAACGAGAACAACCTAAGAACACCCGTTTTTATTTTAACCATCTATTTTTCTACCTAATAACAAATTTCAATGAAATTGTTATTGTACAGAGATATCGAACATTACCGAAAAAAATGTTTTTTTGAAGATTTTTATATCTTAAACATTTATAAATCGCTTTGCAAAAACTAAGATATACATATTTAAAAATCTTTGTCGACTCTTTCAAAAGTAGGTAATTGAAATTTATTTTTTGAATCTTTTTTTCTTTTGCTAAAAAATGTTATTCATTGAAAAAAGTATTACGCTCAAGCGGCAAATACTTTTCTGTATTTTTTCTCACTTTTTGGGCCTGCAAACATACAAACTATGTTCTTTTATTTTCCTTCGAATTGGCTGTGTATATATTTATGAAATGGTGCACAACATCCACAAAATATAACCAAAAGGTGACATCTAACTTGAACAGCTGGAACTATTTTTAGTACAATTCCTATTAGAAACCTAAAAATTATTTAATATGATTTGAATTTTTTTTATTATTCAATGCAATGTTTGACATAATGTTCAACATTCAACAATACATGATTTCGTTTTCACATTATTAATAAAATGATTTTATTCACTTTAGTTTTCTTGTTAAATGAAATAGCTCATTAAATTTCTTTTAGGAACATTAAATTAAAAAAGATATTCCGGAACAAATTTTTTACAGGCTACATACATATTTCTTTATATATGAAACATTTTTTACTCAAAATATAACAGATAAGCACTAAGAGATGGAGATTCAGGTTTTGTTAAAGCACCATATAGATAGTTAAATCGCCGATCAGAAATACTAAAAGCGTTTAGAAGTTCTCCTATACAATTTCTATTTCTCTCCATAAGCCATTTTTTCCGAATAGTTCCAATAATATATATTTGAATAGCTACAATTTATACCCAAAGATCACTGGCCATTATCGGCCATCCACAGAGATGGTGATTCAGGTTTTACTGATGCTGGGCATAGATCATTATATCACCTTTCAGGGAAACTAAACAAATTGATAGGTACCTCGAGCCGTTTTTTAGCTACAAGCCGTTTTCCTTGATTTGTATAAGGTAAAATTTTACGCAATGTTTAACGGCCATTATCGGCCATCCACAGAGATGGTGATTCAGGTTTTATTGATGCTGGGCATAGATCATTACATTACCTTTCAGGAAAACTAAACGAATTGATAGGTATCTCGAGCCGTTTTTTAGCTACAAGCCGTTTTCCTTGATTTGTAAGAGTTAAATATTACGCAATGTTGAATGGCCATTATCGGCCATCCACAGAGATGGTGATTCAGGTTTTATTAATGCTGGGCATAGATCATTATATCACCTTTCAGCGAAACTAAACAAATTTATAGGTACTTCGAGCCGTTTTCCTTGGTTTGTATAAGGTAAAATTTTACGCAATGTTTAACGGCCATTATCGGCCATCCACAGAGATGGTGATTCAGGTTTTATTGATGCTGGGCATAGATCATTGCATTACCTTTCAGGAAAACTAAACAAATTTATAGGTACCTCGAGCCGTTTTTTAGCTACAAGCCATTTTCCTTGAATTGTATGATGTAAATATTACGCAATGTTGAATGGCCATTATCGGCCATCCACAGAGATGGTGATTCAGGTTTTATTGATGCTGGGCATAGATCATTACATTACCTTTCAGGAAAACTAAACGAATTGATAGGTACCTCGAGCCGTTTTTTAGCTACAAGCCATTTTCCTTGAATTGTATGATGTAAATATTATGCAATGTTGAATGGCCATTATCGGCCATCCACAGAGATGGTGATTCAGGTTTTATTGATGCTGGGCATAGATCATTACATTACCTTTCAGGAAAACTAAACGAATTGATAGGTACCTCGAGCCGTTTTTTAGCTACAAGCCGTTTTCCTTGATTTGTAAGAGTTAAATATTACGCAATGTTGAATGGCCATTATCGGCCATCCACAGAGATGGTGATTCAGGTTTTATTAATGCTGGGCATAGATCATTATATCACCTTTCAGCGAAACTAAACAAATTTATAGGTACTTCGAGCCGTTTTCCTTGGTTTGTATAAGGTAAAATTTTACGCAATGTTTAACGGCCATTATCGGCCATCCACAGAGATGGTGATTCAGGTTTTATTGATGCTGGGCATAGATCATTGCATTACCTTTCAGGAAAACTAAACAAATTTATAGGTACCTCGAGCCGTTTTTTAGCTACAAGCCATTTTCCTTGAATTGTATGATGTAAATATTACGCAATGTTGAATGGCCATTATCGGCCATCCACAGAGATGGTGATTCAGGTTTTATTGATGCTGGGCATAGATCATTACATTACCTTTCAGGAAAACTAAACAAATTGATAGGTACCTCGAGCCGTTTTTTAGCTACAAGCCGTTTTCCTTGATTTGTAAGAGTTAAATATTACGCAATGTTGAATGGCCATTATCGGCCATCCACAGAGATGGTGATTCAGGTTTTATTGATGCTGGGTATAGATCATTACATCACCTTTCAGGGAAGCTAAACAAATTGATAGGTACTTCGAGCCGTTTTTTAGCTACAAGCCATTTTCCTTGAATTGTATGATGTAAATATTATGCAATGTTGAATGGCCATTATCGGCCATCCACAGAGATGGTGATTCAGGTTTTATTGATGCTGGGCATAGATCATTACATTACCTTTCAGGAAAACTAAACGAATTGATAGGTACCTCGAGCCGTTTTTTAGCTACAAGCCGTTTTCCTTGATTTGTAAGAGTTAAATATTACGCAATGTTGAATGGCCATTATCGGCCATCCACAGAGATGGTGATTCAGGTTTTATTAATGCTGGGCATAGATCATTATATCACCTTTCAGCGAAACTAAACAAATTTATAGGTACTTCGAGCCGTTTTCCTTGGTTTGTATAAGGTAAAATTTTACGCAATGTTTAACGGCCATTATCGGCCATCCACAGAGATGGTGATTCAGGTTTTATTGATGCTGGGCATAGATCATTGCATTACCTTTCAGGAAAACTAAACAAATTGATAGGTACCTCGAGCCGTTTTTTAGCTACAAGCCGTTTTCCTTGATTTGTAAGAGTTAAATATTACGCAATGTTGAATGGCCATTATCGGCCATCCACAGAGATGGTGATTCAGGTTTTATTGATGCTGGGTATAGATCATTACATCACCTTTCAGGGAAGCTAAACAAATTGATAGGTGCTTCGAGCCGTTTTTTAGCTACAAGCCATTTTCCTTGAATTGTATGAGGTAAATATTACGCAATGTTGAATGGCCATTATCGGCCATCCACAGAGATGGTGATTCAGGTTTTATTGATGCTGGGCATAGATTATTACATCACCTTTCAGGAAAACTAAACAAATTTATAGGTACCTCGAGCCGTTTGTTAGCTACAAGCCATTTTCCTTGAATTGTATGAGGTAAATATTACGCAATGTTGAATGGCCATTATCGGCCATCCACAGAGATGGTGATCCAGGTTTTATTGATGCTGGGCATATATCATTATATCACCTTTCAGGAAGCTAAACAAATTGATAGGTACCTCGAGCCGTTTTTTAGCTACAAGCCGTTTTCCTTGATTTGTATAAAGTAAAATTTTACGCAATGTTTAACGGCCATTATCGGCCATCCACAGAGATGGTGATTCAGGTTTTATTGATGCTGGGTATAGATCATTACATCACCTTTCAGGAAAACTAAACAAATTGATAGGTACCTCGAGCCGTTTTTTAGCTACAAGTCATTTTCCTTTAATTGTATGAGGTAAATATTACGCAATGTTGAATGGCCATTATCGGCCATCCACAGAGATGGTGATTCAGGTTTTATTGATGCTGGGCATATATCATTATATCACCTTTCAGGGAAACTAAACAAATTTATAGGTACCTCGAGTCGTTTTTTAGCTACAAGCCGTTTTCCTTGATTTGTATAAGGTAAAATTTTACGCAATGTTTAACGGCCATTATCGGCCATCCACAGAGATGATGATTCAGGTTTTATTGATGCTGGGCATAGATCATTATATCACCTTTCAGGGAAACTAAACAAATTTATAGGTTCCTCGAGTCGTTTTTTAGCTACAAGCCGTTTTCCTTTATTTGTATAAGGTAAAATTTTACGCAATGTTTAACGGCCATTATCGGCCATCCACAGAGATGGTGATTCAGGTTTTATTGATGCTGGGCATAGATCATTGCATTACCTTTCAGGAAAACTAAACGAATTGATAGGTACCTCGAGCCGTTTTTTAGCTACAAGCTGTTTTCCTTGAATTTTATGAGTTAAATATTACGCAATGTTGAATGGCCATTATCGGCCATCCACAGAGATGGTGATCCAGGTTTTATTGATGTTGGGCATAGATCATTATATCACCTTTCAGGGAAGCTAAACAAATTGATAGGTACCTCGAGCCGTTTTTTAGCTACAAGCCGTTTTCCTTGATTTGTATAAGGTAAAATTTTACGCAATGTTTAACGGCCATTATCGGCCATCCACAGAGATGGTGATTCAGGTTTTATTGATGCTGGGCATAGATCATTACATTACCATTCAGGAAAACTAAACAAATTGATAGGTGCCCTAAGCCGTTTTTTAGCTACAAGCCGTATTCCTTGATTTGTAGTAGG
Organism: Nephrotoma appendiculata; assembly: GCA_947310385.1. NCBI lineage: Eukaryota > Metazoa > Arthropoda > Insecta > Diptera > Tipulidae > Nephrotoma > Nephrotoma appendiculata. The sequence continues at coordinate 242,281,072 of OX371223.1, read as the reverse complement.
TAAATTTTACGCAGTATTTAATTTCGGTTCTTAATTTTTACGCATTTTTAATTGTAATTTAGAAAATTTAGTTTTTCATCGTTTTTTATTTTTTTAAATTTATATTAAAATAATTTTTTTGTATAAAATAATTTTTAAAATAAATACTTAAACTGCGAATTTATCACTATATCTTCCTATTAGAATTTTAATATTTCTTATTAGATTTTGGTTTAACAGTGTAACACACATACATATACACAGCCGTGGAATCCGTGGAAAACTTCACACCCGTGTACGCAACAACAAGAAAAGGAAAAATTAAAACAAAGCTTAAGAAAATAAAAAAATTAAAACTTAACTTTTAGATTCATCAATGTTGCCAGTTGCCACGTTTTGCTTTGATGACTGACTTACATAATCTTGGCATTCTAGCTAACAGCTGTCAGGTTTTTGGCTGAATTTCCTTCCACGCAATTTGTAGTTGGTGTTCCAAATCATTTTCTGACGTAGGACAGGACTTTCGTACTGCCCCGTCTAATTCTCTTCAAAGTGGCTCGATGGTGGATGAATTTTAGGTTCCCTAACTGTAAAGCAGCTGCGAGCCGCAAAAAGCACCAGCATACGATATGTGCAGCGAGATTCATTTGGTCGAGAAATCGATTGTTTGCAGAAAGGCAGAGAAATTAGCAAAAACTACGTCTATTCTATCTTTATCTAACATATATTTATTTATTTGTTCATTGCCACTATATACTCTTAATTGCATCTTGCAGTACAATCTCGATTAGTATATAATCATTACGCAGTGGCGTAAGTATTTGAAATTTCGTACACGATGCGAGGGTAAATCTCTAAAAGGTATAGACCCTACAATACTCCCCCTCAACGCAAAAAAAAAAAATAATTATAAAATGTGTGTCTTTGCCATCAACTTTGATCAATAATCAAGTATATAAATTTATTTTTTTTTTTTAAATTTTCTGAAAATTTTCAAACGTTAAAATGAACTTTTTTTGGTTTTTCGTTGTTTGTGGTTTCACCAAGGTTCAGTTGTTCGGCCAAATAAGCTGGTTTACATCGATCGATACGATGAGGTTTTCTATGTCTAGTCCAACTAATTGAATAGCATAATTCTCTGTGGATCGAGATAAAGAAACTGCTACAAAATTATCCGACCCTTTTATATGCCTTATATCAGTGGAAAATTGGGCTATAAAATCTAAATGTCTCGCTTGACGAGGGCTTTTTTCGATTTTGGATGCCATGACTGTTGTCAATGGTTTATGGTCAGTATAAATTACAAATTGTCGACCCTCAACAAAATATTGAAAGTTTTTCACAGCTAGATAGATCGCCAAAAGCTCTCGATCAAACGCAGAGTATTTGCGTTCAGCTGACGTTAGCTTTTTCGAAAAGAACCCAAGCGTTTCCCAATTTCCATTGCTACTTTGTTCTAAAACTGCTCCTACAGCTGTTCCAGATGCATCGGCTTTAATGCTATAATTGACATTTTCTTTAGGAAATGCCAGGAGAGTTGAATTAATCAGCGCTGCCTTAACGTTATTCACAGCCTGTTCACATTCCGGAGTCCAGCTAAACTTAATCTTTTTCTTTCTTCTACCCAACTCATTTAGGTGCTCATGAAGAGGAGAAATATGTTCAGCTAGATGTGGTACAAAACGGTGATAATAATTTATCATGCCTACAAACCGTTGCACTTGACGATAAGATGTTGGTTGTGGAAAATTTCGTATAGCTTCAATTCTGTCCTCTCATGGACGAATTCCATCTTTCGAAATGTTATGGCTAAGAAAAATTAACGACGGTACCCCAAAAACACATTTAGATGCTTTGATATTAATTCCGTAATCCGCTAATCTAAAGCATACGTAAATGAATTTTATGCTGTTCGTTTGATTTACTTCCCACTATCGTCTAAGTAAACAAATGCAAAATCTAATCCGTTCGTTACTTCATCCATAAACCTCTGGAAAGTTTGGGCTGCGTTACGTAATCCGTAAGGTATACGTACAAATTCAAATAGCCCAAAAGAAACGGTTATGGCGGTTTTATGTACATCTTCTGTGGCTACCGGAATTTGATGGTAAGCCCTTACTAAGTCTACCTTCGAAAATATTGTACATCCTTCCAAATTGGAAGAGAAGTCATGTATATGTGGTATGGGATATCGGTCAGTGCCAGACCTGATTTAATCGACGATAGTCCCCACACGGTCGCCAGTCATTTTGTTCTTTCTTCGGGACAAAATGTAATGGCGATGAAACGGAAGAGGAAGACGGGCGACAAATATCCAATTGTGTCATATACTGGAACTCATTTTTGGCAATATTATATTTAATTTTATCCAGCCTTCGCGGTCTTGAAAATGGGAGTTGACCTTGCGTAACTATTTTATGTACTACTTTGTGTTTAACCGGTATATCATATCGAGGTTCACTTATAAGAGTTGGAATTTCTTGAATGATATCTCCATATACACCAGGTACAGAATATTGTATTAGTGAAAGACTATAGCATCATAACTAATCGATGCATTTACATATATGTCTGTGATGCCATCGATTAGTAGCTTTCTCTTGAGGTCTACTATAATACCGAACTTTGTTAAAAAATCGGCCCTTATTATAGGTTTATCAACCGATGCTACCACGAATGCATGGCACAATTGACGCCGAAAACCTAAATCTAGATTGAGAAGTTTTGAACCAAAAGTTGTAATTATGGTATTGTTTGCTGTCGTACGTTTGTAATGTTCGTCTTGAATAAGATTTTTAAAATTTCTCGCAGGAATAATTGATAAATCAGTTCCTGTGTCGATAAGAAAGGTAATTTTTGTATTTGAACATTTAATGAAAAGACGGCGAGAACTGCTGATTCCGACGTTTGCCGCAACAACGTCGGACGGATCTAGTTTTCCGTCTCCTTATTTTGAGATGACGAAAACTGATTTTTATAGGTACAAGAACCTCCATTACATTTGCGAGTTTTATTCTGAACTTTCCAGTGATGCCAACAAGCGTGAGGTCTTTCTGGAGTTTGAATTCTGTTAGACCTAGAACGAGGTCGATTGTGGTAATAACGGGCTCTCGAAGTTGATCGACTTCTTTCTTTACGATAAGACTCGAATTTATTTGGACAAAACCACCCAATTGGGTGGTCTCGCGATATTCAACGACCACGAAACTTAAATCCGTTCTCTCATACGTGCTAAGATACATATCGAATTTAAGAAATAAGACCACGTGCACTGTAGTATTAACACGAGAAGAGCTATTCTACGCATTGTTCAAGTCATGCTAACATGAACAATGCAAATTTTATCCTGAGGCAATGGACCAGTTGCGAGCCGGTAAGGAAATTAAAAAAACCAGCATTATCAAAACGATGAATCCATTTTTAGACAAATTCGAAGTTCATTTCATTCATCATTTTCCACCAAATACCCCATAATTTTACATCCCAAATCACAACTCGGCCGAATAATAATACATACCATTCATATCGAAAATAAGCATGCTGGTTCGTCATTAACGTTGGCCAGTTAAAGGCAAGAGTATTGAATCCCAAGGTGCCGAAATTTAGTTCGTCAGCAGATTATAAATACATGCGTCGTTTGTGCTAAATTCAATACACAAGGCAGAACTCAGTTAATGGGAAACCTGCCAAGCTCTCGAGTAGAATTTATTCGCCCGTTTCTAAAGGTTGGCGTCGATTATGCGGGACCCATACTAGTTCACATGCGAAAGGGACGTGGACAAAGAACATTCAAGTCGTATATTAGTCTGTTCGTCTGCCTGACCAAGGCTATTCATCTGGAGCTGGTTGGAGGCCTGGCTACGGAAGCTTGCTTGGGTGTATTAAAACGATTTGTGGCTCGACGTGGACGATAACGGCACCAACTTTATTGACGCAGAGAAACTCATCTCTGCTTCTTTTCACGGGCAATGTATATCATGGCATTTCATCCCTCCTGCGGCCCTGAACTTTGGCGGTATCTGGGAGTTAGGCGTAAAGGCAGTAAAATAACACCTACGACGTGTAATTGACAACACGATTTTGACCTACGAAGGGTACTCTGCTCGCCGAGATCGAGACTCGAGAGCATATTAAACTCGAAGCCATTATGCTCGATAAGCTCTACGGACATTTATGTGCTTACACCGTCGCATTTTTAATTGGACATCCCGCCACAAGGATCCCAGAAGCCGACATCACGCACTTGAAACCAGGGCACCTAGCTAGATGGCAAATGGTGCAACAGCTATCTCAACAGCGATTCAGTGGCCTTTTGGCAAGGTCGTCTTCTTCATTTGATTCTTATGTTGTTCTTTGTCGGCAATACACCATCTGTAGCTTGATGATGTCTTTCACACAGTTCACACACTGCTATGGACTCTCTCTTCACTCAGTCTACTAACAGTCGATCACATAATGATTTTAATATAGCAAAACCCCTCCTAACTCTTAATACTCAAACCAATGCAATTTGCAGAAACCAAAAATTTAATTTGTTTAAAAACGAATTAACACAATATAAATGTTTATGTTAATAAGTCAGTACACACCGCAACCTTTTTATATGTGACTAACTATTTTTGGTTGTAATACAGAAATATATTAATTTATTAGAGCCACTTGTTGAATTTATCATTAATTAAAATAATTTACAAACTCCCTACTTCCCGTATACATTTTTTGTAGATATGTTTGTGCTAAATTATGTATGACACTCGAATCCGACATAATATTACCACCAAATATATGTAAAATTTACGTAAATTATTCATTTGGTGTATATATATAGTACAACAGTCGTGTGGTGCCCGTAGCAATATTGGTACCAGATAAAAGCGTCCATGGCGATGATACACAGTACTTATACACGTTAAGGGTGATTATAATTTATAATTAAATAATTAATTGATTGTGGTTATTAAATGAATATTAATGTTTTTCAATAACGTAAATACTATTTAATATTTTTGAATTTTTTGCGCGTTTTCGATTGATTTTTAATCTCGGCATAAAATCAAAAATGCTTAAAAATACCATCATGTAATATTTCAGGGCTTCAATTACACAAAGAAAATCAATGTTCCTTGTGTTTTGCTTTGGGTATTATGCTAGTTCAAAGGAATAAAAATTTAGGGTTCTTCGAAATTTTTTGGTTGATGTACATAGAGAAGAAGCGTCATGAAAATGATTAATATTTTCCAGAAATCAGTCGAAATTTAAAAACAAAACTTTTTATAATTTATTTGAAAGTTTTTTCAGCAATATTATAAGGTGATTTATTATTTATTGTAAAAGAAACGTGGAATGAAATTTGTTAAACTTTGCGGATATTTTAATAAAAATCGATCGATAGGAGGGAAAGTGTAATTTAAAGTTTGTGTATATCTGGGAGGAGGTTGATACTGTAGCAAAAAGATTGTCTCTAAATATGATATACGTTATTTAAGTGTTAAACTTTTTAATTGCCATACTTATTTTAATATACCTAATGTTTTACTTTGAAAATTATGAATACTTTGAAGGCTTATTAAACAGTTAATACTGTACAGGAAGCTATTTAATCAAAATATACGTTATTATGTAAGAGTGTGCCACTTTAATCTAATTAGTTTCTAATTAGGTTAATTTATTAACTCATGTTCAGAATTAAAATTAAATTCATAAACGCAAAATACAATACATAAATATTATAAAATATTTATAAAAAACGGAGGGGTGATTATGTTGTGGCCCAGACCCAACTTTCTTTTACCACGAATGTCCATATATCTCGATACGTCACCTCAAACCTACTGGATTTTTGATTAAAACTCTTGCATAATCAAAAATCATTAAATATCAACAAGATCAACTAATTTGTCGCGATTCGATTGAAGTTAAAAATTAAGATTTATTTAGGACAATCTTCACGGTTCGGTACAAATTTCTGAAGTTTTTCCTAAATTCTAAAAACGTATATGTATAAGTGAATTAAATCTACTTCTTTCGTATAAACGAATAAAATGAATCATTTATCATTTAAACTGAATTTTATTAGATACTTTCGAAAATGAAGTATTTGGCAACTTCTTGATAATTCGGTCTTGTACAGCAGCCCAGATGGACTGATTGATAGCGATAAAACTTCATACGTAAGCTTTTCAACAAATTGGAAGATTAAAGTGAAATCGGTTCACAGGAAGTGACAGCTTCCATAGGCGTTTTTCTGTTTTGCAACGGAAGTGACAATTTCAATAGGAGCTTTTTAAATGTATTTTGAAAAGTATATAATTTACAAAACCGATTCTAAATTAATTTTACAATAATACCGGCACAGATCAGAATTCCAAAATTTAAGCGAAAATGACGATTTTTGTCAAAAAATATTTTTCATTAAATTTTGCCTGAGACTTTTATGTTGTGACACGTGTTTGTTTTTTTATATTTTAGAAATTTTATTTTATTTGGAATATTAATAAAATAACAATTAATATAAATTGTTGGAAGCTGGAAAAAAAGAACCAAACGCAACTTATGTCTCCATTTCAGATTGTAAAAAGCCATTCAAATAGATTGGTAGAACGTGATAATGATGATTCTCTTTCGTTATACATTCTGTTGAGTCGAAGTGTGGCTCTGGTAGTCGCTGTTAGCAATACATACATACGAGTTTCTAGAAGATACGAAGAGAAACCAATGCAAAACGGAAAATACAATGGAAGCTGAAAGAATTTTTTTTGTTGGATTCCATGGATTACTCACTACCATATAAATGAGCTTAACCTCACAAGTCGCAATGGGGTGTTTAATCTTAAAAATGTTGAATGAAACTAAATAAATTCCAATTGATTGATCGGGATAAAACTTCTTACTTATGCTTTTTCCATAAATTGAGAGATCTCAGTGATTTTTGTGTGAGATCGGTCCACCGGAAGTGGCAGCTTTCATAAGAGTATTTTCGTTTTTTGTGAATATTTTGAAAAGTATCTATATATTACTAGCTGACCTGGCGAACTTCGTACCGCCTCATAATCAATAAATATTGTTTAAAGTTATTATAGCTTAATTAAATTGAATTTTTTATCAAAATAAAATGAATTTATCTCTCTCTCTCTCTCTGGCACTATATCCCATCAAGGGATTTGGCCGCCTTAAATGAGGTTTCATAATCATATTTTCATTTCGGATAATGAACTTTTTAATGAAATTTCGGATAACGTTTTATTGAATTGATTCGAAATGATTCGCGTAGCATTGTTGCACTACTATCTTTTAAACTACTTGCTGGGTGGGTTGCAAGAGGGTTCACTCCTTTCAGTAAAGCATCTTGTGATATACGACATTTTTTGTTTTCTGTTAGGTGAGAGAACGAACAAAGCGGATGATTTGCCGACACGTGAACATGCTACGTATAATTGGCCGTGAGAGAAACATTCATTTTCTAGATTCAGGCCACAAACACTCAAGGATGGGCCTCGTGATTTGTTGATCGGCATGGCGAATGCAAGACGAATCGGAAATTGAATTCGTTTAAACTCGAATGGCATATCGGTTGGGATCATTGGAATTCTCGGAATGAGAACTTCCTCACCTTTAAACTTTCCTTGGAGTATCGTCGCGTGAATCACATTGCCCATGAGTTTTCTCAAAGCCAAACGCGTTCCGTTACATAGTTTTGGTTGATTCAGGTTTCGTAGCATGATAATTACCACGCCAACTTTCAGTTGTAAATTGTGCAGTGGCAAGCCAGCCAGATCCAATGAGTTTAAAAATTCAGTTGGATAGTTGGTTGTTTCGCCTTTGTTTGTAACACAGTCGATAGATTTGAAGGAATGAGGTGGACCAACGATTAGATTTTGAATTTTGAAATTTAAGTGATCCACATCTTTGTTCTTTGCCGCAAGAATTACTACACATATTATTCACTCACCCAATTGTGATTTTTGTGGTTAGTAATGATGTTCGGTAACACTTTGTTGATGAGCCCGTCCTTTTTTGGGACAAAATTGTCAAAGTTCTGAGGAAACGAAATCAATCCGTTCGAATCGTAGACTGGCTCACGGCCATTACCGATAGTCAGCAATTGCTTGGAGAAATCTTCGGCATATGGATCGTTTAACCACAGACAATCAAATTAAATTTTTCGTTCGAGCTAAAAAATGAAAACAAAATATATTTCTGATAATTCCAATGTCATCGTTGTATCTGTAATTTTTTGTTAAACTACGTTGCGTATACGTATACGCAAAAAACAAAATATTTTTGGTTGTTTGCGACTATTTACAGAAAATGAACTCGCAGTTTAAATTTTTACGGTTACATAAGATGAAATATCTGTTTTAGGTTGTCTCTGGTTTAACAATGCAATTCGCATGTTTGTCGTCAGCTGAAGTTTCATCACATAATACCACAGAGTTACATCACATAACACCACGATTGATCTTGGAATCATTGGTATTTTTTGACGGAAATCGGCGGACAGTTGAATCATTGCGCCTCCAAAACATCTTGAGTCATTGCGTAGATCTTTCATAGTTCGATTGAGTGCTTCTAATGCGCATTTGTGCACCATTGTACATCCATAATCGATGATGATTTTACTTGCTACCAAAACTTTCGCCATTGCTGAGTATTTCGCAATGTTGCATGTCGGGTTTTCAGCCGATTGAAGGTTTAACGACAATTTCAACGCTGAGCAACTGCTACAGCAATATCGGATCTCAAACGAACAGTGGACAAAATCAATGACATGAGGAATGCCTTCCCAGTTCATTTCCATCATGAATTAAATAGCTAAGTAGATAAAATAAAAAAAATTGGATAAAAAATAAAATACAAATTTGCATGCAGCCTCCAGTCGGATTCGAATCCAGTACCTTGCGGCCCAAGCGCCGAAGCTTTATACACTGCACCACTCGTCACATACAAACTACACATACAAAATTCATATAAAAAAAGGTTTTTAATTAGATTTTTGTGGTTTTCCTTTTGAGTTTTTCCGACTTTTCTTTTTTCCCTAAGCCACCACTGTATTGAGACGAACAAAATAAAAAAAGATCATCGAAATCAGTGAATCCATTCTCTAGATATCATCATAAAAGCCATTCCATACAAAATGTGTGAGAAAATGAATTTTCTTGATAAATTTTTTTTTTGTTAATTTTTCCGATGTTTTAATAGTTATTATGCTATTCGGAGCGAAGACAAATTCAACAAAACAAAGATCATAAAAATCGGTCCAGCCGTTCTTGAGTTATAAATGGTGTAACTAACCCGACTTTGTTTTATATATAGATATTAGCTTGCAACTTGCAAGATGTGTAAACACTTGCAATACTAGTATACGTCATAAGTAAGATAATGCCAAAAGACATAAATATAAGAATTTTTATTTTTTAATTAAATTATGTAGTAGAATTAGCTCTCTCTCTCTCTCTAGATTTACTTCCCATGAAGAGATTTTTCCGCCCGCACTATGGTCCTCCAGCCATCTCGGTTCATCGCTCTCGTCCTCCAGTTTCGACATCCAGCGCTGCCGGGGTCTTCCTCTACGACGCACACCGGCTGGTTGTTGATGGAACACTTTATTGGTCATCCGTTGGTGGCCGAGTCATCTAACTCGATTGGATTTGATGAATCCGATAATATCGCAACCTCCAAGAATTTGCTTTATCTCGTGGTTCATGTGAATCCGATATTCATTGTTCGCGACTTTAATTGGACCAAAGATTGAACGAATCACCTTCCTTTCGAAAGTTGATAACAATCTACAATCGTTAGTGGTCATGGTCCAGCTCTAGCTTCCGAAAGCCAACACAGGTCTTATGAGTGCTTTATAAAGTGCGAGCTTGCACGACTGCGATAGATGTCTAGATCACAATAATTTTGATTGGGCTTAGAAAACTCGATGTGCGGCAGAGATTTGGGCTTTTATATCTGCCTGCATGTCATTTGATGATGTTATAACTGGCCCGAGGTATTTGAAGTTTTCAACGCGTTCAAAGTTATGGTCGCCAATTCTGAGATTTTTCATGGAGATGTTCCTGGGTGTTGATACAAATTTGGTTTTGCTACTGTTCACCTTCAGAGCAAGTCTTCTTGCACAGAGATCGAGCGGCACGAAACTGTCTTTGATATCGCTGGGCCTTTGACCAAGAAGCACGATATCATCTGCATATCCAAGAATTTGGCCTGATTTATTTAATATACAGCGCGAAGTTTCGATGTTGCTTTTCCTCACTACGTACTTAAGCGCTAAATTGAACAACACAGGCGCGAGTGCATCTCCCTGTCGAACACCAGATGTTACTTGAAAAGAGTCTGACACAGTTCCTTCAATTACAATTCTACATACAGACCCAGACGTTGTTAATTTGCACAGAGAAACGAGTTTCTCTGGGATTCCTAAGCATATGGGCGCGGCCCAAAGGTTATCGCGGTTTATACTGTCATATGCCTGCTGGAAGTCTATATATAATTGATGTATGGTTATGTTGTACTTCCAACATTTTTCCAAGATCATCCTCATGGTGAAACACTGGTCTGTGGTCGATCGGTTGGAACGAAAACCACACTGATAGTCGCCAATGATGTTTTCGGCGAAAGGGATGAGTCTGGCAAGTACAACATTAGCCAACACTTTGTGAGCAGTGTTCAGTAGAGCTATACCACGATAGTTTTCACATTTAAGACGGTCGCCTTTTTTATGCAACGGACATATGAGCGCGGTCTTCCAATTCTCCGGCAACTCTTCTTGGTCTCAAATACAAACGATAAGATCGTATAGACTTGTTGCAAGACTAGCGCCTCCATGTTTGATTAATTCTGCGGGGATTCCATCGAGACCGGGTGCCTTGCCGTTTTTCAATCGACTAATCGCTGCGTCTACTTCCTCTGCAGTGGGATATTCGACGAAGACCTCTTCACCTGGAGGAGCTATTGCTCTAATGGGGGTCACGCCGTCATTCTGATTTAGTAGATTTTGGAAGTAGGTTTGTCATACTGAGAGAACATCAGCCACGTTTGTTCTCAATTCTCCATTCCCGTCTTTGATGGCTGCACTTCTTGGGTGGAAGTCTTTAGTGAGATTCCTGGCATTAGCAAACCGGTCCCTTGAATTTCCTACTTCCGCTTGGAAGCTGATGTTTTCAATGCATGACCTCATACGATTACGTTTCTTTTGGCGAATGTATTTAGTCGTGGCTTTCCTGGCGCGGAGATATTCTGCTTGTGTGCTTCTAGTGTTGCGATTCAACCATTTTTCACGAAGCTTTCGTTTATTTGCGACGATCAGGCGACATTGATCATCGAACCAATCATTGCGGGGTCTCGGAGGGCTTTTTCCGATAGTGTTTTGCGCCGCGGTGGTAATGGCTGACTGTATTGTGTGCCACTGCTCCTGGATGTTAGAAGGAGCTTCTTCATTGTTGCTGGGCCGCTCTAGATAGTTAGTGACAGCTGATTGGTAACTCTGCAGTGACGTTTGGTCTTTTAGAGCATCCACATTCCATCGAACGGTTTTTTGTGCTTGTCTGTTGAACGTAGATGACAGTTTGCACTTATATTTAAATACGACAAGCATATAATCGCTGTCCATGTCTCGTCAGATACACGTTAGATATACTGGTCGAGTGTCTCTTAGACACCATGCATGACGTGACCAATTTGGTTTTCCGTTCTTTCATCATTCGATCTCCACGTTACTTTGTGGATTCTCTTATGTGGGAAAACCGTACTTGATACAACTAAGTTGTACATTAATGCCAGGTCGGTGACCGGTCTACCGATTTTTGCATTAAAGTCGCCCACGATGATTTTAATGTCGTGGTGCGGTATGTTATTGATGACTTCCTCCAGCTCGACAAAGAATAAATCTTTGATATCATCCGATTTATCTTCGGTGGGTGCATGCACATTGACGATCGTGATCTTAAATTTCTTAGTGCGAAGTCTGACCGTGCACATCCGCATGTTGATCGGGCGGAAATCGATGATATGATGCTTCACGCGCCGATGGATTAGGAAGCCAACTCCAAATTCTCCTCCGTTCTGATGGCCGCTGTAGTGAAGAGTGTAACCATTGGTGGTGTCATGGATCCCACTCCCAGACCATCTAAGCTCTTGTAGTGCAAGTACGTCTAATGTGTAACTCTTTGCTTGGTTCGAAAAGTTCTGGAGGTCTCCAGGTCTTAAGAGGCTCTGCACGTTCCATGTTCCCATTTTTAAAGCGTTGTCCGTGTACAATTTCCGAGGTCGATTTTGTAATGAATCCGATATGGTAATCCGAGGCCTTTGTTCAGGGTTCATAACTTAAATGGTTTTTATGAGGGAAGGTTGTTGGCCTGCCGCTCAACCCGCTTATTACGTGTGTGGGTCACGTACTGGTGAGAATCTTAAGGCATCCAGTCCTACCTTGAAACACATTTATATAGCGAGCCGCTTGATACAAGACAGACGCCCGCTTCAGCCGCTCCTAACCTGGAGAACAGACGCTGATTGAATTAGCACTTAACTATTAATATAATTTTTTAACATTTTTGATTTTATTTTTTATTTAAACCTGGAGTTTATTTTCACTCAGCCATCTCATATTTTAAAGTAAAATTACGTCACTTTTTCTTTTTGGTGAAAAGATTCGTTCAAAAAACGAGGTAAGTATGTGAAATTTATTTTACAACGTTTAAAATATGTACATACATCAAATAACAATGTAGAGTGTATCGAACATGATTCGACGAATTCTGCTTCTGATTTGAACATAAAATGCAACAACTTTATTTACGTTTAATTTTGCGAGATATTTAGAAGCAAACGTCTGTCGGTTTTTGACACAAAGTTTTTTACACCAATCGATACAAGCTATATCGATTCTTTTTTGCTACATTTTACTTGAAACTTAATTGCAGCTTGCATCGAATTATTTTAATGTAGACTAAATCTTTGTGAAGATAACCCAATTGTCTATCCCCGAAAATCGAAAAAGTTGCTTATGGCAATACTATACATTTTTATGTATACTATTGCGACATTTAATTATTAATTATAGCAATAAATCTAAATTTGGCAATTATTCCAGGACATTTTTGAAATGTATTCAATTTTTTTTTTTTACTTATTGTAGTTTGACACTTGAAGAATTGTATAAATTGTGGAAAAGCGGGGGTTTGGGGGCGGCACCCTTCATCTTCTAAGTTAAGGTATACAACGAATTAGTATTACATTAAAAAATATTTTGTATATTATACTGATAGTTGATATTTTTAACATTTGTGGCACTATCAGAAGAAGCGATAAGAGCGATAAAAATTCTTTCATCTGTGTCTGCAATTAATATTAATAAAAATAAAAAAAAAAAATATTGGAAAAATAAAAAAGTAAAAAATTTTGCCCTCCTAAATCGGAAACAATCCTGCATTTAAAAATATATGCTTCTTACCTGATTTTCTTGATGTATACGTAAAGTAAAATTACACCAAATATACCGACAGCGAAAATCAAAAATTACTTTAAATATTCCTCCTGCACCAAAATGCAATATTTTGTGTCATGATAGTTTTAGCTGTCATGACAGTAAATTTTCGGCGCTGACAGTAAAAATGTCGTATTTTTTGGGCTGAGAGTAAAAAAAATGCCATGATAGCAATAATTAGTGTTGCCATTGTAACATTTATAATGTTCCAGGCAGGTAAACAATATGTTATCGGATGATTTTTCGATTTACCTTGATGTTTCTTGATTTTCGAATGGTGAGATTATGAATGTATCAAAAAATTTCCATTCTGTATATAACCTGTTATTGTAAGTACTTTATCGCGTTTAATATGCAATAATTATTGGTGTATCTCGATTACTATTGGAAATAATAGATGGAGGTGATGATTATTTCCATATCGGTTTTTTTGTTTCTCTTGTTTCCGCTTCGCAAATCTTGCGTCAAACCGATGTTGATAAATTATAAAATCATATCAATCATTCGTGTTTTGCGTGCAGATCCAAAAATAATAAATAAACTGTGCCTCATTTAATTGTAGTGTTTGTTGTGAAAAATTATTAAACGGTGGCCATTGATCTTGATTGTTTGGATCATTGGCAAAGTGAAACAAATTGTTGTTAAAACTTAAAGAATTTAAGTGATTGAAATCACCTGCTTATAAAAATATCTTGTTGGTATAAAAATAAGCTATTATATATTTATTGTCGTGGAAAACCGAGAAATTTTATCGTGCGCGGCAAAAATCAGCTGTAATTGAAGTCGTTCCCGTGACTAACGTTGGTGTAGTTGTTCCCGTGCCTTACGGTAAAGTAGCGGAATTTTTAGAACGGGAGGGGGGGGGGGAGGGAGCACAGTAAAACGCAAATAAGGATCTATTTATACAGTAAATGGATAATTGATCATCACTATCGGATGTTACTTAAAAATTAAGATAAGCTATACATTTTTTTTATCATTTCTTTTTTTTGGTTGGAACATGCGTAGATGACCCAACTACGAGTATTTATTAAACCATAAAACACATATTTTATATTACTATTTATTTATTTATTAGCATATATGTATAGTATAATCATCCTATTTATACAATCTAATTAAATCATGGACCGCGGATCCTAAAAATTCAATAGTGTGAGAATGCATGACTATTATTATTATTCTTGTTCTTGTATTACCAATATTTACTGTACAATCGAATGATGCTAATAATTATTGTTAACGCCTAACTTTATATTTTTATCTTCTTAATTAACTCAAAAGTCTCACCATCCAAATTGTGTTTCGGTAATTAGTTTCGTTTTGTGATGCCTCGTTGCAATTCCACAAAAATACCTATTGTTAACTGAATGGAAGTTGCTTTTGTTACAATGAGTGAATAAAATGGAGTAATTTAAATGGGCTAACACATCTCTTAAAGAGGCATATCCAAATTTTGCAAGATATCCCATAGGAAGGGAGGAGAGCACGTGGTCTAATATATCGACCACACAAAGAAATAAACTTGGCTGTAACGTCCCCCGTTAAAGGTTCAATTTACTGTTTTTGGTGAATTATTAAGTTAAGGTCCCGTTCATTTTTTTTATTTTTATTTATTGTGATCCTTTAAAAATTACACAATAGGTACAAATAGTCGTTCCATCTTCTTATGAGCCGCTAACAATCGTCATATGAGTATGCAGCACTTCTAGCTCTCTGTAGCTGGTGACAAGGACCCATCCCACCGTCGATAACTAGCCGGCAAATGTGCTGCGGTCACCAATGTAAGAGCTATAGGGAGATCTGTTGACGTAACGAAAATTCAACAGCTAAGGAAGGTCGGTTCGTCACACCATCGCATTTTTCGGGGATGCAATTTGGGCTATCTTCACATACATGTAGACTAACTTGATAATTAGTCATCAGCTGCATAACATATGATTTAAATGCAATTTGCAAAGAAGTTAAAGGTATAGAATGAGCCTAAGCAACTGTCAAGTGTCACAAATTTGGAGGGTAAAAAAGAAAGCATCTAAATCAACGGGATTACAACAACAAACAATTCTATAAGAACCCCACGCCAACAACCAAAATTGTTTATTTAATTTTTTCTGATATATGCATAACTTAAATTAAAGATAAATTTACCACAAATCACTAGCTTCTTAACACAATTTTCATTTTATTTAACACTTCATACACTTCATTTTGCACAAAATTCTCTAATTTTTGTTATCATATAATGCACCACTACATAAACAAATAACTATTTGATAAAGTTTTTATTGTTTATTATAAATAACAATTTTAAAAATTTATAATTTATAATTTTAACGCGCAAAATTAAAACGTCACTTCGTACAACAACAAAAAATGGTTTGACGGGTTCTTATAGCGAGATAAGAGTAAACCATATGGATTTTTTATATAACCATCCTATTCTGGCTTGTGATATATGAAATAGCAAATTTTATAAATGATATTGGATAAAATATTGCCACCTATTCTTCAGTATTTTAACTTCTTTGGCAACTTATTTCATATTTTGCTGCACCCTATAACTTCTATTTTATGATGTAAGGCTTACAGCGCATCCCCAATAGAATTCCTTTAACTTTTTCCTTACAGAAAAGTATGAAAAAAAAACTTGAGAAAACAAATTTTTTTCTCAAGTTTTTTTTTTCATACTTTTCTGTAAGGAAAAAGTTAAAGGAATTCTATTGGGGAGTGGGGATGCGCTGTTACTCCAAAAAACGTTGCAATTTTGCGCTCGAGTTATAAACGTGGCTATTTGTATCGTATATCATAATTTTTTTTCGAGTGTGTAATCTCGTGATATATTTGTTTTGTATGCAGCAATAATAATTAAATATACTTGACTATCAGGATAGTATTAAAATATTCTGTAAATATATAATAGTGTTGCCATATTTAACTATAATCGTTTTGCGGGATTAATTTTCGGGCTAACTTCCCAGAGGTAATTATTTCTACATGTATTTTGCGTTATGGTTGTCTGTGCAATAATTCCCTCATTCTATGGGATAGTGTTGAGCGAGGAGTAATACAATCTATCAAATTTTATTATTTTAACGATTTATTCAATTTTTTGGTTTTAGATTTATTCAATTTATGTAGTCCATAAAATTAACATTATTTTTACTGCTGTGTAAACTTAGCAGGCACTATTTTACCATTCTTTGTTTATTTATAATTAAAATTATATTTTCAATTTAAATTAAAACGTTAAATGTAATTTATCCAGTTCATTCTGCTGGAAATAGTTTAAATATTTCAATGTGCAATCAGATTACCAAATAATAAATATAAAATTTTCTAGAATAAAATCTACCTGCTATTTGTTCCTATTTGTACTATTCGTAACATTTTTGTTAATAATGAAAAAGCTGCCTGCTGGACTTTAATCTAATAACAATGGTAAATAATCCTTCCCAAAATCGTACACAAACTTCACCATCAACGATGTTTATTGGATGTACTCTTCTAAATTAATTTTTGTATTTCTAATTTAATTTTAAACTAATCTTATGTTCAGAAATCTTTTATTTAACTTTAAACTTTATATATTTTTCAATTCTTTTCAGATAAGTGTTAACATTATTTTGTCATCGTCATCGTCTCTCAGTGGATTAATTCAATTTATTTATTGTATTTGTTGGTATATGTACCACCAATAAACAATTTAACATCAATATTTCCAGAGTGATATGGACTTATTGTGAACGCAGTTTTAAAGTTAACATTGTTTTACATAAAGGTTCTCCAATTTTGTTTTTAAGGTAAGTTAAATTTATTTATTTTTTAATTAAATTTTTTTAACATTAAACATACCCTGGGAAATTCAGTTGTTGTTTCAACAGGTTTCATGTTGGGCGTATAAACATGAATGCCCATCAGTACGTTATATTTATCAACTGTCAACAATTTTAAATGTTCTACATGTGTTACAAAATGTAAATTATTTTGACCGTCAGTTATGTAAAACATAATGAAATGCATACATAGTGTTCCTCCATTAGGTATAACGTTCAATACTGAAAGTTATAAATCATTATACGTAACATATCACGTTGAACAAACGAATTTATGCAGCTACATTCACATACAAGCATTGTAACATAGTAGAAAATGCAAAATAATTTTTTAGGCAAAAATTCATTTTCAAATTTTGTCCAAATACGAGTAGTAAATAAATTCTTAGGTATGAAAAATATCACTGGTGAACATTGGAATGTCCGAATGTGGTTCTTGCTATGTCAGTTGTTTTTGGTTTATTGATTTTGAATTTTATTACGATAGGTACTCGTACAGCGATTTTTGTATCGTAAGCGGATATTTTTTATAGTTCCGTTTTTATTCCTTATTCACCGTATTTTATATTTATTGTTCTCTCCACTACCAGCGCTTTATGTTCAATTATAAAAGAAAAATTTATTGATACAAAACGAAAAAAGATTTTATATTAAAGGACTTTATGGAACACAAATTTGAACTACAGTCAGTCAAGTAAGAGCGTGGTCGGGTTAATTTATAAAAAAATGTATTTGGTGAAACTTTCATATTTATAAATATATTGTACACATTACAAACGATGATGCAATTCGGTTAATATTGTGTCCAGTCACCATCGGCGTCGATAATTGCCTGACATCTCCGAGGCATGCTTTCTACTAATTTGACGGCGTATTCTAGTGGCAACGATCTCCAGATCCGACGAATTTCGCAAGAAAGTGTGTGTGCATCTTCCACGAAGTTTCTGTTTAATATATGCCCACACATTTTCAATAGGGTTTGCATCGGGCGACTGCGACGGCCAATCCAATGTAACGATGCCAGATTGAGTCTTCCACTCAGTACAGAGCTTGCTGAGGTGTTTAGGATCGTTGTCCTCTTGCAGAATCCAATCTTCATTTTTGCTGATGAACCAACGTTTGGCAGATGGCAGTAAAGCCTTTTTGTAGATTTTAATCATTTTTTCGGCATTTAGGTTGTCGGTAAAGAGGTACAAAGTGCCGAATCCCTGCTTTGAGAAGCAGCCCCAAAGATGCACCTTTATTCCGTGTTTTACGGTCCGCTCAACAAGCCTATTGGTGGAAGTTGACCAGGCTCGCGTGAGGACACAACGTGCCCATACAGAATATTCATCAGTAAAAATGACATTTTCAAAATCTCTATCGATATTCTCATGCGCCCAAGCGAGTCGCTTTTTCACATGTTTTCCAGTCAACAGAGGCTTCTTCATTGTGTTGCGCAATTTCAGGTCATGAGTACGGAGATGGGTTCGGGTAGTTTCGTAGGATATATCTAAACCTTTTGCCTTTAATTTTGCTTGTCCTTGCCGCAGTGTTAAACCTGGATTCCGCGAAAACAGATTCACTATTCTTTTTTCATCTTTTTTGTCCACTTTTCCTATCGAGCCACGTTCTGGTAAATCATCGACATTTTTAGCCACTTTATATCGCTGTACCCACTTATGTACAAATGCCTTCGACTTTCTCATATATTTAGCAGCCGCTGATTGCGACATTTTGGGACCTTTCGGGTGGGTGCAAAGGAACACAGCCACGTACCGCGACGCGAATTTAGCACTCATGGCGCTTAACGTGATTCTCTTTCAAAAGATCAACGACAACTGAATCTTTGTTGACAATGCATCAAGGACAAAGCTTCCCTCTATCGGCTCGCAAAGGAATTAGAGCGAAATCTTTCATTACCATCTTTCTTGTAATCATTCGATTTCTTTTCTATTAATTTGTAATGAAATTCCTCACTCAATAGAGAAAATGTATGGTGTCACGACAAAGAAGGCTTTGATGATTAAAGAAAATGCAAGAAACAAATTTGTGGTTGATCGCATTAACTTAAACATGCATTCTTACAGATTACACTTGTCTAAATGGACAGCTAGAAACAATTTTTAGAACAGAAGTCGAATGTCCGTTTGTTTTTGTATTTTTTTTTTTTTTGTAAATAGATGAACTAATTTATATGTATATACCTTTTAAAGGATTTGTTCGCCAACCCATTTACTTTGATTTCGAAAAATTAAAAATATCCCCTTTTTATGCTTTAACCCAATATTCAATTCCGGCGGAATTCTGTTAACATTCTTATGCAAAAACTACACTCTCTGTGACGTGTCACAAAAATTCCGATCTCGGTTTGAATTTTGACTAGAAGAGAGAAAAAATCAAATTTGGAAGAAGGTAGAATTTTGCTTGAAATTCGGTTTTCTTCCATGCAAGGGCTGTCTGAAAAGTTTCCACAACATGACGACGGCAGCAAAAAGAGTGAGTCCATTTGTACTCTTAAGACGATGTGTAAACATTGCGGATGTATAATGCGTGTGTACTGTTTATTTTGAACGAAAAAGAAATAAAATTTTCCTAACTAATATAATAACCCATTCATCGGAAACAGATGGTAGTCTCTTTAAGAACAAACTGTATATCATAATGGAAGTTGAGATTTTGGATATTGGTTATCGGTCTTACTATGATTTTCACGTTGTTATGGTCTCAACCTTTGCTGGTACATAGTTTTAGGCCAATGTAATTGGTATTTTATGGCGAGAATGGCCCACCACTTTAAATACATACTGTATATCTTCAAGGAAGTTGAGATTTTGGATATTGGTCTCACTATGATTTTCACGTAGTTATGGGCTCAACCTTTGCCGGTACAAAGTTTTAGGACGATGTAATTGGTATCTCATGGCAAGAATGGCCCACATATAGCCACTTTAAGAACAAACTGTATATCTTAATGTAAGTTGAGATTTTGGGTATTGGTCATCTCAGTATGATTTTCGAGCAGTTCTGATCTCAACCTTTGCCTTTGTTTTTTTATTTTTTTTATATTTTTTTTTCATTGGCCATCGGTCATTCGTGTTTAAGATAGTCGAGTGTTGGCGACGATGAGCGGTGAACCCACAATGTTTTATACATTCGTAAATGTGTTTGGTATAGAGTTGTGCAGTTTCGGTACTTTGTGTAATCACGAGTACCCGTTACTTTTGATCTAAATACTCGTTACTTTATATTCATTACAAAGTAATCATAACTCAAAGAACTACGTTAAAGTATTTAACTATTTGTTGAAGGACAATTTAGAAGAGAGTACGATTACCTACCTGATTTTATGATTACTGGATGTGTCTTTTGATTACGAAAATTTAAACGCAACATTTCAAATTGTATATATAAACATATAAATAAAATAAATAATATATATATAATAATTCATTTGATAAAATAAATAATAATATAAAATTACAAGAAATCAAAAAATAAATTTTTTTAGGAACATTTCACAGACTAGAACGAAAATCAAAAAGTATGTATTAAAAGAAAATTCAAATAAAATTATAAGACAAAATTTTGATTAGCATTTAAAAATATAATTTTTTCAAAATTTTTGGATTTTAGACGACTACGTCTGTCAGATAGGATTTGTCCACTTTTTGAAAAAATTCTTTCCGAAGGCACGGATGTTGCCACTATAGACAAGTGCTTTTTGGCTAACTTCGCTAATCGTGGGTATACCATTTCTCGCGATTTCCACCAGGTTAAAGGGTCTTTCTCTCGTTCAATGTCAGGTTCTTCACTATACTGACGGACCTCAATTATTGCAGAAGATTGCGGTGTTGTGATGGTCTGATTACGATTATCAAAATCATCCCATATTAATTTTTTTTTCCAGAATCATTCAATGCTGGCTGGATTTGTTGTGGTTGCGATTCATTACTTTCATGCATTCGTAGCATATCAGTTACATTTGCTATTACCGATTCCTTTACTTTGTTGTAAGCTACTGTTTTCGAAAAAGCCCGCTTCTTAAATCTGGGGTCCAAAAACGTAGGTTTACTAACGATTAAATTAAATTCAATTTTGTCAAATCGCTTGGTAATACCAGATATTAAAGCACCAAATAAAGCTTCACTAGAAGCATTAAGGACGCCCGCTTTAATTTTCACTACAGCCCTTGTAAGACCGTCAACGAGCGCAATCACTTTAGACAAAGTTCCATTTTGATCTGCACTTAGCTCTATAGTTACTAAGTCGAAAGGTTCCAGTAACCGACATAACTCATTGATGATTACCCATACATCTGAACTTAATCTTTCAGTTGAACTATCTAAAACGCCTAATGCAGCATTAATGCACTCTTGCAATTGTCCTAATCGCTGAAACATATAAAATGTGGAATTCCATCTAGTTATGACGTCATTTTTTAGTTTTAAAATCACCCCATTATTTAATTGTTCCTGAAAAATTTTCAGTTTTGCAGCTGCATTAGTGCTTCGATTAAAAACCTCTACGATATTTTTTGCCTTCATGTGAATAGGTTTTATTAATTTTAGTGCGTCCTGAACGATTAAGTTTAGAGTATGGGCAAAACATGGCAAGTGATTATATTTGGTAAGCCTACACGCAGCGACGATATTAGCTCCGCTATCAGTTACGTTCGTGTGTACTTTCTTATGCAGGTTCCATTGCTGAAGCATACTGTCTATTTTAAATTTAATATTTTCAGCAGTGTGACGTTCAGTAAATAGAAAACATCCCAAAAGAACGGATTTTTGAGTCCAGTCTGAATCAATAAAATGGTTTGTCATTGACATATATGATTTAGTTGTGCAACTGGTCCACATGTCTGTCGTAATCGTTACGTATTCCGCATTATTTAAAATTACTTTAATTAATTCAATGGAACTGTCATCTAGAGATGGTAGCAACTGTCGACTTAGAGTGGTGCGATGAGGCAAAGTATATGCGGGATCAATACCGGCCAAAAGCTCTCGAAACCCACGGTCTTCAACAATTGAAAATGGTTGCATGTCTTTGATGATCATTTTCAAGACTAAACTATTTATTTTTTTTGACGTGCAATTGTAGGTGGTCGCATAATAAATTGGTTCATGCCTACTTGTCTTGGTTTTGAAACAGAAGATACTTTTTCAACTACAGTTGCAGTAGAATTAGCGGGTTCTGTTTCGTTTGACGTCGATGGCAAAGTAAATGTAGCACCTGTCGCTGTGGAAGTTGCTGGTATATTCGATATAACAGACACAGGTACTTGTGGAACAATCAATTGTTTTGACGCTGGTTCGAGATTCACACCAGGGTGTTTTGCATTTAAGTGTTTTTTAAAATTAGACGTTGAACCTCCTTTGTAAGAAAGAATGTTTTTGCATAGATCGCATTTCGCATGCGTTTCATCGGTTTTGGTAAAATACAACCAAATATCGTTTCGTTTGCGGTTCATAGCAAAAATCTTTACATACAATAAAATTTAAAATATTCACTACTGAGAAACTGTATACGTATGCACTACTTATATGTAAATTAAAGAAGGCCTGAATATTCCTTTTAACTTAAAATTTATTCTTTTCTAAAAAATATTTGTGTTCCCTCCAGGCCAGGCGTAACATTAACGTACGGTTTACGAAGACTTAGCTCTACTAAAGTATTCGCAAACGTTACGCATAAAAGGTACGGATGTGGTACGTAAAGTATATTTTTGTCACATGAGAAGTGAAACAAATTAGCGAAGACTTTTTTATGTGTTAGTGTCTATAAACTGTTCATAATGTGTACGACAAAAACGTAACATTTATGAGCCGTATTTGCGTATCTTTGGCGAGTCACCTGCGTGTGACTTTTACGCTCGGTTTAATTCGTCGGAATTACTTTATTATCAAATAAAAAAAACCAATAATATTTTCATCTTGTATTTATTTAAATAAAATCTATCTTAATTAATATAATATAATAATAAAATTAATTTCAAAAGGACTTTTAATTCTGCCGCATAAAGTAATTATCCTTAATTTTAATTCACAAATATTTTATCACATCAAAAACTCGCATATTATTAAATCCTATGTTCTAAATAGCAATTTATCGTACATTTAGTCTACTAGCTGTATTATCCCAAATGACTATTCATACCTGAAACACAAAAACAAGCTAATTACAAATTTAAAGCATGAAGCTACACAATTTTTATTACCTAATAGAAATGCTCTTACTAAGGCGTAACAAATGAACGTCCTAATTTTAAGGTAAAAGTTCGACCAACAATATAATATGATCAATCTCGAATAAATTTATTGCACACAAAAACTTAAACTACGACTCTTTAAAATATAAAATATGCAAAGAAAGCAACATATACTGTAATATGTGATAATAAAAATTAAGTATACGTGTAGTAGTGTGATATCAAAATTAACGTGCGTAAACTGTTCGTAAACCGCACATTTTTAGTGTATACATTTTTGCGCCTGGAGGGTTTACATCAATAAATGTCATTACAAATTACAATGAGAAAAAAAAATTGTATTCGCTAGTATGTACTCATATATTTTGTTCTTCTAACCTCATAAAAACTTTATGTGGCGTTCACCAATGCCTTCTAAACTACAGGCCTCTTACTACTCTCATTTTTTGCACATGACGTCAATTTATGTCTAAACTGAGACTGCGCATTAATAATATTAAGATATTTACACTAACAAAATAACTAGAGAAAGCAACAACAATGTAGACATAGCGTGTCGTCATTATTTGGTGTATGAGGCAATGCCTTCTAAACTACTGGCCGCTTACACCAAATGATGACGACACGCTAAGTCGACGTTGTTGTTGCTTTCTCTAGTTGCTTTGTTAGTGTAAATATCATAAAATGATTATTGCGCAGTCTCGGTATAGACTTAGATTGACGTCATGTGCGAAAAATGAGAGTAGTAAAAGGCCAGTAGTATAGAAGGCATTGTATGAGGCCTGTAGTTTAGGAGGCATTGCGTTCACCATTTGTTCATTTCTAACAAAAAAAATTGAGAATAAAAGAGAATACTGAAATCAATATAGCTAATAATGTACATATATCGCTTTTATAGATTTTTCTCATAATTGTTTGGTTGTAGTTATTTCTCTTTTTTCTGTAAAAATGGGATAGTCATACTTAGATGTAGAAAAGTAAATAGAAAAGGAAAGTATTAATTTAACTTTTCAAAATAATTTTTTCTTTCTTCGCCTTTCAAATTTCATATATGTACATTACTACAGCTATCTCTTCACAACAAAAAATATAATATATAAACAGAAAAACTAAAGTAACGAATATTTGGATTTGTAAGTAATCGTTACTTCGGGTAGTTGTGAGTAACGAGTAATAACTACCGAATAGTTACTACCCGCACATCTCTAGTTTGGTAATTAAAATTTTTTTGTATTTTATTTTCAGTTGTTAATTTTTTACAATTGAATATTATTATTAAATGTGGTTTAACTTTGTGCGTCTCACATCTAATTTTAATGACGGTGTTTTTTAAATCGTCAAACAATTCCAAGTAGTTTTCCTTTTTACAGGAGGCGTTGTATTTTTTTTGTTCCGCACTATAGTTAACAAGAGAATTTATTTCAAATGACGAGTTAAGGCGGTGATACATGTACAGTTTTTGCCTTTAAGGCAAAAAAATTTACCTTATACAAAATTGAGAAATGTTCAATTTAAGATTGTTGCCAATAACGCGATTCAAGATGGCCGACTTTTAACCAATCAGCGCGCATAATTTTTATGCCTTAAAGGCAAAATCTCTACATGTATCACCGCCTTTATTGAGGAACAACGTTGATGGAATATCTTTCAAGGGCACCAATGGTTGGTTATGGCAATTCAAATATTCAGTGTTTAATACTATATATGCTTTAATCTCAAATGCAATCCGTGCAAACACAGTTTGGTTGCAGCATTTTTTTGGTGGAATCGTTGTAATGCAATTCAATAATTTTTGTAAGCCAAATTCCGTCAATAATGACATGTTTAGCTGAACATACGGCCGATATTCTTTGGTTTCTTTCGAGCATATTGTACATTGAAATTCTGCTATGATACTTGGTTCTGTCTTTAAAATGTGATCTGACACCAGGGTTATGTTCGATTCACAGTTAATAGCAAATCCGAAGTCATATCTTATACTTTCCTTGATGTCGTACAAAGCATGGTAGCGCAAGTTTTCTATGCCACTGAAATTGTTACCTGAACACATAGCGCTTATTAATTTGTGAACCGGGAGTGTTTCATTTTTATAAATATTTTCATCTTTAAGTTTTATGTTGCAAAGACACTGCACAAAGGAGTCAAACGCACATGTATTTTTATATGTGGAACTATCACTTAAAGACCCATTTTTTTAAAAAATTCATTGTATACATGCGTATTTCATCATTTTTCTCTTTCTGACTCTGTCAATTGCTCCTCGTCTGTTTTTCCTATAAAATCATTTATCTTTTTAAAATTGAAATTAGATTTTTCCCGGTTATTAAGGGTTTTCTTTTTCCAAACTTCGTTAATTAATAAACTCTTTGCCACGGTTATTTCTTTCGTATTCGAATTTAATTGCAAACGTTTTAAAGATCGTTTAGGAATTTTCAACTTAAATCTCTCAAACATATATTTATCACATTGATTTATTTCCTTCAACACTCTTAGACATTTGGTGGGAAGTTTACCCAAATGTGACGCTTCCCGGCATCTTTTTATAATGGAAAAGTAATTTTCTACGTGGCTGTTGCTTAACCACACTTTCATTAAGAAGCTGACTCCACATTGATAGATATGTGACATATGTATTTTTTGATGAATTTTACTAAAAAATCCTGGTTGTGAAAATTATTCACTGCACATTCCATTTGGGATTCTTCGGGAATAAATTTGTCTTGGAAATCAACAAAAAAGGGACCTTGTTCGTAAATTGTTTTCGAAATTAATTCGTGAACATCATCAAAAATATTTTCAGCAGTACTCTCACAATTTTCCGATTTGATTTCAGATTGTGAACAAGCCTTCATAATCGAATTTAAAGAATCCACCGTGGTTTTATTTATATATTTTTACTTTAACAATATTACAAAATATTTAAATATTATTTTTAATTGCTCGTATTCTGAAGCAACGATAAATGTTGATATAATCCCTTTGACGTATTTGTTATAGTTTGTTGATGGCTGGAAATGTTCGTTGACGTCACGCATCATGTTCTTCATGAGATGAGAACAGCAAAGATGTACTTTTACATACTGATTTAGTTTTTTACACAATGTTACATGTTGGTGGCATAGTTTTAAATACTGAACAATGTTCAAATCAGCTAAAATCAGTCACAATTATATTAAATAAAGGCCAAGAGTGGGCCTCTTCAGTAATAAATATTTTGAAACTGCTTAAAGCAGTTAATATCATCTCATACGAATGTCTGGCGATTACAAAATTGAAAATAGGCAATGGATCGGAGGGGTCATTTGGATTTGATTTAATAGGTATAATTATTGTGTATACACAATTGGCGATTCTTTGTTCGGAAGACGTACAAGTCCACCAGTTGCATCCATATATGCAACCAATTCTTGCCCTTGCGCATATCTTTGCTAATTTTAGCATGTCTATTTGCATTTTGCTATATGTTATAGCATGAAAAGGAATCAGTGATAAACGCTGAATATATTGGCTATTTCGATCAATTTTTTGAATTTGTATCTCTTTGTAAATATCACGAATGCCATCTGAATCGTTATATTGTGGTCTCAATGCCTCAGACTTAATTTTTCTCAAGCCATCGACAGTTTTACATGTTATGATGGTTTTGGTTTTATCAACAAAATCTTTATCTTCTTCTTTGAAGAGAGATTCCAAAAAAATTTCCACCGACGTCGTCAGAAGTTTATTTTTATAATTTGTTCTTAGTATTTTTCAAACAGATTTTGACTTCATAAACGGGTGACAAATATCATTTTGTGAATAATTCACTGAAAATGTATTTTGTGTTTTTTGATATTTATTCGTTAATTTAAATTTGCGACATTTTAAATCCGATTTTCCGTAACCATGCCACAATTTTTAAGAACCACGGAATCTTTAATATTTATTAAACATCCAGTCATATTTGTCAACAATTCAGAAAATACATGGGTGTATATTAATTTGTTACATGTGCGGTTAGATTCGTCAAACACTTTGCTCCATATTCGTTCGGATATCTCAAATTTTTCATTTAATTCAAGATAAGCTAGTTCGTGAAGTTTCTTTCGGGTGCTTATTGATTCCTTTGGTTGGTTCAGTTGGGGGTTCAGTTCAGGGGGACAACTGAAAATCGTTTTGTTGTTCCGCAACAACATTTAACTCAAATTTTATATTTATATATTAATAAACTAAAACTCAAATTTTACAGTCTCCACTTTTGCGTAAGTTTCGACCATTGTTTGCACCGATTCATCGCAGACCTTTTTCGGAGAGGTTTCCTTATAATTATTAATAATCGGTTGGAGATTATTACTATCCAAAAAACTAAGAACCACTATATCATTTCCTAATGTATATTTTGGTTCACATGTAGATAATTCATTGATATTTATTGCATCAACTAATTTGGTCTTTATTTTTCGGTTCTATATATGATAAATCTTTAGTCGATTCATATATCCAAAGGCATGAAGTAGGATTTATTTTGGAATTTTGTTTTGGTAACGGGAGTATATTATTTGAAAAGCTGGTGACTTTTTATTTTATTGATTTGAATCGAAAAATTTAATAAATGTAAAAAAATCGGGAAAAGTGCCTGGGACCGTATTCTTGAAATCGGTGGAAATTTCCCAAATCGGAATATAATTTGCTTTGAAATTCTCTATCTTATTCGAATTGCCGGTTACTTTAATCAATTTTCAAATTTGTTTTCCATTTTACTAATATTTGTCTCCCTTCTAAATCAATATTTTCGAATCGAGTAGGGGGAAAAATAATGTTTCTTAATTTAAAAAAATAAAAGAAATATAAAAAAATGATTAAAGTAGCTAGCAAAAAAATCGAATAATATAAAGAACTTCAAAGCAAATTCTTATTTGCAAATACGGTCCACTCCCCCCATTTAGCATAGTCGAACTCTAGAATTTTATCCGCAATTCATATTCAAATTACACACTACAGCTCTACAAACTCTTCCAAATTTGAAAGTTATCGTTTGGAAATGGTTAAGTTTTATACCCTATAGCAGGGTGCTTTACAAACCAAATTTCAAATCAATTTATTAAGAATTGGCCCAATTGCGTTTATTTCAACTAAAATCCAACATTTCTTCAAGTGTTCACGTTAGAATTCCAATTCAACTTGATTCGAAACCATAAATTATTTTATACATTTTCGAAAAGCTATATTCTAAAAGGCGAGATTCTGGAAAGCGGTATTTTGGAGGTCGTGCTTTTGAAAAGAGTTATTAAAATTTTGGGATGTTGAAGAGCGGCCAGTACAAATATTCTGAAGAAATTATCACGATTGGCACCAACGAATGTCACTCGAATCACATCAACGGTGACCATTTTAACTTGTTTAAGTCGCACAATTAATAAACGTACAAAAATTGTAGTACACAGTGGTCCTATGGAAATTCCTTACAGGATCTCGTACTGGTGCTTGATATCGAAAGTAAATTAGTGTTAGAAGTTGTGCCGTGCTATTTAACCAAAACATTTGGAGGATTGGAGAAATAAGAAAATGTTAAAATTTTAAACAGATCTAAACCGACACATTTATTCTATTGTACTAAATTCCATTTAATAAGTGAACATAAAAAATTGTCGACATTTTTTTTCAAGAGGCGTGTTTCACTTGGTTTAGTTTTGTTCGAATATTATTATGTTTTTGAACAGGAACTACCAAATAGTGACATCCGTGGCAACAATTGAAATTTCTTACAGATATAAAAGGATAATTAAAATTATTTTCGGCAATTACAGTTCTTAGCGCTAGCTCTTGCGAGCAAGCTTATACAAAGACTTAGGCCGTCTGTCTGTTGGCACTATCACAGCAAAAACTATACATACCAGAGAGCTCAAAATACAGATAGATACTACTTTTAAAAGGTCACATTTAAAATTTGGGAACTCTAGGTCAAGTAGTTTTCGAGTTATTCAACTTTTTCTAAAAATAGAGGTCACACAGATGCGGCAGTCTACTTTTTTTTTAAATTTTCAATTATTATTCTAGGCATACTTTTATCTATAATAAAAAGAGTGTTATTTCAAAACTAGTTTCTGTAATTTTTTTTTGATTTGCTTAAGATTCTATTGGGCTAATTTGTTGTATTAGCACCTTAGTTGTTTCAGAGGTTTTACATCTCTGTCCGTCCGTCTGTTGCATTTTTCCTATTTTATCGAGCGCTTGTCGGACAATTTCAATTGTCCGCTTCTACTAGTTGTATTGTAATAAAGAGTTTAATAATGAGTGAAACTGATGGGGTTGTGAATAAAAATATGTAAAATATTTGAATATACATATATGTATATGGAAATAATTTACGTATACATTGAAGTTTGTAGGTATACATTGGGTGCTTTCAGGTACCCTATCATGATTAGTGAAATCATCGCCAATTTGATTTGAAAATTTCATCGAGTGCTAAACATTTTCATAACGTTGGCTGCGATTTTACTCAACATGTTCCCAACTGTTGGGTGTCCTGAAAGCGCCCATTGACTTCCAAAATTCTGGAGAACGTCAAATTGAATTGGAATACTATAAGATAGCAACCTCGTACTGAAAAAACAATGGAAACAGAAGCAATCTGGCTGAAAGTTGAACAACATGGCCCGTGGCAGAAATAACAACGCGGAAGTTTACTAATTGATGCCTTCGTCGCTGCTTCTTCGGTTGTTGAAACTCGTTTTATGTTCAACACTTTATAACCTACGAGGTTTATTGCAGCTTTCACATTACGTTTTAAAGTTCGTGGATTAAACAGCCTCTCCAAGACATTTGCAGGCACCAATTCCATTGCCAATTGTTTCAGAAATATTTTTCTTTCGGAGGCTTTGCGGATTGTGTATAATTGTGGGGCTAGCGTATTTGTATAAATTAAAAGCGGCTATCGCATTTGTATAAATTGAAAGCTTGCCAACGTTTAGTTTTCCTTTTACATGTATATGTTCTGACGAGCTTTTCAAGAGTATCAACTCCTTCCTTCGTTGCATTATAATCCTGTATTGGATTATTAGTATGGCCGTCAATTCCACAATCATCGTGTAAAGTTGATGAACGTAGTACAGTGTTAGATTGTTATCGAATCAAAACTTTGATGAATTTACTTCTCTGTTTTTTAAATCAGCTTTATTCATTAAATCCTTGGGAAGATCAGGTTTTTTTTGACGTATCACTGCAATTACAGTGGCCATTTTCGTAATAGTTGTGCAGCTACAGTACAACTTGTGAACAAATTGTCCATCGCAATTATTCGGCCATGACCAAATTTAGGGCGTAATTACTCGAACGAGACTTATTGGGCCTCGTCACTTTTTAATTCTTTCGTCGTGATTCTCTGATTTCAAAAAATCAATCGTCGTCCACACTTGATTTCTTTGCGCATTTCTTTGTTTATGTATGCGTTTAAATTTTTTTTACGTATTCGTTTTGTATAGTAACATATGCGTAAAATATTTTTCCACTGACAACTCGAAACTAAAAAAATTCAACAAATACAAATACAGGAAACCCTCCAAGAACACGATTAATTCGTTCCGTGTTCTTTAAAACCGTGTTCTTCGAGACAAAAAAAAAGCGTTACGTTTCAATTTATTATTTTTACCACGCTTATATTAGATTAGCTCACTGTGTGTGTCTGTTTATATCGTCAAATTTTGTAATCAATTTTTCAACCACTTGCGATAGTCCAATTGAACTGAAATTTTGCATTCAGGCTTAACTCCGATGACAATACATGATTCTAACATTTTTGGACATTAAAAAAAATTCTTCCGTACTCCTATCAAGGTATATTTACAAAAACTTTTTAAAAAACCACCTTTGTTTTTCCAAAGCCTTTGTCAAAAATTGACAGGAAAGAAGCCAATGAGGCATTGGCAGAAATGGTGAGACTAAGATCTGTTGGACGCGAATAACTGACAAAAAAAAACACATATTGACAAAGACTTATAAAAGTTAGCTATAATAAACAACAATCATATGTCATAGGGCTCTCGGATCGCACTCTAAAAGGTAAGGTCCAAAGATAGATATACCATCTATCTTTTTGCAACTTCCTGACATATGTTAACATGGTCGAAAAATTGATTGCAAATTTCGATGACTAAAAAGTAGAAAATAAAATATATTTAAATTGTTTTTTTTAAAAACCACGCTTATATTTAAATGCTCTAAAAAGTAGATAATAAAAGCCTTTGAAAAGTAGAAAATAAATTTTTTTCTTCCTCACTCCTATAAAGGTATATTTATAACAAGTAGAAATTTAACATATTAATTTAAAATATAAGCGTGGGGCGCTCCTTCTGAATGTATATACTATCTCTCAATATATCATTTTTACGTTAATACTGAAATGCTCCAGCAAAAAATCTAGTCTTAGGATATATCAGAATGGACTGTTTCATTAGTGTTACTAAAAGACTTTACAAAGACTTTACTTCATGTGTCTAGTAGTCTTAAATTACTAATGCCGTAAAGGAGCGTTCCACGTTTATATTTTTACTCATATTAATTTTAAATTTCTACTTGTTATAAATATACCTTGATAGGAGTAAGGAAGAAATAATTTTATTTTCTACTTTTCAAAGCCTTTTATTATCTACTTTTTAGAGCCTTTAAATATAAGCGTGGTTTATTAAAAAGTTTTTTTTAATACATTTTTTTGTTATGACATACAAAAAATAAAACAGAAAACGAAAATCGTGTTACTTGAAAACGTGTAATTTGAGGGAATGGGTATACGTGTTCTTCGAAACCGTGTTCTTCGAATACCGTGTTCTTGGAGGGTTACCTGTAAATAAAATGGCCTTGAAATATTTTATCTTCGTAGTAGTGCGAAGAAATCAGTTAATCAAAAAACAAATGTTGCTGAAAAAAGAATCAAAAATTTCCCCACCAAAAATTAATTTGTAGGAAAGAAACGAGGAAAGAATCACGCTGAAAGAATTAAAGTGTGGAACCATGGATTTGGTTGTTTCCTCACATATACTTCAGCATTCAACTGGTCCGTGTTTTTGACATCACATAATCAAAATATTTTAATCCCGTACTTGTTTGGTTTTGACGGTATATACTGTCTAAAGGCACATCTTCTGCGCATTAAAACCAGATGTCCATCTAATGTTAAATTCGATGATGGCTTATATGGTTTTCGAATATTTGATAAAATAATATGTTCCAGACATCACGGAATGCTGCCAATTTTCAGTTTTCAACCGTTCTGATCTTGTTTGAAAATTGTCGAACCGCAGAAACCTTAATAACTGCTATATTCTCTCTAAAGACGTCAGAGCTCTATAAAGTGGACGGTTATCAAGACAGTTAAACAAATAAAAAATTTAAAAAAAAAGATCCTTATACAAACTATTTTCACCTTTGACTATAGATTTAATATGGACTGCTAATCAATGTCAATTCCATATAGTTTTCAAAAATAAAGTGTAGCCTACATGTCAAGTAGCGACGACGTTTACTCTGCGGCAAATACTAAAAACAGGCGGAAAAATACTGTCAAATCAATATAATTGTGGTGTTTCTTTGGTGCAAGAAATTCGCATTCTGAATAGGAATTAATTGTCGTGTTTCTTTGGTAAATTTATAACAACAATCCCATGTATGTAATTCCAAATTGGAATAGTTTTAAACCAACTTTTCTGGTGATATATCCCTTTAGTGATTTACTAACACAATTGTGCGGGTAGGTAGTTTTTGACATGGTAAAAGTACCATGTCAAAAATTTAGTTTTGTATGTTTTTTGAACCAACTTACACATTTGTGAATTCCTTTTTAACTTATTTTCGTCCGAAAAAAACACTATATCTATACACACAATTGTGTTGGTTTTACTTCAAATCAGGCGAAATTTTTTATCAACAACACCATTACATACTATGGTTTTTTACTCACACATTTGTGTGGGTTGGACTAAAACTGAGCCGATTTTTTCGTTTCTTGGTTGAAAAAGGGATATAAGCTGTGTTGCTTTCAAAAGATTACAACAACAATTGCATTGTATTCAAGCCGATTGTTTTAGAATGTTAAGAAAAAAATTTTTAGGATTAGGGGAAATAAAATCATTTTATGGTTATGGTGTTTACCGCAAGGCGTTATTTTTTCTATTTTTCTCGAAAAATTTATCTTGTAGAATAATTTAGCATTTGTTATTTGATCTGCAAAATACCGGATTTAATTTGTTCTATTTCATAAAATAAAAAAAAATAAAATAAATATTAAGAAAATGAACCAACACAGAAAAATTAAAACGCATTAAAAAATTAAAGCCAAAAATTGTTGCTTTCACATTTCTTAGCTAAGCTAAGCGGATTAGCGAAAGCAACACTACTCCCAACCCAAGTATAACAAGACGAAACTCAAAATTGAGCTATCGTATTTGCCTTCGAAATATTACAAAAAAGTCGAAGAATCAATACTTTAGTATTGGTGCGTATATGTATACTGTCCCAAGTATAACAAGATGAAACAAAATAGAGCTACGTATCTTATTTATTTTACATGTTCACGACATGAGTTTAGTAATTTTATAAAAGTGATTTTCTTAAAAAAAAATAAAGATGTGCGTTAATTTAAATAAAATTACACCAAAATTTATTTTTATATCTATTCAAAAATTTTTTGTACAAATTAATTAATTTATAGTTCAGTTTGAAAACAAATGCGAAATAAAAACTTGATATGAGCTATATGGAAAATATTTAAACTTGTAATATTACAATCAAGGAATAATATCAAATCATTGTTTAATAATAAAAAATAATTACAAAATTAATTATAATATAATTTAGATGTGTATATACATATGTATATAATTTTTTATACAATAAAATATTCATTGTTCTAAACCTAAATTTTTTGTTTTGCTTTACATTTGGACGCCATCTTTTTCCTCTAAAATGTATTTTCAATTGTAGCCTTTTACATATATCGTTGCACAACATCGTTCCCGCCATATTGTTTTTTGTTGTTATTGTTCACTCATGCATGCATACAATTCTATTTATTGAGTTTCGTCCAGTTTCGAATTTTCGCGACACGCTTCGTACGCTTTATTTTAATAAATTGCAAGTCAAACTTAGAAAAATACTAGACTAAGTTTAGTACGAATATCGCCAGAAAAATTGAAAGTAAAAATACTTGGGAAGTATTAAGTATAACAAAATTCGACTTTTTCGTCATTTTTCGAAGTAAAAACTTATATTTAGTTTCGACTTTAACATAGTTTTGCTTTCGACTTAGAATAAGATCCTGTATGAAAAGTGTCGCGATTATTCGAAACTGGACGAAACTCAATAAATAGAATTGTATACATGTATGTGTGAACTGAACACAAAAAACAATATGGCGGGAACGATCTTGTGCAACTACCTATGTAAAAGGCTATAATTGAAAATACATATGAAAAGAGTTTCGTAGCTGTGTTGCTTTCAAAAGATTACAACAACAATTGCATTGTATTCAAGCCGATTGTTTTAGAAAGTTAAGAAAAAAATTTTAGGATTAGGGGAAATAAAATCATTTTATGGTTATGGTGTTTACCGCAAGGCGTTATTTTTTCTATTTTTCTCGAAAAATTTATCTTGTAGAATAATTATGCATTTGTTATTTGATAGCAAAATACCGGATTTAATTTGTTCTATTTCATAAAATAAAAAAAAATAAAATAAATATTAATAAAATGAAGCATCACAGAAAAATTAAAACGCATTAAAAAATTAAAGTCAAAAGTTGTTGCTTTCACATTTCTTAGCTAAGCTAAGCGGATTAGCGAAAGCAACACTACTCTTGTTATACTTGGGCTATAGAGTAATTTGAGCAAACATATTCTACCTGTAGTTTTACAGCCCAATTCCCGTAGTCGTATCGTTTGGCACGCCAAATAACAGCCATATTTTACATATTTCTAATAAATCATTAACAGTTGCTATGACAATGAACATTTTATGGTCATGTTTTTCGACAATAGTCATTTCAAATTTTTTGTGTCACTATGTTTTTCCAAGTGACTAATGTCGTAAGAAATGAAGTGTAGAATAACTACAATTCGATGGTTACCATAGCAACTACTTTAAATTTAACAATAATATTGAAACTAGGCTGTATTTGGCGTGCCAAACGATACGACTAAGGGAATTGGGCTGTTAATATTCACCACTAGGGCAGTTGTAGTAAATACTTTTTTTTGAATTGTTCAATTAAATATTTAGAAAATTTAAAATTTGAAAATGGTGAACTGATTATTAAGTCACGAAATAAAACTGGTTTTATTGGTTTTATATTAGCAATGAAAAATTCTAAAAATATTTTCTATGAATATGTACTAGAAAAAAAATTAATCAATTATATATTAAGCTACAAATTCTCCCAGGATCACCTGGAGATCTTTTTTTCCTGTATAAGATCCATGGGAGGATATAATAGTAATCCAAACAGCACACAATTTGCTTCTGCTTACAAAAAATTACTATTACATAATGAGGTAAAATCGTCAGCTGAAGCCAATTATGTAGCCCAAGGACAAAATAACATTCTCACAGTTTCATCCAGAAGGGAACATTTACAGTCACCATCAGGACTGTGATACAAATGTAGACTGCAATATAATCCCTCTTAGGTTTATAGAATCATCTCTAAACGAGCCAATAATATATGTATGTTGCTGGTTTTGTTGAACGATAGGTTAAAAAAAAATTGAAATGCGACACATGTGTCAATTTATCGGCATTTATTTATACAAATAAAAAGTAAAGGGTTTCTGCGATATCCTAGAAGGGACACAGTTAAGATATGTGAAATAGGTAGATTAAAATTAGGAAATAAAATAAAAAATAAAAACTGTTATCAATTAATAGTTTTAAGTAGCTTTAATAATTCAAATTGTAAACTAATATTTCAATCGTTCGATCATCATGTGATGGAATGTGAAATATTAGAAAATCATAAATATTTTATTATAAGAGATTAATCATAGATTTATACGCCAAAGTTAGTTTATACCACTTAGGAAAACAGTTCACATTATATGAACATAAAAATTATGTAAGAGAAAAGTTATCAAACTATATCCATTTTATGGGACAATAAAAATATAAACATTCTTTTCATAACTATTTCATAATGTTTTTTATTTAATTTATTCTAAACTAATTTCAAATAATTAAGAAAAAATAACGAACTCTTTAGTTTGCTCATTCGCCGTTCTGGTAAACGTCAGCGGTAGTGTATATGTTGGATACACCTATGAAGTTAGGAATTATCAGTCCATATAAATGTATAGTCAAAGATTTTCACTGTATCTACTAGTTCATTCAAAATGTACACAATAACTAAACAGAAATATCGTTGAAATCATAAAAATGAAGTAATTTGATCATCAGTATAGACTCTTACTGTTTAGGTGAGAAATTGCACAAACAACAATACATCCACATTCCACAGACTAATAAGCAAAATAAAATCAGTGTTTTGTATGTAATATATGTTGTTGTAATGTAATATATGTTAATATATGTAAATGTGGGGTCATTCTGACCCCAGTGCACAGAAATGTGCTTGGTGAATTTCAACATATGATAACTGTCATATCGCTCAATATGCTGCAACACACAATCCAAAAACTTTAATTTTTCAGTAGAGCGATTTGAATATATCACTCAAAATTGTTTGTAAAAACGGCGTTTTTCAAAAGTAAATAAAAATACATTCTGATTAGTAAAATAAATTTTCTATTCCTATATCCTCAATCGGATCTTAATTTTTATAATTCTATAATATTTTGCAAATTTTCTTAGGATAATTTCCAATATCTTAAAATGTTTTATAATTCACATATTACACTACGCTTCTTGCAACTCAATAGCCATTTTTTAATTATGTTTTTATTATATTATATAAATTTTATTATGTGTTTAATATTATTGTTATAGTTTAACTAATTATTTTGTGAATTCTCCACTGATGATGACCAACAGGTCGAAATATATGGATACAACAATAAAATAAAGTAATTATTAAATTGTTAAAAAAATATTTGTCTATAAAAAGCTAGTAGCGGCATACATCACAAAATCAAAGACAAACCACGGAAATTATTTACATAAAATGTTAATTTCTTTCACCAATTGAGTGATTTTTATATGGAATTTTACCTAATTTGCTAAAAATAACTACATTAGAGTGCATGTTTTGATACGAAATAATAAAAATATGAATTATTGGAAATGGTGTGATTCGAATATCTTAGAAATGCGTGAATTCTGAATTATGACACTGTTACAGCAAATGAACGATATATTTCATTAATATTCTCATTGAATTGAGTGTAACTAACTAATTAGTTTAACCTATCTCAATGGTTTGGACTATTTAAATGAGAAAAAGTGTGTTTTCGACTTTAAAGACGATTGAGGTTATTTTGACTCCAACATAGGTTTTGCACTTCAAATTCACAATTTTGCAAATGATATTCAATTGTTTTTAGTTCAGTCACAACAATTTACAAGTAAAGCATAATTTTTTATACTTCATGGTCAATTTTTTCTAAATCATCCTCAATTTTTTGCAAAGCAAATGCGTGTTTTTTCAAAGTAACTTAAATAAGTAGAATAAATTCAAATATTTTTAAAACAAACTCAAGTTTTAATATTTCAAATTCGTAAATTTTTCCAATTCAAAATCAACTTTTTTGCAAAACAAATTCAGTGCTCCCAAATCTTAACCGATTATGATCGGATTGAGTATGTTGGATGGAAATGAAATTCATAAACATTTTTTGGAAGAAGTTTTGGAATTAGGCCACCTGGGGCGGAAGTGGACCAATTCTTAACCGATTATGTTGGGATTGGGTATGCTGTAATATGGCCACTTGGGATGAAACTCGGTAATTTCTTAACTAATATTGATGAGA
Source organism: Nephrotoma appendiculata (assembly GCA_947310385.1). Lineage (NCBI taxonomy): Eukaryota > Metazoa > Arthropoda > Insecta > Diptera > Tipulidae > Nephrotoma > Nephrotoma appendiculata. Next base: position 242,242,633 of record OX371223.1, on the reverse strand, counting down.
TCTTGGTATGTAAGATGAAAATGGGTTTCTGAAATGATTTATAGAAAAGTTATTCTTGAAATCGGTGGAAATTTCCGTAATCGGAGTACAATTTGCTATGAAATTGTTTATATTACTAAAATTTTTCGCCGGCTACTTTAATAATTTTTTTCAAATATGTATGCAAGTTACTAACCGAAAAATTCCGTATCGATTTACCCAGTCGCAATTTTTCCCTTAGTAGGGGGAAAAAATTATGTTTTTTAATTTAAAGAATGATAAGAAATTTAAAAAAATGATTAAAGTTGCCGGCGAACATTTTTAGTAATAGTTATAAAGAATTGCATAGCAAATTGTATTCCGATTATGAAAATTTCCACCGATTTCAAGAATAGAGCCCTTGGAACGGAATTCGATTATTTTTTAGCCAAAGATGCTGAAACTGGATATGGCTGACTGCAATGGAAATTGGAAGTGAGATTCTTAAATAATTTTTTAAAAAAGTTTTGGAACCTGGAAATTTAAACTAGGACGAAACTCGGTTATAAGCAATTAGTAGATTGAGCGGCAGACAAACTACCTACTCTTACGAAAAATCACGTTATGAACCCTACGGAGGCTAAAGGGCTCGGATAAATTTATGGTATTATTCTGACCTTGAAAATTGTTCACGTGAACTTGGATTATGATGTCTTCTAAGACCTCGAGGTCTCCAGAACCTTTCGAACCAAGCGGAAATTTTCTCTTTAGAGGTACTTGCAATACAAGAGGATTATTTGTCTGGGAGTTAATTTCAAAAAGCAACCAATAATTAATTATTCTCTCGTATCCCATTCTAGGTGGCCATATTAAAAACTTCTTTTAATAAATAGTACTTAATATCTGCTACTGCTACTTATAGCAATTTAAAAGGTGGATTATATTTTATACCACCGCACGAATATAATAATATCTTAAATTCAGTTAATTCATAATTAGTTTTTGTGAACATGTTGGGAATAATTTTTTCTTCCCCTAAGCATAATAACACTCTACAAAATGAACAAAACCAATTTATCCAAATAGGTTCCTTTTAAATACTGGAATATCCACAGCTTTGTCTAGTAGTTCTTACTGCTTTATATGCACATTTCCCTTGATGAAATTCGGGAGGCACCGATGGTTTATGTTTTCTAATAGAAATTGCTGGCGAAGAGTCCCTTTACGACAATATTTTTGGTTTTGAAAGTAATGTTTCGCTTATCAAACTGTCGATAATACGACACCGGAAATTCTTCATCGTTGTTTTCTGCGATTCGACATGGTTATAAATTGCAAATGAATTTACAACAGACGCGTCCAGAAAATAGAAGTACCATTTATGGCTTTTCCTGCCTATTATATATGTAGATGTTGGCCGAAATTGTCAACAAAATTCATATTTTTGTTGTACACGTAAAGTGCCATTGGAACTTTACGTTCTGTACCATTCTTCTCTTTTCTCGTTACTTCTGTGGTGTCTCTCGGTCATGGAAATTTGATATAATATGTACTGCTCTTTTGCCTTTCCACTTCACGATGGAAAGCCCAGAATCGCCTCAGAACCACTCCTCGTTTCATTTGTCTCTCTGGTTTGAAATTTGGAATATTTTCCTGGTTGAGTTGACCGTTCCACAAGTAAAAAATCTTGATCACTTTTAACTTTTCCATAAGCTCGACACTTAGAAAATAGTTATCAGAAAATAACAAATAATTTTTCCCTGCAAACTCATTCGAAAGTTTCAACACAGCCCTTTCACATAAATTCTTCTCGATAATGCCGGTTTTCTATTTTCCAGTATATATTTCACATTTATGGCAGTATCCATTCTTATCTGCAAGCATCCAAACTTTATATCCTCTTTTTATCGCTTTTTTAGTCAAGTATTGCTTTATTGAATTCCTGCATTTGAACTTGATCATAGATTCGCCTAGTGCAAGTTCTTTAGTAGGTTCCATACATTTTGCAAGTTTTGCTGATTTATGTACTGAAGCAACTGCGGCACTTTATATAATTTGTTGTAATCCGGTTCGTCGTTCATATGTAAATTATAAACGAACCAACTAAATCTTTTCACTGGCATTAATCTACTTATATAGGAATCATGAAGATCAGGACTACTCGACCAATGGTATAGGGACCTGGGTAGTGGTTTAACCCCCGTTAGTAGATTTATCCCTAGAAATGTTTTCATTTCAATGAGTTTGGTTGGTAAATATTTGCTCATACTTTGCTGGCAGTATAGATTTGTTGGGAATGCGAAAACCTCCAATAAGTAGTCGGTGAAAAAAAGTTGAAATAATTTACATAGAGCAATGCTGCTTGAAATAGCAGAATCATGCCAGAGGCGAGGTGGTGTTTGTCCCATATTCTTCAGTAGAGGAAGTAGATGTAACTATTAGTAAATTAGAAATGGCAAAGCACTTGGTTTCAATTGAATCCCTTCAGAATTATTAAAACACGGATGAGCTACTCTTCCATCTAATCTTTCAGACCTCGACGTGATGATCTGGAACCAGAAGGAGTTACCTGACAAATAAAAGACCACACCCATATGACCACTCCATAAACAGATATGATCGTCTTAAATATGAAAACTACCGTGGCATAGATCTGTTAAATACTGCCTACAATATATCTGTTAATGTTGTACTTGTCAGATTCATTTCTTCGTCATGATGCTGTACGACAAGGAGATATACTCGCGCTTGTGCTCTTTAATATGGCGCTCGAGTATGTAATCAGGAAATGTATTGAAATTTAATAAGTCAGCAAACTGATATAGATATGCAAATGATATCGTGCATCTGGGCCGAAGACTAAATGATATCAAGGAAAGTTTAACACAATGAAAATCGACAGCAACAAAACAAAGTTGATATCAACAACTACAAATCTTAGCAAACCTTGGAGAAATCAACTTCAACTTTGACAACTTAGACTTTAAATATATTGGCTCAAATATAACATAAACAAATGATATCCACCGACACTATTCTGGCTTTATGTATTATTTGGAATTTTTTCTTGGATTTTTAATCGAAGAAATAAAATAAAAAATATTATTAAAATATTTCCTCCAATTCAATATTCACAGAAAAAGCCAGGATAGTGACACAGCAACATACAAAGGCCCGCGTAACTGCCGGCCTTCGATTCTTTTAGCACAATCAAGGTTGTTGCGATTAAAATATCTTTCGCAATCGTGTAAGATCGTACTTTATAAAGCACTTATTTATTTATTTAATTATAAATTAAATGTATGAAGTTTTTAAGAACTTATCCAAACAGTAAAAACTTCGTAAGAACTTATCCCCCAGGGATAAGTTCTTACGAATTTGGATTTTGACCACCGACAGATTCATTCAAAGCGAAATTAAGTATCTTTAGAATACAACTGAACTGTGATATTAACGAATTTATTAAATCCGAGCGAGTTAGATGATTGAACCACGTTGGCAGATTCCTTTCTAACTGTATGATAAGAAAATCGTTCCATCTACAACCAGTCAGCGTACGTCGTAACGGTTGACGTAGACTACCGTGGTGTGGCGACATTGAACAATATCTACGAGTAATAGGATCTCTAAACTGGAGAAAGCGAGTGATGAATCGAGACAGTTCGACACTTTGCGGATGGCAAAATTCTTTCATATGGTATGTGAAAACTAGAGAGACAGGAAAAGAAAATCTCTGTTTCAATAGTTTTAAGTACATCAGGGCTCCGACTCATTGTGATCGAACAACACAGACGCAAGTTTATCTCCCTGTCGTATGCCAGATATTATTACGAACTTTCCGTTCTATGGCAAGGTATCGAGGAGAAGGCCACTTGTTGTTTGTTTTCGAAGCGGGACGACCACTGGTTCAAAAACAATCGGTAATTCTTCGTCGAGATACCCAAGTAAATCTAAGAATGTGATTGTGTTGCATGCCTCTTCTGTAACTTATTTCTGCGTTTAACCAAAGGCGTACAGATAACTTTTGAAATTCACATTATCGATATTCGGCTATATGGTGATTGGTAAGTCTGCAAAAACCTCGAAATAATAATTTTTCAGAAAATCCGATGACTATTTATCCTGGGAGAATTATCCTGGATAACATCACGTGGCGGTATCATTCGGATTTCGTTATCCTTTGTTTTTGTTCGTTTTGAGTTTTTTGTTTCTTTTTTTAATTTTTTTTTGTTTTAATAATTTTGTTTATGATTAATTATAGTAATCCAAATGAAAATAAAAACCTTAGTTATTTACATGTTTTCGTATAGGCATATTTCAAATAAATCGTGGATCAACTATTTCTGGCAAAAGAGATTTATAATAAAACTCAATTAATATATTCCGCATTTCAATTTCAAAAAAACTGTCATCTCTTTCAACTCGCTCTACCTTTAGGTCATAATTGGAAGCAGTCCAAACACAAAACAGACAATAATCTTTTTGTGTTATGCGTAACTGTCGCTGCATTTGATAGTAATACGGATGTATTTTATTCAAAGAGATTAGCTGTCTATCTTTGTCATATTTAAAACATCTAATTTGGCCTAATTTGAGAGCATCTATTGGATTCATATTTCGTGAAGCATACGCAGACTTTATCTCAACAATTCCTGTATTGCCGTCTATTAGGCCATCTGGTGAAGCAGCTAAGAACTTATCTGTTTGTTCAATAAAAATTCCGGATGGAAAAACTTTTATATTCATCTGCTCTTCTAATTGGGATATAGCAATGTGTTCGTTTTGTTTCCCGTAATCAATACCTGGTGATGATATTTTGGTGCGATATAATATATTCTTCACTTTGTTAGGATAACTGTCAGTATTTCTTGCTCTACAAATTGATCCAAAATTGGATGCAGTTATTCCAAATCGACGAATATTATGCCATTTGACACAATTTGCCTGTGCAGTCGTTTCTCTCCAAAATTACACCGTTCTGGCATTCAGCTGCAAGCAACGACAAGATACGTTCCTTTTCATTATGTGTCTCCTCAGGACACAAATCTGGTTTTTCGCAAGTCTCACCATAATCAGATCCTACAATCTTTTGCCTTTTTCTAATTCTTTTGTTCGACTCATCGTTTTTAGGTCTTTTAAAATTTTTGTCGCGCCGTTTCTTTTCTAATATAATTATTTGCGACTTTGGAGTTTCGTTTGAAATACGCTTTTGTAGAGAATAGTGTAAACGCAACGTGTTGTGTTATTGTGCTTGTATACAATTGCCTTTTAGAAAAATTTACTCTTTTTCCGCCAATTGTTTTAGCAATCAATGAGTGCACATGTTCTATTCGATTCGAATCTACGTCATAAATAAGGCTTTTTGTATTAACTCGCAGTCTGCGGATAATAGAACAAAGATTTTCAAAAATACCTGACTGCTGCATTTCAGGCACCAGATTTATCTCATCCGGTTTCCTCCGTTACAAAAATAAACATCGCAATGTGTATGTTGACCAAACACATGGAAAGGCGCCTTATCAAAATCTCTTTGTAATAAGGTAATTTTTTCCTGCAACGAAATTTTTTGTAAGTTTTTGCATTTCGAGCTTTCGAAATGCCAACAGAAAGTCTTTTTAAATTTGATCCCAACACTTTCCGTAATTTAATAGCAAAAGTTGTATTGATAACCAGTTCCCGCATTTTCTACCGGAAATTACGAAGCAAATGATTTCGACATTCAATTTTCTCTATGTGAGTGGTTTTATATGGCCTAACATCAAGCAGTTTCTTATAAACGCTGCTATCTCCATTATTAATTGATTGTAGGGAACACGGTATAATTTCTCGCTTTCTTTAAAATATTCAACAATTAATTCTGCTTCCATGCCAGTTGAGTATCCTCTATAATTCGCATTACAATCTTGTTCAGGCACCGTTTTCAAAGTGTGCAATGAGCGTACCGTGCAATATTTGTTTGCGACTTTGCTCCATATCACTTTACGAGTGTCATGCGCTACAATAGAAGCAACTCCTGACAATGATGAATAATCGCTGCCACTTTCATAGGTTCGTTTCGAAAAACAAGCATCTGTCGATACAGTAAGCAATGAAACCCCATCGAGATCTTTATTGCCTTTTTCAATTGCTATATCTCTTGCCTCTATTGCAGCAATGTACATTTCTTCTTTGGAAGTAGTCGAAACATCAATTTGAACTTGTTTTTGAACTAGTGCAAACGTTTTACTTGACATAAAAGGTATATCCAACACCGCAAGAAACTCTTCTGTTTGCATAAAATCAGTCCCAATTGCAATGCCACCGACAATGGACAAATAATTTAAATTTGTATTTGCATTTGAAGCGTCTGTTAAAGTAGTATCTATTGAAAATTCTTCGTTACACATGTTACATTTCAGAAACAATTTCGACAATAAACCACGTCTATGTTCTCTCAAAATTACTAAATTAGAAAAATTACAGTTAAATAAGCTCGTGTTAATGTTTTTTAATTTTTCAAAAAAACTATGCAACGAAATTATTCTGTTACCTTCGACTTGGAAAAATGAAGCTGAATTGTTTGAGAAAACATTTCCTTCCGGGTTTATAACGACTTGCTCAGTAGAACTCTCAAATTCAGTAGACCGAAAGGCAACATCGTTTTTCTTGTTGAGAATTCGAAACCTCAACGTACCAGCTTCTGACGATTTCTTTTCAACAAAAAACTTCCTTTTCTACCAAACGCAGAATCACCCCGTTTTTTTTGTACGCCCCATTACAAAATTAATTTTAATTTTGAAAATAAAATGATGAAAAACAAAAGATAATTATATAGTAATAAATTAATATAAATCAATTCGATTACATGCAATAATGTACCGATAAAAATATAATATCTATGAATTAAATGAATTTTTAAATAATCAAAATTAAAGAAATTCTCAATATTTAAAAAAAAACAAAATCTGTATAGTATACCACGCAAAGACAGGAATATCACCTAGCGAAAATTATAATGCTTCAATCAAATTATTACCACCAAACCAACTGATCAAATAATTTCCTACTCGTATATACATATACTGATGCTTGATAATTAGACCACAATATATCGTAGCAAAACAGACAAGAAAATACGCTCTTTATTCACGAAAATATTGTATTGTGTGAGCAATGCTGAAAGAATGCTTTTAATATAGGTGGTTTATAATTTGAACCACTGCCCTGATTGACCGAGAATACAAACTTATCTTAATTAATTTTATTTTAATTCAAATATTCAAAAATCTAATTTTTGCGAAAAGTAAAAACATGAGTTGACTAAAATATCATATTGTTTGATTTGGTGGTAGACATTTTAAACCAGTGCCCTTGAAAGAGTTAAGAATTCCATTTTCATCCAACAAACGAAATTACAATATAATCGGATAAAGAATGGCCGAGTTCGAGGTTGCCTTTAAAACTTCTACTAATAACATTTTAGAATTCTATTTCAATCCAACATATCCAATCCCATCATAATCGGTTCAAAATGAGCCGAGTTCCGCCCCAGATGACCATATTCAAGAACTTCTTCCAAAAATGTTTAAAAATCTCATTTCATCCACAAAGTCCAATTTCATTATAATCGGTTATCAAATGACCGTGTCCTGTCCTAGGTTGCCATATTCCAGAACTTCTGCCAAAGATCATTTAAAAATTCCATTTTATTCCAGCATACTCAACTCCATCATAATCGATTAAGAATTGGAAGCACTGAATTAAGTTGATTTTGAATTGTAAAAATTTACAAACTTGAATTTGTTTTAAAAATATTTGAATTTATTCTAAATTTAAGTGAAGTTACTTTGAAAACAAAACGAATTTGCTTTGCAAAATATTGAGGTTGATTTAGAAAAAATTGACAAGTATAAAAAATTGTGGTTGACTCGTTAAAAGTTGTGAATGAACTAAAAAACTTGAATGTCATTTGCAAAATTAATGTACACAGAGTGAAGGTTAATGTAGTTTTTCGATACTGTGACAGTACAAACCAACACTTTCGTGATTTCGCGAAGGCCATATTTCGAATATCAAAGACTACCTGACCAGTAAGTATACTTTATACGACATTAAACGGCAATTCATTGCATTTCTGAAATATTTGAAAACGAATAACATTAAGCGTCTGCATATAAAACAGTAATTTTAAAAACGTTTATTGTTCCGCCTCGTATTTTTTATATCCTGAAAAATTATTTTTATTTATTTATCTCAAAAAGTATGCTAAAGCAATAAACTATTTTTATTTACTTAAACTTTTTCATTTATTTTCTTTTTAAACAGCAAACAACCCACTACAAGGAAATGCAATATTATGTAGATACAAATAAATAAATAAAAGTTTCTCGATTACATTGAGACAGGAAGGAAGTAGTAGTAGTGTTTACCAGACATAATATCTTTTTATTTGAAATCACAGTTTGCTGATTTTCCAAACGTAAACCATTTTCAAAGCTTTAACTTTGTTAAAAAATTTTTCTTAATACAGAAGCCTTGGACATAAAATTTTATTTCATAGAGCTCTTAATACGTTTAGTAAAATTATTGATAATCATACTGGATGAATAAAACTTATTTGCTTTAACAATTTTATTTATTTATTGAATCTTTCAATCATGAAAATTACAATAGGTTGTCAAACCTTAATCACTAAGGTAAATTATATAAATCTGTGGAAGCATGAAAATTACAATAAGTTCTTATCACTAAATAAACTTTATAATTTTATATTTTATGTCGTGACAGTCACTCGTATCCCAGAAAACAAAAAAATTACAGAAAATTGTACATTAAAAAAATAATAAAAATCTTTAATATACGTGTTTAACTTTATAATACTCGTACTGTTAGAGCGCCAATCTCAACATACGGATCGACTTGGGATTTTTACTGTGCATAGTAGTCATCATTACGAGTCGATACGGCTTGCTTCAGTTTCCGGAACTCGTGGTTCCTGGGAACCATAAATTAAATTCTGTCATCCTTGGGCCATACAGATAAGAGCCTATTGCGCCAATCTCAACATTCAAATCAACTCAGGATTTTGGTATGTTGGTATGTTGAGATTGGCGCTCTAACAGTACGAGTATTATAAAGTTAAACACGCATATTAAAGTTTTTTATTATTTTTTTAATGTACAATTTTCTGTAATTTTTTTGTTTTCTGGGAAAGTATTCACATTATATTATTATTTTTTGTGATGCTCTACATATTTAATCATATTTAACAGAAATTATAAACAAATCCTGGGCTGGGATGATAATGCAGTGTTAGTGTTGCAAGTGCAGTGTTTGCAAACGATAGATAAACCGACGTGCATCATTTCCAAAAAGTCAACAATGGCGAAAATACTACAGATTTGCAAAATAATCATTTGAAATGAGTGTACGATTGCGCACAAACCAGCATTATAGGCGCTCGATCGAACGTTGAAAGATTTTCGCAATAATCAGGACCTCTTTGAAAGTACGATGATTTTGCTGGCCGGCGATTTTCGCCAAACGCTGCCAGTCATTCCAAGATCAACAGCTGCTGATGAAATAAACACTTGCTTGAAGACATCGAATTTGTGGAGATACGTGAAAACTCTCAAATTAACAACGAATATGCGAGTCGCATTACAAAATGATGAAATGGCGGACGTGTTTTCAAATTATTAGACATTGGCAATGGAAAAATTTAGGTTGACGCTTCGACGGGCCCCATTTCTTTACCACCTAATTTTTGTTAATTCACAACCTCTAGAGAAGAATTGATTACGAAAGTGTTCCTGAATATTGGTGCAAATCACAAAAAAAAAAACATGTTTGGTTGAACGAACTAGCCGGTGGCGAGAAATAAGGACGTAGATGATTTGATTATAAAAATTCAAAGTCAAATCGCTGGCCAATTGCATTCATTTAAGTCGATTGATTCCATTGCAGATCCAAAGGAAGTCGTTAATTATCCAATTGAATTCCTGAATTCATTGGATTTGCCATAATAAGTGATAATCATGTTACGCAACCTGAACCAACCAAAACTATGCAATGGAAAGCAATGATAATCATAGGATAGTTGAAAGGGGGGATGTTCTGATTCCAAGAATACCATTTTCAATTTAAACGTGTTCAGTTTCCAATTCGTCTTACATTCGACGATTAATAAAACACAAGACCAATCGATGGAAGTGTGTGGAATAAACCTCGAATTGCCGTGTTTTTTTCATTGGCAGTTGTACGTGGCGTGCGCGAGAGAAGGTAAACCATCAGCGCTATTCCTTTTCTTTCCGGCCAGAAAGGCAAAAAATATCGGTCATCACCAAGTGTCGTGAGATTTGATAACTCTCGATTCTTTTCAGAAGCGCTATTCAAAGTCACTGGATTATGCTGATAAACCTGCAACAATAGACGCTTTGCGGATTAATTACAGTTTTTGATTTAAAAAATAATAAAGTAAATAAGATAATCTGGCAAATGAAATGCTCTTTGGTAATCCTAAATCAGAATCATTTATAACAAAATTTGTAGAAAAATGTTATATGTGTGCACGCCCACGAAGATGCCTTCGTTTCAAAAATCAGGGCTGGACCGCAGGGTCTGGGCGCTCAGTACTATTTTTTCGTAAAATTTCAATTTTGGTTATTTTTATTTCATGGGAATGAGTTTACGAAAGGGATTATATGAAATTCGAATCTGAGGGATGTGTCCTCTGAATCATGGGACCTATTCTTTTACATTCCTGCACCATTCATCTGATTGCAATGAAACGTTGATAATGGGTTGCGTGCATGCTCGCGATGGTTTCTGAGTTGGTAAATTTACGGATGGGACCTGGGTCTAGAGATATCGGTAAAATGTGTATTCTGGAATTTAAATTTTTGATGCTTCCGGTGATGCTTCCGATACCTGATGAATTTCTGTCATACACGATTGCAATTACAGTGACGTCGAGAAATTGTCTGTAAAATATCCGCAATTCAAAGTAATTATAATTTTTCCTCTAATTTTGCTATTAGAAAAACAACCGAAAGTATTGGTTACTAGTGTAAGTTTTTGAGATATTGGCCAAAAACTGAAAAAATCAAAAAATTTTATTGAAAACTCTAGGCCATAAATTTTACCTAAATTTTCCATATAGTCTCACAGCCGGAAGTATTGTTTACTAGTGGAAGAAACGCCGGAAAGACGGAATATTGTTTAATTTCAAGATTTCATATACCGAGTTCCTTTACTTCGGAGGTCAATCAATTTGCCATTTTAAGGATATAATATTTTATTCCGCTGAGATATTTTATTTAGTGAAAAAAGTGATGATGAGTGCTTACGGAACCTGAGTCTAAATCTCTGGGAAGGGGTGTTAATGGCCGTTTACCATTTTCGTCGGAAATTAGAATTTCTTCTCAGAGATTTGATTTCCGCTTTGAAGTGTCAGTCGCATCTGAATTAGCTTAAAAATGTTGTTAAATTGCTCATCTAGCCTGAATGGAACTTCCTAACCACGAGAGAAAATTTCCTTCGAACTATTGCAAATCAATTGTGAGTTTGGACGAAAATGGTAAACGGCTATTAACACCCCTTCCGAGAGATTTTGATTCAAGTTCCGCTAGTACTTCTAATAGGCTACTAAATTGCTCATCCAGGTAGCACGATTGCCACTTCGTAATCAGATCAGCAAATTTGCAACGAATTTTTGTACTTATAATTTGAGTTTGGGCGTAAATGATAAATGGCCATTAACATCACTTCTCAGAAATTTGGACTCAGGTTCCGTGAGCACTTCTAATAGGCTGCTAAATTGCTCGCCCAGTCAAAACGTAGTGGACGAAAATGGTAAACGGCCATTAGCACTCTTTCCCAGAGATTTGGACTCAGGTTCCGTGAGCACTTCTATTAGGCTGATAAATTGCTCATCCATTCAGCCTATCTAAAATTTCTTAACCGACAGCAAATTTGTTGCGAATTTTTATATTTCTATTGTGATTTTGAGTGAAAATGTTAAAATAGAAATGAAATAATTCCCATGACAATATTAATTAATTTTTGTACTAAAATGGTTGTAGTTTAGACTATCCATTGAAAGGTTTGCAACTTTGAAAACTTAAGTATGTTAAATAATTCTTATACTTTACCAATACAAGTTTTATTAATTTATATCTCTTATTTAAATATTTAGTTCGTTAAAATTAAATGAAAATGATGAAATGCTTTGATTTTGTACTCTATCTCATTTGTAGATTCATAACAGTGTACTCCATTCACTTACACAGGCAAATTCAATCCGAATCTCATAGGAATATAAATAAACCAATACGATTTGTGTACGTACACTTGTGGAAAAAAATACAAAATCGGTAAACGCATCAATAAGTTAGATGGCCACCCGACGCGACAACGTAGTGGTTTTCTTGAATAACATTCATTAATTGACGTCCCCTTGGAGTAGTCAATCATGTTTGGCAGGTATGTTTGGCATTAACGTCGCCGGCGACCATAAAACGTTAAACCAGGGTTGCAAAAAAATGTTCGTAGATATCTGCCAAAACGTTATGATTTGGAGTCCACACATACAGAGGTAGCTTGAACTTTCGAAGTGCTATATTCATTTAGAATATAACGGCTCCTCGACTTCTACCCAAGGGATGTTTTGTGCCATAAACTGCGTAACCATTTATTCTGAAATTGTGTTTATCGGTTAAGGGGTTATTTCAGAAACTAGCTAAAATCAATTTCGTGTTTTTCTAGGAAATGTTCTAATTCGAGTTTGTGTTTGCTTATACCGTTTGTGTTCCAGTGGCATATTTTCAAATAATTTATCGGAAACATTCTAGTTTCTGGATGAAAATGGATTGATTTTGTAGTATTGCATTATTGAAACGTGACAATTGATTAATATTTTTGTAGACTGAACTCAGTAGTTTGCAGTGTGGTTTACACCGCAATTGTTACATTTCTTCGTCAAATAGTTTCTGTTGTGAGCATCGTAATAATTAATTACATCTCTATAGTCGTTTTCCTCATGTGTTTGAATCATTTACTTCGTGTATTTTGCCTCGAAGTAAATTTGTTACATGAAATGTTTTTCCATTCGAAAGCACGCTTTATTTGAGCTCTTGCACCACCTTGTATAATGTGTGTATTGGTTTCACGCAAGTAGATTAGAGGTGGCTTGTATTTTCGATAAGCCTTTTCTTGAATATTTCGGTGAATCGGTGAACGTTTCCAATCGAATTTTCGCGGTATTTTATAAAACATTAGAAATACCAATATTTCCGAAATTTTGCGTCATCTTATTATTAATTTATTAAAACAAAATACAAAAGGTATACTACGAGTACACAGTCAAATAAATTTTTTTATTTTTTTTTTTTTTTTAAGGAAGTATTAACTGTCCAGTGGATTTAATGTCCTTTGAAGGTCAATTAATACCCATCTTTTATTCACGCACAGACGACCCATTCACACAATTACAGTATACCACCTGCACATTGCAAGCTCCATGTCAACCTGTAAACTGACAGGGACGGTGGGTCGGCGCTGAATTCTGCACTCCAACAGAGCGTCTTAGTTGTGTTTATTAACATTACCGATCGTAATCGATGACGAAATTTAAGAACTTATTTTATGTAATAATAATTCTCAACGACCTTTTACTCCTCCCAACTGCTCGAGGAGAGTCTCCATTTGATTATTTTTTTAAGTATAATTCAAGTGAATTATAAACTAGGATATCGAAGTGCTTAACCAGTTAAATTCAAGAGAATTTAGAAGTTAACAAGCGGCAAAATATGTATTAGCATAAAAATCAAATATTGACTATAAAAAGGCAAACTAATTGGACAGCTAAGCAAAACTATACCCGCTGTGGACGGAAGGAAAACGAAAGTTGAGTCTGCTTAGTACAAGTAGACAAACACAGATAAATATGTAGATAAAGCAAAATAAAATAAAACAAATGAGTTAATTAAAATATCAAACCAGTTAAGTTAAATAAAAAAGTTTTTTTAACATGCGTTTCGCCTTGTTAAAATTAATGAAGTGGCAGTGTTGATTAGCTTCGTGCAGCCATGCTAGAGACAGGCTCACGTAATCAGTTCTATGATGGTCGATTCAAAAGGTAGATACCGCGAATTTAGATTAATCTTTTCTAGTAGACTGGGAGAATCTGTACCGCAGGTTAGTAATTGACGAATGAAAGTATGTACTAAGCAAGTGAATTCATCTTTGATAGAATATGTTATTTAAACGAGTACAAACACTAACCCAAAATAGTAGAGCACAAAACCTTTCTGTGCATTCAATGACTCTGGCTTACAGTGTATTGGTTTTATTATAAAGTTTAAATTTTACCATGAGCAAAAAATAAACAATTTTACTGGTGTGATGTATGTCCTAATTTTGTTCTAACCTTTTGAAATGAGTATGTATTGGTTAAACTCTCGTTATAACGAATTTTAAAATTTAAAATAATGTTATATGCAATTTGGGTATAAAGGTGTCGTATATTACCTTTTTAATTGGGAGAAAATATTTAATGACCAAAAGATGGTATTGTGCGTAAAATTAAATTAATATACAAATAAATTTCGCGATTCAACAAATATAGAAACTATTGATATTGAACGAATAAAAACTTTCTACAAATGAAATTTAGGGCATTGCAAAGATTTTAAGCGAAATCCGAAGACTAATCTTTCAAACACACAAAAACGATTAATGGTACCGTGATGTATATCGTTAGACTCGTTGAAGTGTCCTCTATCATTCTACCAACAAACAGAGAAATTCTATGTTTTTTTACGGAAATATCTCATTTTCAGTAATACCTTCTTTTGAAACTGAGACCCAACGCAATTTATTGCTCGAAAGTGTACATTCAGCATATAAAAGAAAAATTAAATGGAACTAGGGTTCCGACGGAGTACTCTGTAGATTAGTTTTCCCGAAACTGAGACCCAATGCAATTGATTCCTGGTACTCGAAACCTCATTTTTCTAGCAAATTTTATTAAAACCGTTCGACGATGATATAATTTAAACCGGAAAATAGACCCCGACGGTGGACCTTATAAACAAGTTTACCCGAAATTGAGACTAAACGCAATCGATTATTGGTCCACGAAAACCCTCACGGAACCCGGGCCATGCGCCTCGGTAGTAAGCCCAGTAAACGCGCCCAGTAAAGTTGAAAAACAGCGCAATCAATTCTATTTGCTCGAAAACATAGATTCGGCAATTTTTATCGAAAATATTTGAACTATAAAAAATAAATATGGAACCCGGATCCCGACAGAGAACCCTGTTAATGTTTTCTCCCGAAATTGGGACAGCACAATCGATTCCTTGTACTTCAAAACCGCCTTTCAACAATTTTTATCGAAAACGTTTAGACTTAGAATAAAATTTAAAAACTGAGCCTGGGCCCCAACGAAGGACCCTCTACACAAAATTTCCTTAAGCTGAGACCCAACAAAATCGATCTCTGACACTCGAAAACATTCTTACGGCTATTTTTATCGAAAGTGGGACCCGCGTCCCGACGGCGGATCCTGTACATTTTGTTTCCCGAAATTTAGACGTTAGGAAACGTTTGAATTTAAATAAAAGAAAATGGAACCCAGGTCCCAACGAAGGACCCTGTACATTTTATTTCCCGAAATTTAGACCTAGCACAATCGATTTCTGGTACTTAAAAACCCACTTTCAATATTTTTTACCAAAAATGTTCAAATTTGGAAAAAAAAATTAAAAACGGAACATGGGCCCCACCGCAGGACCTTCTAAACAAAATTTCCTTAATCCGAGACCCAATCCAACCAATTCATAGCACTCGAAACATCATTTAGGCAATTTTTATACAAAACGTTTGAACTTAAAAAAAAGAAAGTGTAACCTGGGTCCCGATGGACGACCCTGTACATTTTGTTTCCCGAAATTACGACCTAGTACAATCAATTCCTTGTACTTAAAAACCCATTTTATATATTTTTTATCAAGAATGTTCATATTTTGAAAAAAAAATTAAAAACGAAACCTGAGCTTAAACGCAGGACCCTCTAAACAAAATTTCCTTAATCCGAGACCCAATCCAACCGATTCCTGGCACTCAAAATATCCTTAAGGCAATTGAACGTTTGAACGCAGGACCCTGTACATTTTGTTTCCCGAAATTTAGACCTAGCATAATCGAAAAGAGTCGAGTTGCTTCCTGGGTAACTCCAAATGAATCCGGCTGTTTATTGATACTAAAGGATGGCTGAAGCTATAGCAGTACCGATTTACCCAAGCAGCTTTCTTTGTAAACGTATCCAAGATAGAGAAATTGGGATTAAAAAATATGGATTGAGGACGATCCACATCCAGGTGTAGTAAAATTAATTTGAAGACGAATATTAACAACTCAAGAAGCATGCAATCGCAATGGGAAAAATACAGAAGAAAGGAAAATGGGTTCATCATAAACAGACCGAAGAAAACAAAAACCGACGGTGCAGATGAATCTGCATTCATGCAGATGTCATGAATTTCCTTTCTCGGTAGTGGTTTTGTATGATAATCCTAAACGCGGAAAACACTGGGTTGATCCATGCATCATAATCAGTTGCAAAAATGAATATTCTTGCCAGGAAAGTGTTATTGTGTGTCTAGTGGGATTGGACAGTAGTCAATTACTACGAACTTCTTGAACCTGGTCAAACTGTGCAACTGTGCAAGGGTCAAAAAGGCTTTATTGAGGCCATTTTTACACTACCAAGACACCAAGAGCGCTTGCCATGGACAAAAAGAAGTGATAATCGGTTGGTGCCAGGTCCGGTGGATGCATAATAACTTCCCAACTTAGCTTCTGGAGCTCTTGGCAGGTAATCATGGACGTGTGAAGGGGGATTTGTGTTATCCTGGTGGAACGCGACATCTCTCCTATTGGCTGATTATGGCCGCTTCTGGTCGATTGCTGCCTTCAATCGGTGCAGCTCATTTCAATTGTTTGGCCACTGTTTGGTCCGCTTCGCTGGCCTTCAAACATGATAGTTTCCGCTTGATATTTTCGTATATGAACCATTTCTCGTCGCCAGTTGCCACCCGCTTTAGAAATGGCTCGATTTAATTCCGTTTGGTCAAGTATTCGCAAATGGAATCACGACACATCAAGTTTTTTGCGTCAACTCGTCGGCACCCAAACAACGAGGTTCTTTTTGAAGGACGATCTTCAGCTCCTGAGCAATGCTTTGACAGATGGCATGCCGGTCTACTTCGATTTCCAGGATTTTATTGACATTTTTGACGATAGGCATTGCGTGAGTGCGTGGTACATTTTTAATACGCCAATTACCAGAACGGAATCAACGAAACCAAAATTGTGCATAATTGGCTGTGATCAATATCGAGACCACAGACACAAAATTGTAAAATATAGCGAATTTTCTTTTTGTTTACCCCCATCCTTGACACGCTATAACTCACAACTGAAACGATCAATCAAAACCATGACAAAATAAATTTTTAGTGCATGCGAATCTCCCCTTTCTAACGAGTACAAGTATGGTATAAGGCGACAAATACTTCACGGGATATATGTCACTAAAGCCATCTAGCGAAAAACTAATGGATTTTTCCCCCAACTCATTATTTTTTCAAATAAACGAAACGAGTCTATATGGAAAACGTAGAAGTCATATAGAAGCGGGCATTTCAAGAAA
Source organism: Nephrotoma appendiculata (assembly GCA_947310385.1). Classification (NCBI taxonomy): domain Eukaryota; kingdom Metazoa; phylum Arthropoda; class Insecta; order Diptera; family Tipulidae; genus Nephrotoma; species Nephrotoma appendiculata. The sequence continues at coordinate 242,224,980 of OX371223.1, read as the reverse complement.
ACCAGTTTTGGCCAAAAATCAAGGGGACCGTCAATTTATAGAAAAATCTTAAGTTCGCAATTTCAAAAATTCAAACCTCTTACGACAGACTCATAGAGAATTTTTTCAAGAGCAAATTTTCGATCATCGCCGATAAAACGAATGGTACATCTGAAAAAATCTCAAGGTACTCGATCGCAGTCTTATTAATCACTCGAAAAATTGAGGCTGAAGGAAATTTTGATTAATCGCATTTTTGTAGTTAGAGGAGCCAAATTTCTTTCGCTGGAGATTTTTTTGAGGCCAGCGATTTCTTATTAGGACAATTTTAGGACAAACTTCATGGGTACACTATTTTGGGTTTCAAGTGCTACGTCAATCGTATACGGGTCGTATAAAAATGTTAAATATAAGAGTATGTACATATATGTACATTTACATATCGATTACTTTTGTACAAAATGTATAATGCGTGTATAGTAGGAAAATGTATGTTAGGCTTCGTATACTTTTCCAAAGTTAATCTGTGAAATGCTGGTAACCCATCATGCAATCAATAAAAAATATGCACTCATAGAAACGCTTAAACATTTATTACGTATTTTGCATAAAACAAACATAACTTTTTATGATTATTGCTATTGGTATATGCAAGCATATATGCTCACATTATAAACGAAATGCATCCTATTTGCATAATATTTTATGAATGTTGTGTCATATCCAGTTACTAGATTAAAATTATTGCTAGAAACACATTTTTTATGCACCAAACCACAAACTATAGTTTGCATTTGATGTACACTTTTTAACTGCATTTTAAAAAATTGATGCTTTCTGTGTAGCATTTTTAAGATTAGTAAATATTATACATTTTGTTACAATTTGGACATAAATTTTTCATTCATTGTATCGCGTTTTTGCTATTCAGACATCCTATACTACTAACCACTCTCGTTTATACGAAGCCGTTCTCCCCAGTATTTGCAGTAACGTATTGCATATGTAGATTGCGAGTTGAGTAGGCAAATGGTATATAAAACGAAATTATATTGTAAGATTGACACCTACAACTTTACGTTACCGTAGATTCTCAATATAGTAGTAGCTATATATGTAACATTATTCAATACTTTGTGTATATTCATGTCTCGAAGGTGTTTCACAAAATCGTTAAAATAAAGTTTGCATTGAGTTGAGTTCAGTACAGAGAGTCTACTTATAAAATTGTTTTTAACTTTTAGAAAAAATTACTTTTAAACTTTATGACTTTAAGATTGTATGACCCAGATGATTTAAACTGTACTAAAGAAATCTCGATTTATATCGGTGTTTTGGTGAAACACCAAACTTTTCTTTTTATCTAGATTATACGCTTGTGTTGTCTGTGTAGATTACTAGCACCTATAGGAAGCAAAAGTTGTTTTTGTTCGTACATCATTCTTATGTATATATTGCCTTGGATAAGTTAATTTAAATAGTAAAAAATCGATGCTATTTGAATATCATATGCAGGGTCGGCCCTAGAAAGATTGGCGCCCCAATGTAAAACTTCATCAATCGACCGATTGGATAGAACCAAAATTTATACTACTCGTATAAAGTATAATTTAGTTCATAGTTAACAATATAATTCAAAGTTAAATTTAACAAATCATATTCGTCGATAAATTGAACCTGTCGGTTGTGTGATTAAAATTGTCTTGTAATAAGTATCAGGTATCCTTAAAGATCTTCTTGTTTGTTAGGTGATAGTGGATATCAGTTGATGCTGGACCCCATAGCCCTCATAACTCCATTTATTGAGAACCGTTTGCTAACACAACAACTAAAAAAAATTAATCATCTTCACAGCAAAGGTCGAATTACAATTGAACAAGCATTTGGGCAGATGAAATCACATGGCGATGCATTTTCCTTCAATCGCTGGAACTGAATTTAGAAAACTGTAACAAAGTTGTCGCCGTTTGCTGCATTCTGCATAATATTTGCATAAATGCTGGCGATTTAATAACCATCGATGCTCGAATTTGAAAATGAAAATAATGCTGATAGATCAAATAGAGAAAATTATCAACCCCAAACGAGCGCCTTAGAATTTCGAGATCAATTGTGTTTGGAAATATAATATTGTTTTTTTTTTAATTTAAAGTAATATAAAAACGATTCTAAAAAACTTGTTTATTTCATAAATTCATTATTAAAACATAAAAAAATAAATATTAAATAATTCATATTATAATTTCAAACTATAACAATTCATTTTTCATCACAACTAATACTTGTAATTTGCATTATCATTATATATTTAGGTACTTAAAAACTAGTCACTGTCCGAAGGCAGCTATACATCTGCGACATAATTTTTACAGACCGCCCACATCATCTTATTATTTTTTTTAGTTGATTTAATTAGAATTTGATCTCTTTCTCTTATGTGTTCTAAAATTTGTTACTTAAGTCTTTTATTTTTTTTTTTTTGGAATTTGTGCTGTACATGTACTTGTTTGTCTGGTACCAGCTATTGGCTCGCAGCGCAGTGGTTCATCTTCGTCGCTGTCAATGGGATCGTACCCGATAAGGTCGTCGAAATTGGTGGTATGCGATGGTACTGCTGTAAATGTCTTTGACTCATTTACGCTTCCGGGCTGAACATTACGCTTCTTTCCCATTAAATCATTTATTTTACTAAAATATGGCCAGTTTGAGGCATTAATTGTTGCTGGTTCAGTACCAGTTTTCGGGTCTTTTATTGTTTTATAAGTTTCCATTAAATTTTTCCACTTGTTTATGCACTCGAGAGATGTGCGCTCACGTAATGCTGGTGTTGAAGCTTATATAGATCTAAAAATATAAAGAATATTTTATTTTCAATAAATAAATTAAAATTGTTGGTCACAAAATTTACCTCCATATTACTGGGAACTGACAATTTTTATTTTTAAATTCGTCATCTTTTGATATTCTTGCATCAATGAGACAAATATAGTCTCCTCTTCAGTCCCTGTAATATAAAATATAATTAATTACATATTTTATTTAATCACTGTGCTTGAATTGCAAACTATTTTTTCGTGACAAGCTGAGCACCCGGGGGGTAAACCTAATTCGAGTATGCTGAATTCAACGGTGCTAGTCCCATTTTAAAGTTAGTCCCCATTTTTGAGATATCGCATTCGACATGTTTTGGCCCTGAGTCAAAATATACTCTCATTTTCACGTTGATAGCTCTTGAACCATTAAGATTTTTGTTATACTTTCTTCAGCAAAGTTGTTGCGCAGATCAAAACCAACAATTTGACGAACATATCAAGACCGAAAAACCACATTTAATTTTTTTTTTACTTTTCATTTCCACGAAAAACACTGTTTTTATCATTTTTTATCATTTTGTTGAATTTAAATCGAGTAGAATCGATCGAATAAACATTGCATCGACAAATATAGATACAATAGAAACTATTTAAAAGAAACTTAAATCGATTCAATTGATTTTATGGTGATTTTTTCTAAAAAAAAAAAATCCTAAAAAATTAACATTTTTATTCTCTTTGACAAAACAATGGCGTGCCGTTGCGATAGTGGATAAAAATCCTGGATTTTTCCATCCCATCGTTTTAACCAATTACATCACGTAAATTATACACGTAAATTAAGAAACATCTGCATTAATATATCAACCATCAAATGTCACTGCGCCATTCAATCACAGAAACATACGACGGATAAAAATCTCGGATTTTTCTATCCCAGATTATTTTTCAATTTTTTACAACTTTTTTGTATGCAAAGTGGCGGGTCTGTTGTACGAGGTAAATATTCGAGTGATGAAAGCCGAATTCAATTCACAAAATTTCTGATATCAAATTTGTGCCGAAAAAAACAATTGCATTCGATTTGTCAACGATTTTTCGGAATGTTAGTGCATTCAGCGCATTGGTGTTGAACATTCCGAAAAATCGTTGACAAATTGTTGTTTTTGACAGCTAGAAAGCAAAATGTAAACAAACGCGCCGAATGCACTAACATTTAGCGTTCACTTTTAAGTTATGGAGGTCAATATCTAACATGTCATATTGTAGGTGAGGTTTGTGGCTAATAATCCTGAAAATATGAACCAAAAGTTTTGGGCTAATTTTTTAGCAATTTGGTCGAATGTGGCAGGCCGATTTGGCATTTTTCAGTTTTTTGGCCAAAATGACCCTCAATCTTAATTTTTTGAAATTTTTTTATATTCTATTTGATAGCTGTCAATACCTTTCTAACGATATGCATATGTCCGGAGTATTTCAAATAAGTTCAGCGCTGTGGGCGTGGCTAAAATGGCCTTTCAGAGGCCGGCCGCGGCCAATATGGCGGCCAAATCAAAAAATTGAACAACAAAATTTGCTTAGTTTTTCAAGTACTACAAACCCTGAAAATATGAGATCAAATGAAAGAAGTACGGACAAACAAACATATGTATCAAAGCAAGATTATATGGTGACATCATAGAAAAATTTCCAAATGTCATAACTTTGGTCAAACTCATCTGTTTTGGACTTTTGAGGTGTCGTTGAATTGGTATTGACGTCTAAAATCATAATTTGCTAGTTAAAAAATAATTGGTTCACTTTTTAGGGCAGTTATACCTGAAAAACTAATTTTTTTGGGCAATTTTCGGAAAGTCATATCTCCACTCAATGTTGGTAGAAATTCCAGTTTTTATACATTATTTGGGTCTACCTTTCAAGACCTTGTAACGAACTTAGGTGGCATTAATGGGTCGAGAGGTGACTCTTTTCCAAGTTTAATGCCGTTCGCTACCGAAATAAATTGATCACCTATGTAGAGCTTCAATGTGGTCTTTTACTCTGCCGGCTAAGGCTCTCGGATTGGGGTAGGCTTATTGAAGATTCTTCTTATTGAAGATAGGTGCTAGCTTGACCACATAAAATAGGAGCAGGAATGCTAGATAATGGAAACTACTAGATTGGAATAGAGACAAGGCCTACTTACCTCTCTTACCGATACCTCATCCTTAACAATAATTACCGTAGTGTCTCATTCTGAAACTCAAAAATTAGCGAATGGAGAAACGAAAAATTATACTAACGTAGAACTGGTGAACCAATAAAGTAAAAGAAGCAAATATCAATTCAAAGTTTGTATTTAAATAATTAAGAAAAATCATAATCAACCAAAACAAAAACAAATATAACCAAAAATTGTACTTTTCTAATTACTAACACTTAATCTAGGTGACGTCATGCAACAACTAATTATGTAACCGAAAAAAAAAAAATCCGAAATCGACGAGCAAAATATCGAACGAAAGTAGAAGTTCAAATACATACATAATTAATACATATTTGATTATTCCAAAATGACTTCTCAGTCGCTCAACCGATCACCATGAAATTTTTACTATGTACAAGTTGCATATTCAGGACCAATCTTACGATATTGTGAAAAGGGCTGGACTTTCAAAATTTTTAATTTTCTCTAGACATTTCTTGTATTGTTATACACAAATCATGTCTCTACTATAATTGATTTAATTATTCAAATTAATTTTATCAATTTAAATTTAAGACAATCTTTCATCACTTTAGCTGAAGACAAATTTCTGAACACTTATATTATTCATACCAATAATCCATTTTTACTGGTTTGACATACTGTTTAGTGATATCCTATTTATCATATCGTGTTTTGAAATGTACCATATAGTCAGGAAGTTCTAATTTCCACATAACTTCCGAAATAATTAACATTCAATTTTAATCCACTATTGCAACCGGCGGCTTTTAATGAAAATAGTAGTTTCATACTAAACGCCAATAGTTTATTACTTTATTTAGTTTATTACTTAAATAATCAATGATTGTTTCATAAAATCAATTCTAGGAAAGGTACTAAAAAATAGTGTACGTATAAACTGATTTACTTTGAAAAGTAGTAGCGTTTTATATTTGAAAATAGCATCTTATACAAGAAACATCTTTGGATTCAAATTATTGTACATGTAAAATTGCCCTAGTTTGAAAAAACTACTTTTGTTTTTCGAAATGTCATTTTCAACCACAGTTCGCGGTAAAACGTATCGAAGTGGACGTAGTTTTAATCGTTTTGAATAAATTATTATTAATTTGTGTTTCGGATGCCGTTGTTCTCGATTAGTTAGCTATATTGCAATAAAATAATTGTTGGTGATTATTTTCCAGGTATTAAATATTATTTCAAGTGAATATACATCCTTATTAGATTTAAGTTTTCAGTTTATAAACGTGTTAATCTATGATTACTTTTTGATTGTAGATAACATTTGATTTCGCTTAAAAAAATTCCGTAAAGACATTTTCAAACACAGTTCGCGGTGAAACGTATCGAAGGGAACATTAAAATCGTTTTGATAAATTAATACTAATTTCTGTTTTGAATGCCCGTTATTCCTAACTAATTAGCTACACGTTTCATTTTTGCTTAAAAAATGCCACCGAAAAAAAGATCAATTGGGCAGGTAACTGCAAAGTCGAAGATTAGAGCCGCAAGGGTGGCTGAATCAAGCGAACAGTATGAAACACGAATTGCAAACGTTCGAAGCAGTATATCTTTTTCTAGAGCTAATGAAAGAACTGAACAGCGCGAAACACGACTTGCAAACGTTCGATGCAGTACATCTTCTTCAAGAGATGATGAAACAACTGAACAGCGTGAAACACAACTTGAAAATGTTCGAAGCAGGATGTCTACTTCTAGAGCTACTGAAACCATTGAACATCGTGAGGCCCGGCTGGAAGTCGATCGGTTACGATATGGACGATTAATAGAAACTTTTAGAGGTGATTTAAAGTTAGCAGCATTCAATTACGAGGCTGTTTTTTTTCAAATCAATAATCTTATCCGTTCGAAACTGATTGTTGTGATTCTTACACATTTTCCATCTATAAGTTTAAATTTAAATTTTGATAATTGCTAACAGAAATATAATTTACGACGTTGTCTATATTCTCTACATTGTTAAAGCCATTTTCTTAATTTTCTACATACATTGTCTACACGTGCAGAATATAAATTATCTACGCGATGTAGACAACACGACATAGCACTGACGATTATCTGATCGAATAAGATTGATTTATGAGCTCCGATAGTAGCTCCTATACACCAAATCCAATATAGAAATATTTAATTTTTTACTGTATAAATGGGTGGAGTTCATGCTAAAGTGGAGCAGTACAAAATTATCGCTAACTATTTCAGTTCATAAATAGCATATATTATTCACAATAATATTTTTAGAGGTAAGGTCCCAAAGCAGCTCAAAATTATTCATTTGGAGATTTCAAAAGCTCATAAATAGTTCATAGTTCCGCCTTGTTTTGTTTCTTGCATGGTTTCCAGGCTAAGTAACTCAACAATCTTAAAAATTCCCATGCCCTTTTAAAATCAATTTATAGGTATATCTTATAGGTATATAAATAGGCTTTACAATTTATATAAATAATAATGCCTTGTAAAATAATAAATTAGTGCACAAAAAATATTTTATAGTAATCTTAAATATCAAAGCATGTACATACTTATATAATAAATAATAATATACATAATGTGTATCAAAAATTACATCGTCATCTCCTTTGTGTGTGTGTCTTCATTGGTCCGATTTTTTTTAAATTTATTTGAAATACAAATCACACAACACAACAAATTTAATATATTCTACATATAGATGTACATTAGTATTCGATGTAGAATAAATTAGTGTTGGTTGCATAATCATAAATATAGAACATTACCAAAATTCATTCTATTAGGTTTTTTTTCTCCATTGTTTTTTTCATTCTTTGTGTAAAATTAATTACACATACACAAACATTTGATTCCCTTCATGTGCGCGCGCATACCAAACGAATAATAGCCACCTATCAGAAATTTGCCGAACTTATTTTCATGAAAAATTTTGATAAACTATTTTTATTTTTATAATTTATATATTAAAATTGAAAAATATTTAGAAAAGAAGAAAACTAGGCACGAGATTAAGAATATTAGTTGATTCTTGTGAAAGAATTTTTTGTCTACTGTAGTTGTATATTCCAATCGAACCTGCACAACTTGTCCAAGTTTGAGAGCTAATAACAAAAAATTAAAAGAAAATTTGGAAAAACAAGAAAATCTAGGCACGAGTTTTATATGTTATCTAATGAATATAAAAAAATTCTAGAAGAAAATGTTCACACAAGTGCTTATCGAACCTGCACAAGATACCATTACTTTGGTACAAGACCCTCTTAATAATTTAAAACTGAACTAGAAATTAATTAATTTATACAAAAAAAATTTGAATAGATATAAAAATAAATTTTGATGTAATTTTATTTAAATTAACGCACATCTTTAAATTTTTTTTAAGAAAATCACTTTTATAAAATTACCAAACTCATGTCGTGAACATGTAAAATAAATACGATACGTAGCTCTATTTTGTTTCATCTTGTTATACTTGGGACAGTATACATATACGCGCCAATACTAAAGTATTGATTCTTCGACTTTTTTCTAATATTTCGAAGGCAAATACGATAGCCAATTTTGAGTTTCGTCTTGTTATACTTGGGATTGTACTCTTATTAGCTCCCGTATTTTATCGGAAAATCACTTATTCGAATGTTCACTGTGTTTCGAGATAAATTGTTCGTGCACTGTATTTATATAAATTTAATTTTTATATACCGAATTTTTTTGCTGTATACAATTAAATTTAGTGATCGTAAGATAATTTTCGGAAACACATTTTCCCTTTGAGTACAACGGTTTTCACTATATAACACAGTAGCGTAATCAGTCCCTTTGTGTTATGTCACCACAATATTAAAATTTGTAATTATAAAGTGTTTATTAGTTTATCCATATTTGATAGTTATTAGAAGCATAAATTATTTAAATTTTATTATGAAAGTTGAACACATAACATTATTTAGATTTTAATTTTTTTTTTCTCTGACACCACATGGTCACCAGCCACATATAAGGTGTTATGTCCGCATCCGTATAATAAGGTTTTCATTAAAGTCCACAGTAATGGCATTTACAACTTAATTCACTTTTACATCCACGACACGTTTTGTACTTATAATAAATACTATATAATTTACTAATTCACTGTACAATTTTAAACAAAACAACTAATTTTATGTATTTCTAGGTGATTATCACTTTTATGTTATACTATTAATCACAATATGGATTATTTCCGTGAACGAAAAAAAAAATTTTATACTTTAAATTGCAATTTTCACACTCCCATTGCAAATTCACACTCAACTAAATAAAAAAAATAATCTTATTATTCGACTGTCCATCTCCGCGTTTCAATTTGTTCATTTATATACCCCAAAACACAACGGATTATCCGACTACAACACAAACACCATCAAATTCAACGGTATAAACCAGTAACGATCATCATTCCCCAACTTCAAAACACATCAATTTATAAATTGCTCGAGCAGTACCAAACATAAGCAAATATCGAAACCAGGAGCATAAAACATTGCAACCTTGTAACGAAGTAGCATAGTGGTCGTTACAACCTTTCCAATGGTATATAACATAATCCTGGCGGCTTCAAAAGGAAAAAGTTCGAAACTAGCTGTATATATACGAGTTCGACTTCCAGCACAGTAGGTGCTTTCGTCACTCGTTTGGACTGCTGTCCAAAGTGATAATTTACGTGATGTAAGCGGTTAAAACGATGGGATGAAAAAATCCAGGATTTTTATCCACTATCGCAACGGCACGAAATTGTTTTGTCAAAGCGAAGTAAAAAGTAAATTTTTTTTTTTTTAGGAAAAATCACCATAAAATGAATTGAATCGATTTAACTTTCTTTTAAATAGTTTCTATTGTATCTATATTTGTCGATGCAATGTTTATTCGATCGATTCTACTCGATTTAAATTCAACAAAATGATTAAAAATGATAAAAAGTGTTTTTCGTCGCAACGAAAAGCAAAAAAAAATTAGATGTGGTTTTTCGGTCTTGATATGTTCGGCAAAGTTGTTGGTCTTGACCTGTGCAACAACTTTGCTGAAGAAAGTATAACGAAAATCTTAACCCTAATGTGAGTGACGTGGGTACCCGGATACCTTTTACACTTGTATACGTCTAGTTTTGTATGTTTTACTCCCAATAAAAACTGTAAATTTTATCAGAACTTCTAGTTCAATTGGTATAGATTACGATCATACTTAAAAATGAGAAATGTTACACTTGGATGAACGTGGAAAAATAAGTTTATCACTCAAATTAAGATATTTTCTCTTCACTCACATGAGGGTTAATGGTTCAAGAGCTATCAACGTGAAAATGAGAGTATATTTTGACTCAGAGCCAAAACATGTCGAATGCGATATCTCAAAAATGGGGACTAACTTTAAAATGGGACTAGCACCATTGAACTCAGCGTACTCGAATTAGGTTTACCCTCCGGGTGCCCAGCTTGTCACATTTTTCAACTAGCACAGTGTAATTTTTAAGATTTACTTACAACGGCTACTACGAGTATATTGCTTCCTTTTCATATTTTATCAATATTCTATTCATCTACTAAATATGGTATTGTTGGGTATTAATTAAGCCGAACATCTGTGGAAAGTGGAAAGTTAATAATAATATATGACAATTGTTGAATTTTTCATGTTTACATGATCAAATAAGTTGTCTGGTTTCAAAATAAGTCACCTCGATAGCAGACTTATTTGAATAAGTTGGTATAAGCAATTAAGTCGGTGTTTGGGACAGGGCCTAAGAGCAATAGCTAGTTTACTGAAAAATTTTCTAAATTCAATTTCTACCGGTAGAATATTTCCGTTGAAAATTGCTCGATAAATAAATAGTTGTCGATTACAATTTTTCCTTTAAATTAGATTTGTCATAGCAAAAAATAGTCCTTCACCATACGAGTAGTTGGTTTATTTATTAGTGGTAATTGTCACTCCAATCCGATTTATACAAGATGATCAGAGATAATTCGAGCACTAAAACATAACATTGTGACAGTTATTCGCAAAATAAGCGTCGAAACCATCGAAAAAAATATTCTTTAAAACTGGACTCGATGGCTTACTGTAAGGCCAGGGGAGCCACATGAACGAAATTGTTTTTCATTCTTAAATCGGAAACTCCATCCTACACAATAAAAAAGTATTCACACAGTAAAGATGTTTACTCATTTTATAGCGTTTTTAAAAACAAACTTTTAAATGGTCTAGCAAGTGAAAATTCTTCATTACAGTTGGCATATTATCAGTTGAAATTAAGGTGGAATTCAAGACTTATACAGGATGTTCGGTCGGCAGGGCGCATGGGCCAATAAAATTTGTTGGCAGTTTTGTTTCTCATTTGGAAGCTTTCGCCCCCACTGATGTTGTAAGTGTCACGGTAGGTTTCTAGTCTTAAAGGCATGAAATAATTTTTATTGTATTCTACAATTAATTTTATTCTAAATAAATCATGATTTATTACAATTAGTTTAAGAGAAATGACTTATGGGCTTCCTAAAAAATGTGTAAAAGTATCAAAAATGTCACTTTCTTAATTCACTAAAAAATTTAAAGGTTATTTTGAAATCCGCATAACATCTATATTTAACGAAACCTCATTCAAAAAAGTCCATCGGCGTCCAATCACAGCTTCAAATGCGGAAGCCAATTGACATCTCAATTCAGCTTAAATGACATCAAAACGGCTGATTCTTCGATTGTAGTGTCGATTTGAGGCCATAAAAAGTTGGTCGTCGTGGCTCTGTAACGGTTTCCATTGACGGCGTTTCCAGCAGTGTTTTCAAAGGAAAATGGGCCAATTATGCCGCCACTGCAAAATTCACACCAAAGAGTCACTCTTGGTGGATGGAATTGGCTTCTCTACGATTACGTAAGGCTGTTCTGCACCCAAAATCTGTTAGTTCTGCTTGTTAACATAGCCCCCGAGATGGAAATGTGTTTCGCCTGAAAATATATTTTTCGGCCAAAATCGACGTCATTATGAAAGTGATCTATGGTCGATCCAAGGCTCGGTGACAATTTCTGTCGTCTAGTAGCCTTTCTCACGAACTTTCTTTACCATTTTCACAATAGCGGTTTCGCTTTTCGCTCTTACACAACCCATATTTCTTTACAAAATTCGGCCGGTTTAGCCCCTATGATTTAAAAATAAACCAATAGCTAGCCCACCCCGTATTTTATTTCTCGGCTAAATACAGTTTATAATCAATTAATACTAAGCTATTTTAAATTTTTAAGGAATTGGCAACACTGTGGTAAATATTTTTTGGTTTAATTTATTTAGTTGGTGTTGTGTCATTTGCCTTGGACACACAACAACTATTTTCGAATTTTTAGCTAGACTCGGCTTGACAGAAATAAACATATCCAACTGTTTTGAAAATTGCCAGATTTATTTTCGATTATCCGCCCAATTCGATATTTTAATTATACGAGTATTAACAATACAATATAACAAACAGCAATCGATTACGATTTTATTACAAAAAAAAATGGTTTTCTATTTGATTTAGGGTTTTGGGTGAACCAATTTGTTTCGTTCCTCACTTTAAGCGTATATCGGTTTATGGTTGTGGCGGTATGAATGTACAGTGTACAATTTGACTTTCGTGACGTTATACGCAATCCTATATTTGTACAAAATTTAATTTGGCTGTTTGTTATCAAATAAATTTAATTGCTGGCCTTATTCAAACAAAGTTTATGGCCAAAAATTTTATTTATTTGTTGTTGAGGTAAACATTTGTGATTCGTTATTGATTCTTGTTGGTTTTAATTGAATGAAATAAATTGTTTGAATTATACATGGTAACGATGACATATAGGATTATTATTCAATAATTGATTGGTTTCATTTTAGGATTGGCCTGTATTTTATAAATTAAACCAAATGTAAACATTTTAATATCATCAAATTGATGTATTATAAGGCCAAGTATATTTACTCTTGTAGGTGGATATAATAATTCCACTTTAATGTAAGATTTACAATGATCCAAAATCGAATTTCCATCATGTTGTATAAAATTATAAAATAATTTCGCAATACTATTATAGTTTGAAATCTAAATATTTATACATAAATTTTAATTAATGAATAGTTTTCGCAATCTATACAACGTTGAATGTGTCGAATTAATGACATTGAAATTTCTATAACAAATTCTCGGAGTATGGGTTCAGTTTTTAGTACATAATGATCTCATTGTGTTTTTTTTTTTTTAAATTATAAACACATTTATTTATTATATTGTTAATTAATTTAATTATAAACATTCATTATCAAAAATACATTAATTTTTATTATTGCGAACATATTTATGTTTCTGGCATAAGGGTACAAAAGAAGTTTAGATAACTATTGTACGCGTATGATTTCTACTAATCCAATTTACTTTCTTCTCCAAAAAGATATTTCAAAAAATTTAAATCTAATTTTGCCTTAAGTAAACCACAAACTAATTTTCAAAACTACTCAAGCGAAACTGATTTGAGCAAAAATATAATAACGTTTTCTCAACATTTTCTTGGGTTTTGGTTTTGCTTGAAAACCGTTGGAAAACCGAATTTACAAAATACCAACAAAACGATTAAAGCAAATTTAGTTTTTTTATCTCTTACAGAATTAATCGTTTTGAATTTAAATAAATGAAAAAGTTTTTCTTTTGTATTATTTTGTAACATGGGGCGCTTCCACTCGTTGATTCATCATTGCAATTACGAACCACTGCACATGTAATGGCTTCATTATATCTGCTTGATATAACTTAATTTATGAAAGCGCTTATAATGAGGTGGATTTTTGCAGAATTACTTGAAATAATTTCCAGAGATTATTCAAATTTGCCGCCAAAATATTATAATCTTTGTGTGGATCTGGATTAACTTTATCTATGGTGATGAAAAGGTGTTGGGTTTTTTGTCTGTTGTACCTCATTTGCAATAACGTTTTTTTGTTGTTTGCTTAATTTGTTTTAGAGATGAAGTATTCCCAATTTATTTGTTCTTTTTTATTTACGTATACCTATGTAAGGCAGTAAGATATAATTATCTGCCCTATGAATCGAAGGTTTACACCAAAATAACAAAAGATACCCTGTATCCCATAAAAAATTGAAAATAACACTCAATAATTGAATTTTCATAGTAGTATTTGATTTACATTCTTAAACATTTTAAATTATTTAACTCAGACCCTCGCCCCTTGGGATCGCACAGGAGTGATCGAAGTGGTTCTGAATTAGTACTTGATGTGATAAACCAATATTATACTTAGCTAAATAACTATAGTGAAGTTTCTGACAAACTAAAAATGACAAAAACTTTACAACAGCCCAAAAAGTGTAAATCTACACTTTCAAGAAAAACGTGTATGCGAAACGAAATAACTAGTTAAAAAAACAAGTTCACAATAGCAAGCTAATTTAGCCATAACCATGTAGAATAACCATTCTTTATGTTTTCTAAAAGGCAACATATTTATGCGGAGTCATAGATTTTTTTTAATTTTAAAATTTTGCTACAGAAGAAAGTGTAATGGTGCTTCGATCGTCAATGACAAGGTATCGTAGACATGTCTAAGTAAATCGAAGTATGCTATCGTGTAGTACTGACCCTAGTGCATCTTTTGTAGAAGCCAACATAATTATGAGTGCCGTCGAAGCATAAATTTTCTATGTCGGAATCATAAAAATTCGAAAATTCAACCGTTCGAAGGCCATTGACAAAACCACGTATAGACAATGAACAATAAAGCAATCGATAATGAATTTACGCGGTTAGATGATGAATTCACATGGTTGAATCTGTGGCCGTAATTTCGTCAGTATTTGAATTTACCATTGATAACGAATTGAGTTGACTCAATCATAAACTCAAATGGTTCAATATTTTAATAATTTATTGTTAAATAAACATGGTGTGTTTATTGTTTTTCTACATAAATTAGAGACACCGGATTGATTCTGCTTTGCCCTGACGTATTCAATTTTGTGAATAGCAAATCGTCCATAATTGCCCAAGATTCACTATTTCTTTTTATGCATGATTTATAATGGCCAGGGCTTGAAAGTTTTGCTGGTCGTTGGAAATGAATAATTCCTCTCAAAAAATATGTTTTGATCCTAAATTAAGGTCTACCGAAATATCGTCAATTTTTACGTTGTAGTAAGTTTTAATGTCAATAGGTTGCACATCTATTACAACGAATCCATTATGGGACTTAATCTATAAGGAGGTTGTTTTTTCAAACCATTGGTACAGGTGGCCACTTGAAATTGTACAGCTTCCTGTAAGTTTTTAAGGCTTCTTTCTGAAAAACTCTTAAAATTTATTGGGACGTAAAAAAAATCTTTAGCTTTAATATCATAACAATTAGGACATGTGGCATCGACAGAAATTGACCTTTTGAATAAAAATTCAATTATTTTTGACATGTTACAGTTCATGCTCATATTTATGTCAGACGTAATATCATTAATGTTAAAACAATTTAAAAGCAAATGTGTTCTTCTTTAAAATGTCGAATGAATTGCTCCATTTATTACAAAATACGATATAAAATCGGAAAATTCAGTATTTGTGGCCTTAAATACGTCCATAACATGATTATTATCTATACATAACACTCTTATAATATGGGCTAATGCATCGAAAGCGCACGTATTATAATTGATACTTCAAAGCTTAAAAACTTGGAAGAATATCCATTTGGTAGAATGTGGTCGATATCCTCGCCTTCCGAATTCCGATTGTTGTTCGATAACTTCGTCAATTTTATTTTTCGCTGTATATCTGGCTAAGACTCGTTTCCCCATATGTTTCGGGGAGTCATATATGTTTATTCCATTTTTCTTCTTTATTAATATCGTCACGTTCTTCATCGGAATCATGGTTAATGAATTTTCTTTTATTTGGTTTAGGAGTCTGTCGTAGCGGTTGCGAAACATCTATTGCATTTACCAAAAGCACGGATTTTGCTTTTGTTAACGTTACAAATCTACCGACTCGTATTTTTGTTTTCTATGTAGAAATGTGAAACCATAACTCTACATAAATATAGTTGTTAAAATAAATATATTTGTTTTCTGGTTATTATGAGTTTTCCATATCCCATCTACGACAAACATCATATGCATCGCAATCTAGCACGAGATCATCACGCTTTATCACTTCTTATCTTAATTTTCGAAGTACTTCATTAGTGGTCAACTTCATAGTATTACCTCTTTTTATTAATTCAATGTCAGCATTCGACATCAGTTGAAGCCCAACATTATGAGCACTATCAAACTCAAGCTGTTTTGTTAAAGTAGCTCGTGTTTTATCTTTTATTTGTTCAAAAGGCTTTTTCCCTTCATGGGAACAACAGCTTTCACTTGTAACATATACTCGCATTATATTTTCGGGAGTTATAACCATTTTGTACTTTTGTACATGTGACGCGTACTTACACTTTCCATAAGCAACAATATTTTGTTGCAATGTGCTTGAATATCGAACCGTATCGTAAGAAATAACACACGAATTTTTGAAGCATATAAGTGTATCGTATATGGCCATTCTGATACATTCCCTAGACACTAATTGTTCTGTGGACACTATAGGCATTTCTTGAAAAAAATTCCATTTTAAAGCCTTGCTCCACCTTTCTTCGTTTGAATGTTCCGATTTAGCTACAGAATTTGTGTGTGGTGAAGCATGGTTAATAACATTCCCATTTTCACTAACAATATCTGTTTGATGGGGAATGGCCATAAACATTTCATGGGATCCCGAAATATTATTTAAGAAATCAGATAGATAATTTCTCTTAGGTTTTTCATTTTGTATCGGTTCATTATTAACATTTAACAAAACTAGAGTTTTCGCCATTATCGTCCGCCAAGTTTAACATATTTTAATTCGATTTTTCAGTGAATTTTTAATTTGTAGATGCTTACACACAGCAAAAGGAGCCACACTTGTCAACACTTACCTTTCAAAATTTAACTCCTATAGGGCAGTACTTAGTGATAATTCAGATATCATATTCTTTTTCATTCTATAATTATATTTAAAAGAATTTCTATTTGCCATTTTAATACTTTCTAAACAACCACACGAATCTAGAAAAATAAAAAAATGGTGTATAACCAACTTACTAAAACTAAATAAGAATGAAGTGTAGCAGAAATAAACTCGCCACAAAATTATCAATAACTATGTCTGAAAATTCAAAATGCTGTAATTACAATAAACTAGTATGAACTCCAATTCAATACAATAAACTTAAAAATGCAAAAGCAATGAAGCAAAATACAGATTCAATATTTTAATGAAATGATTAATTCGAAAATGTAATTTCTCAAAAAATCGATGCTTAGACCTCAAAAACTATCGAGATACTAAAACGAAACAAGGAAAAAAAACTTTATATATCGTCTGCTATTTTTATATGTTTATTTCTTTTTAGACACGCAATGACGCAACCAATGTTATAATAACGATCACAAAAAATATTCTTTAAAAATTTTTTAGGCTTTTTTATAGACAACTATTATTTTCTATGACATTCACAATGTTTGAGACCTTTCGGGCCACCAAAAAAAGAGGTCATTTACTTACAATATCTCTACCATAAAGTAGAAAATTCATTCCCCCCCATTTTTAACCCCAAGGGTACTTGTGTGTTCAAAGCCACACAACCCTTTACAAAAATGTGAACTTCCTCAAGTTTCCTCTTGGTAGTTTGGTTTCGTACTGATAAAAATTGGTCTACTCATCAGGTTGCAACGACCAAACTACAAAAATTTACCTCTTGCTTCACACCAATAGTATGAAACAAGAACACGTCGATTTAGCGAATTATACCAATAAATCAGAAAACTTTTGGAACTTCTCATTTTTATATGTGTGTATTAAGCCTACACTAATATAAATTAAGAAATTTTAAATTCGTCTGTATTACTTTAACAATTTTCGGCTTTTTTATAGACAAATATTATTATATAAAAAGCCGAAAATTGTTAAAGTAATACAGACGAATTTAAAATTTCTTAAAAAATATTCTCTCTAATTCTCTCTCAGAACAACAAAAAATGCAGTTTGTTACTTTCAACGGAAACAACAGGTGTGAGTAAAGCCGCAATTCCGCTACTGCGGTTTTTTTTTGTGCAGAAAACCAGAAAGAGATGCAATCAAAAATCTTTATATGTGTGAGCGGCGCAACAGGAAAATTTATTATACTTAAATTTTTTGTTGTTGTAGTGATTTGGTTGCCATAACTATAAATAAAAAATACAAAACGTTGTATTTTATGGCAACCAAAATGAAAAATACTCCCCACTCTCAGCAAATTATAGTTTAGTAATATTTTTATGGTGAGCACTTGGCTCATACATTTTATATGTTTGGTCAAGTATGATATAAATCGCGTTTTCATTATAAATTTGTATTAATGTTCAAACTAAAATATTTTACAATATTTAATTTTTGTTATTTATTCCGTATTACATAATTTTAATGCATGTGATATTTTTTAGGTTATGTTACAAACGCGATCAAATATTCCCCTAACTTTTTTTATAGGAAAGCGTTTTCTTAGTTTTTAATTATTGAAAGGAAATAATTAAAAACATAATAAAATGATGCCTACAAATAATATTTAGGTTTTTTAGTAATGTAGAGATATAAATGAAATTGATTTAACAATAATTTTCATTTTTCAACTAATTTTTGTTATAGTTTCGTAGTTGTCAAATATTCCGCTTAAAATTTCGCTATAAAATAAAAATAGTCTGTCTCTGTCGGATTTTTGATATTATCTCTTTCTGGTTTTCTGCACAAAAACAAAAGCCGCAGTAATGGAATTCCGCCTTAATACACAAAGTGAAACACACTTTAAATGTTCAATTTTACCAATATTTAAGAATTATTTCACGGGGTGTAGTTGAGAAAACACACGTTTCGACGGGTTGCATAATTCTTCTACAAAAGATGCAATAGGGTCAGTACTACACGATAGCATACTTTGATTTACTTAGACATCTCTACGATGCCTTGTCAATGACCTTCGAATGGTTGAATTTTCGAATTTTTATAATTCAAAACATATTTATGAATTTTGTTATTTTTGATTTTAATGAAGTAAAAATAAATTTAAATAAATATATTTTCCCATATTTCTTTAATTATCTTGTTGTTCTTAATTACAAATTATGTTTAAAAAGTGTACCATTCTTAATTTAGTGTAACATTTCCTTTTACACTTTTTGACTGTTATAAGGTTTTTTGTCAAGTTGTTGGAAACTTCAGACTGCCAGCTAAATAATGAAAAGTATTTGACTCAGTCTCTGCGGATATCACACAGACGTAATCGAAAATTGGTTTCTTCCATAAAATACTAATTTAGATCCACATTAATCCCATCTGGGCGATTCGTAGTGTAGTTGGTGCTTAGAATTTCATTTCGTAACTTTCACTCAAAACATTTCCCAAAATTTAAATTATATTTTTATTTAGTAGTATTGAAAAATTTGTATTTGTTAGAAATTTTCAATTATTACTAAAAAAATTAAATCTGCAGCGCGATTCTGGTTTTTCCTATAACAAAAGGAATTATGCGTGGATTCCACAGTGAAACACATTTTTTCAGTAAAAATTACTGGGAAACCGACAAGAGGAGAGTATACATATTAAAATTACGTTAGAGTGATAAAGACAAACAAATGTTGCTATAAAAAGTATTGAGTTTTACACTTTTTATGGCAATATTTTCCCCAGTAAATTTTACTGAATTTTTTATTTGTTTCTTTCTAACAACTAAAGGATTTATATTTTTAACTCGTATTAATTTTACTGAAAAAAGTTGTTTCATTGTGGAATACCAGCATTAGGGAAATTATTTTCATAGTATTTTGGTCACCAAATTTTTTTTTCTGGCATACTATGGTAAAAAGTTAGTGTAATTTTTTTCAAAAACGAAATAGAGTAAAGCTCATTATTGAGTGGGAAAATCCATATGTACGAGGACAATTAGGAAACCCAACACCGAAGTTTATTTTAATAAACACGTAAACATTTTAGTATTCCGTGCGTCGATTTATTTAAATTGGGAATTTAACTCAACAGATTAAGTGAAAATTTTAATATTACATATATAACATTATGGAGTCGGACAAAACTAATAATTGGGTTTAAATTATAACTCATTTATTTAAATTGACATTAAATGTTGGTTCCTATAATTTAACTTACATAAACTATCGAACATATGGGGCAAATTCAGATATTTGGTAGGCAAAATTTACTAATTAATCTAAAACTAGCTGAAGTACCCGGCTTTGCTCGGGCTAAAATTGAATTGGTGAACAAGTGTTTGTTTTATTTTCTAACTAATTAGAAATACTTAAGTGAATTGAATAAAATCAATACAAAATTAATTTGTTGGGTTTATCGCAATGCTTGCTAGTCAACCACATTTTTTGATTTTCCTTCCGGAGCTAAAACATACTAATTTTTTGAAGTCCCTACTATCAATGCCTTCTATACTACTGGCCTTTTACTACTCTCATTTTTCGCACATGACGTCAATTTAAGTCTATACCGAGACTGCGCAATAATAATTTTAGGATATTTACACTAACAAAGCAACTAGAGAAAGCAACAACAACGTCGACTTAGCGTGTCGTCATCATTTGGTGTAAGCGGCCAGTAGTTTAGAAGGCATTGCTACTATTGAGCATACTTCATACCATTGATTAATTATGACTTAAGATAATACCACTGCGAATTACAACAACAATTTTTATTTTTTGTTGCGTCTTACACAGTGTAAAAGAAGAACACAACTCATTTCATGTAGGTTTAAGAAGAACAAAGATAGACCCAATTAATTCAAAGCAGCTAGAAAGAAGCAAACCATATTTTTAATTTATTTTTGCCCACACCACTAAATATTTTAACAAAATTAGAAAAAAAATTGAATCAAATGTGTTTTCCTCTCTCTCAACTGAATATATGAAATATATATGACAAAAATAAATAGACAATAATAATGAAATTGTTTTATGTTCTTCATTCTGTTTTTATATTTTCAGTCGTATTCCAACCATATGTGGAGGTTGTTCATGACGTTTTTACAGATTTTACAGATATGGCGATGGGAATTTTTTTTTCATTTGCACTGCGACACAAATTGTTTGTTATTATTTTTTTGTTGTTGATATTTTGCAAAAAAATTAGAACTAAGGTTACTCCGTTCAACCATATATTTATTTTGTGATATACTCATGGTACAATTGTATGTAAGAGTAAGTGAAATAGCAGTCGTAACATTTCAAAATGATGTTTTTCTATGTAATAAAAAGTTGATACACAATACAAATGCAATTTTTATATGGGAGAAAACAACAACAATTAAATTGTTCGGTTTTTATGTTGCTAGAAAGAAAAAAACACTCTTGCACAACAATGCCTCTATCTATATGTGACTAGTAGAGACATTAACCAAACGTAGCGGCAAAAATCCGAGTAGTAATATCTAAATGTATTCAATCAACGCTCATATAACTGGCCATGAGAGAAGCAAGGACTTTCAAAATTCACGCCTGTAAACTTAAGGGATTGTTTTTGAGATTTGTTGATGGTTATGGCAAATGAAAGTCTAAGTGGGAAGTGAACTCGTTTGTGAGCTGAATGGCAGGTCGGTTGATATCATTGGTATGCGAGGTATGAATACTTCCTCTCCTTTTGCAATCTCTGTTAATACAGTGGCTTCGATAACATTTGGCAAACAACTTTTGATACAGAGCCGTATTCCATTGCATAGTTTTGTGGGGTTCAGATTCCGCAGAAGCATTATTGATGATCCTTTCTTCAATTTCAAGATATAATAAGGCATTCCAGGTGACTCCAGCGTGTTCAGAAATTCCAGCGGGTAATTAACGGCATCATCGATGTCTACTACAGAATTAAATAACAAATATGGTAGCAGTGCCTGGTATTTCGCTATGTATCTGTTCAGTAATTTGATTCACGCTTTCATTTTTCGGTGCAAGGATGGCTCTCTTGCATAACCAATCAGGTTTTTTGAAGTTTGTGTCAATGTTTGGGTATATTTTCTGAATCACCTGCTCAATGGAGGACACAAACCGGGACATATTTTCAATGAATGTGATTTTGCCTATCAGTGTATCAATGGGCAAAGTGCCACCGCCAATCTGCAGCAGTGCGAATTGCTGTGCATCTGTTTCTTGCTGAATGCTAATTCGCATATTTGTTGACAGTTGAAATTTCTGTACTTTTGCCCAGAGAGCTGAAGGTTTCAGGCATGCGTTAAGCTCATCAGAAGGTGTTGACTGCTTAATTACGGGCAGCGTTTGGCGAAAATCACCAGTCAGAACCACAAATACTCCTCCCATCAGTTCATTACTCTTTTTTAGGTTTTGTAATGTACGGTTAAGAGCTTCCAATTATTTTCTGTATCCAATCGTGCACTCGTCCCATACGATGAGTTGGCACAATTTTAACACTTGAGGTTGACCAGATCTCTTGCTTATATTGCAGATAGGGTTCTCATTTTCTGTACCAATATTGAGAGGTAACTTCAAAGATAAGTGGGCTGTTTGCCCTCCAGCCACTAGGGTGGCCGCTATATCAGATGTTGCTATAGCAAGCGTCACCTCCTGCCTCATACACACCTCAGCTAGTATGAGATTTATAAAGAATGTGTTGCCTATGCCACCAAGTGCATTTAAGAAAAATAGGCCGCCGCTCGATGTTCTTACGCATTCCAAGATGGTATCGTATACTCTTCTCTGATCGTCCACCAAAAGTGTCTTGTTCGTTTGAACGTGGTGCGCCAGCTCTTCGACGTTGTAATTGCGCTCGCTCATGACTTCGCTGTGAAGAATGTTTTATCCACTTCCCTCGGGAGCTTGCACTCCGGGCTGTAGTAGTGTCTTATCGTTCATCACTATGCACTTGTCTTCTAATAGAATTAATGCTTCATTAAATATTTGTGGTAAAAAGTTCAAGTTCGGATCAGTGTGGTTCCTACGGGAATCAAGAAGTACATTTTCGCTCATGCTTTCCTTAAATTTTTTCCATAGGCTGTTCGGATTTGATGGGTTGCATATTGTTAACACAATGGCGAAGAGGTTTCTAATGTGCACTGGCAAACACGTTAAAGCTGCTTCAGAAAGTGTCATATCTCAGTGTTTGTCATTCTCGAATAAACCCTGACATGCTTCTCTGAATGTTTCATAAACTTCGCCACCAAGAGTTCTCAAAGCTACCCTATTCCTGAATACGAATACGAATCGAAAATATACGAATTCGTATGATCGGTATTTCTGAATACGAATACGTATAATTCTAATGTGAATACGAAAATGTACGATATGTTCAAAAATGTCCCCTATTCCACAATACGAATTCGAACAGTTTTTGTACGTGCATGATCGAATTTTTGTACGACGAATAATATTTAGTTAACTTCATAGAAACATCAAAATTATATTTGAGTTCTAAATTAAAGACGTTATTATTTTTAAAATAATTTTAAAGAAAATCTTTTATAGAAAAACCTCGATTTAACGGACTAATTGGGTAGTTCGTTAAATCCGAATGTTTTTAAATTTAATCGACTATAGATTTTGCACTTGTTCTAGAATATGGCCACCTAGGACAGAACTCGTCTATCTCTTAACCGATTATGAAGGGATTTTGTTTGTTGGATGGAAATGGGATTCATAAACTGTTTATGGAAGAAGTTCAGGAATATGGCCATTTGGAACGAACTCAAGCATTTCATAGCTGATTATGTTGGGAATGGGTGTGTTGGATGGAAATGGAATTCTTAAACAATTTTGGGAAGAAATTCTGAAATATGCCCATCTGGGACGGAGTTCATTCAATTCTTAACCGATTATGATGGGATTGGGTATGTTGGATTGAAATGGGATTCTTAAATGATTTTTAAAAGAAGTTCTGGAATATGGCCATCTGGGGCGGAAGCCGTTCAATTCTTAACAAATTATGATGGGATTGGGTATGCTGAATCCCATTTCCATCCAAAATACCAAACCCCATCATAATCGGTTAAGATTTGATCAAGTACCGTCCCAGATTGCCATATTCCAAAATTTGCTCCCAAAATTATTTAAGAATCCCATGTCCATCCAACACACCCACTCCCATCATAATCGGTTAAGAATTTATCGAGTTCCGTCCCAGGTGGCCATGTAATGTTATTAATTATATAAATTAAACTCACTTATAACTTTATTAAATTGGATTTATTTAGACCTTTTCTATTATTTTACATATTTTATCTTTTAGAATTTACTTTATTATTAGACCATGCATCGACGGCTCCTCAAACAATAATAATCTTTTCACTCGATCGATTTTATCAATCTGCCAAACTTAATTTTTATTATTACAATATTTCGTAATGCCTAATAAACATATTTTATTTTTGTTATTAAATTATGATAAAGCAAAATAAATTTTGAAATACAAAATATGTTTATTTTACAAAATACAATTTCATGCAATTTCTCAAATCATTAAATATTTTTCGCGTGTAATTATTTCGAAATGCAAAGTGTATTGCAACGCGAATGATGTTGAAATTTCATGAAAAGTGTGTGGCATTACATCCTTCCCCTTTTAGAAAAATTTACCAATTGAAGATTTGTAATTTTTTTTTTTTTTTTTTTTTTATAATTAACTTCTATAAACATTATCTTGTTATTTTAATTTAGTAATCTTAATTTTACTCAAATGAGTTTATCTTAAATTTGTATTTATATTCATATAAAAAAAAATTACATTCTTGTTTTTATTTTTTTAGCCGATTATTGTGTATTTCTTTAATTTCATTATCAATCTTAATCTTTGAATTCACATCATTTCTTTCCACTATTTCAAAAGGTCCAGTGTAGTTACTTTCAAGCTTTCTTCTCTTACCCCTTTTCAGATAAACGAGATCACCTACGTTAAAATTTCCTGGATTTATTTTTTTATCTAATTCCTTTTTCCTATTTTCTTTTGTTCTTTGTAATAATTCATTAGCTTTTTTGTGCGCTTCTTGTAATCTAAACCTAACTTCTTCTGCATAATTGTCATAATTATAAATCGGGTTCGTTCTTTCAGTATCTATGAATGATGGTATGGTAGCTAACTTTCCAAACACTAATTCATATGGAGTGTATTGTGTATCAGTATGTGGAGTTGTATTAAAAGAGAATACAAAGTATGGTAACCATTCATCCCAGTTGCCATTGGTAGTGAAATTATTTAAGTATTCATTTAAAACTCTATGGTTTCGTTCTATTGAACCCAAGGTTTCATGATGATATGGTGTCGAGTTGACTTGATTGATTTTTAGTAATTCACAAATGCTTTTCATTACTTCATTTAAAAATTCAGTTCCCATATCTGTTTTTAAAACCTGGAAAATACCATATTTTAACACAAACTTTTCTACTATTAATTTCGCAATGGTTATGGCTTCTTTATTTATTAATGGAATTGCTTCTATGTATTTTGTTAATTCGCATTGTAAAGTTAATATGTATCTAAATCCATTCGAAATCTTTAGTGGTCCTACAGTATCTACTGCTAGTACTTCAAAACTACTCCCTGGTGTTTCTGTAATTTTAATTTTCTCTTTTGTATGCCTGATTATCTTATTCTTTTTGCAAGATTCACACTTATTTATAAAGTCTTTGACCATTCTACTCATATTTTTCCACACATATCTCTGTTTTATTCTACAGATTGTTCTTTTAACACCTGAGTGACCTCCAATTGGATTCGTGTGATTTTCTAAAATTATTCCTAACATTTCTTTGGTATCTATTATTCTTTTCGGCGGTTTATAAATTATTATTTTTAAATTATTTTCTTCGTTTTTACCTTTTTTTGAGTTCTGCAGAACATTAAATTTATTTTTGAATTCGTTAATATCTATGTGACTAAAAATTAAATCGTTACTTTTCAGCGCTAGTTTATCTATTTTCAGTTTTTGCATGCAGTTAATTAACTTCTCCAATTTTGAATTCATTTCCATAATTGGATTATTGCTAATCAAAATAGTCACAGTTTTTAACCATTTGTTGTCATTGCCGAATTTATTTATGACCTCTAAACCTTTTGTTACATTTATAAATTTATTATTTTTAGTTTCTCGCGAGTTTTCTGTACTTTCATACACAAACCTTAATTCTTTTAATTTGTTGACTTCAGTTATTGATGTACATTCCCAAGCGTAGAGTTGATCAGGCTCTTTTCTTGGTACCTCTACACTAAAATCTTTAGAATTTTCATCAAGTTTGTTTTTCATACTTCTAGTGATTACATTAATTTTTTCTTTTGGTATTAATGCTTTTAATGCTTCAGTATCCCAAACTATTCTAGATAAAGCATCTGCATTGGTATTTAGTTTACCTTGTTTGAAAATTATTTTAAAATTGAAGTCAATTAGATCTAATCGTATTCTGGTCATTTTAGACGATGGGTTCTTATTTGTAAACAGACTTACAAGTGGTCTGTGGTCAGTTACCACAGTAAATTGTCTACCGTAAAGGTAAGGTTTAAAATAATTTATGGCCCAATGTATAGCTAATAATTCTTTTTCAATAACTGGTTTGTTTAGTTCGTGTTTATCCATAGATCTACTTGCATAGGCAATTGGTAGATCTTTCCCAATTTCACCTTGTGATAAGACAACACCTAACGTGAAATTTGATGCATCCGTTGTTAGAACAAACTCTTTATTAAAATTTGGATACTGTAAGATTGGTGGATCGATTAATTTTGTTTTTAGTAAATTAAATGCTTTTTCACAATCGTCAGACCAAACAAATGCTGTTCCCTTTTTTAATAGGTTATTCAGAGGTTTCGCTATCAAGGCAAAGTTGTTGATGAACCTTCTATAATAGTTACAGAATGCAACGAATCGGCGTGTACTATCCGAATCGGTTGGGCGTGGATAATTTTTAATCACTTCGTATTTCGCAGGGTCAGGCTTAACCCCTTCACTTGTGATGTAGTGACCTAAATACGTGACTTCCTTTTTTAAGAAATTACATTTAGATGGATTGATTTTAAAATTATAGTTTCTTAATCTTTTAAATATTTTAAGTAAATTATTATTATGGTGCTTCATTCCACAACCAAAAACAATTATATCACCCACATATAAAAATGCAAGTTCCTCAAGGCCAGCTAATGCTATTGAAAGCATTCTTTGGAAACTATTGGTGGATATTTTAAGTCCAAATGGTAACCTTTTAAATTGAAAGTATCCTTTATTTGTCGAAAAGGCTGTCATAGGGCGAGATTCCTTCACTAGTTCTATTTGATGAAATGAACTAGTTAGGTCTAGCGTTGAAAAATATTTCGCTCGGCCTAAATTATCTAATATGTCCTCTAGACGAGTTAATGGAAATTTATCGTCTATAATTTTTTTATTTAATTGCCTATAATCTACAACTAATCTCCATTTCTTATCGCTCTCAGAAGATTTTTTTGGCACAATTAACAATGGAGAATTGTACGGACTGATTGAAGGTTCTATTATATCATTATTTAAAAGGTTTTCGATTTCTTTATCTATTTCATTATAATTAGCTTTTGGTAACCTATAGTTTTTTATATAGACAGGAGTACTGTTTTCTTTTAGAATTTCTTGTTTGTAAAAATTGTTTGTTGTTAATGTTTCACCTGAAACGTAGAAAACATCTATAAATTCCCTACAAATTTTAAAAATTTCTTCTTTTTCATAATCATTGTTATTTTCCATGTTTAATTCTTTAATTATTTTTGTGTACCGTTCTTCATTTGAAATGTTAGTATTTTTAGTGTTCCGTATTATATGATAATTACTTAAACTCTTTAATTTTGGTTCATATTTATCTATTTGCACTGCTTGTTCATTAGTGTTTATTATTCTTATATGTGCAATACCATTCTTAGGAATTATTCCATTGCAAATAAATACTCCTTTACTTATTTCTTCATTTAAAATTATGCTATCTTCACTTCTTTTAATATTTAGAGCTTTTAAAATTTCTGTTCTCGCTGGTATTGTAAAAGTGTTTTGTGTTGGGAGATTGGTCTCCAAGGGTAGAATAATTTCTTCATCTACTGAGTTAATTGTGATTGTGTAAGTTTCGTAATCAATCTTACATCCATTTTTGCTCAAAAAATCCCTACCTATTATTCCATCAGTGTTTATGGGGAAATCCTTATCTACTATATGTATATTTTGTTTTATAATTTGATTATGGAATTTAAAGTTTGTATATACAGTGCCTAATGAATATGTTTCGGAGTCTGTCACTCCCGTTATTCTACATTTATTATTACTAGCTATAGCTACATTTTCTTTTAATTTATCCACTTTGCAAACAGTGATATCCGATCCTGTATCAACCAGAAATGTCAAGACGTCTCCGGACAAATCTGATTGTAACATTACCAGACTTCCTGAATTTGCATTTATATGGAAAATTAGTGAATTGCTAACTCGTTTAATTGTTTTGTTATATCCTTCTGTGATGTTATCGGAGGAATAACCCCGTTTCCCGAGCTTTGTAATACGTGTATATTTCGGTTGTTGCGATTTTCATTGTTATAAATTTGATTTCTATGATTTCGATTATTATAATTTTGTTTTCTGTAATCAAAATATGCTTTGTTATAACTATTATTTCGGTTTAAGAAACGATTCGAATTTCGTTGCACATAGTTTGTATTAGCATGATATGAATTATTTTTGTTCAGATAACTATTACTATTTCTGTAGTTATTATAGTGTTCACTATTATAACTGGTATTGCTCCGACCGGCAATTCTACTGTTCCTATTAAATTTGTTTCTGGTAGATTGAAATATTTGATGTTTTAGTTGTGACACATTTTGTGTGTCTGTTTGAAAAATTTTTGAGGCCTCTCTTGCAACTTCTATAGCCTCAGATAAAGTTTTTGGTCTAGCTGCCATTACAGTGGGTTTTAATATATCTATTAAACCCTTTTTGAATGCATTTAAACCCAATTGATCTGATATCAAATGTACGGTTTTTTTATCTGCATCAGCTAGGATTTTTACTTGTACACTATTTAGTTCATTAACTAACTTTTCAATCTTTTCTATATAATGTTCTATTTTACCCGTTTGCCTAAGTCTATGTATTTCTGATTGTATCTCTAGTGGAGAACGCCTTAAGCCAAAAGCTTTGTTAAATAGTTCTTTTAATTTCTTAAAAGTTTCTGGTTTTTCTTCTAACGTAATTTTTGATTTTACACTTTCACTAATTTTAGCTGCTAACACTATCGCGATCAATTTTGGTTGATCAGCTATTTTTAATTCGTCATGTAGCAATTTGACTAAACTTAAAAAATTTTCTTATTCTTTGTGTTTACCTGTGAAGGTCGGTAACACTTTAATCACTTCACTAATTTTTAGATCCATTTTCTTCTTAAATGGCATCTACGCATAGTTTAAATTAATTTCATATCTAATATTATAAATTTGATCACACACACAGAAATTATAAGTGTGTCATAAAAATTATTTAAATCATCTGTTTTGAATTGTAATTTGATTTTAATCACAACAACAATACTCGTTTAAAAATATAATGAAAAAATTTTCTTTTATACCAATATGTTTTGAAATTAGATACACACTACTGACACATTTTTTTCTTATGTAATATATTATTGCTATGTATGATTTTTGTTATGTAATCATGTTATTATAGTTTAAGAGTTTATTACTCTTGTTAAATTTGTAACTATTTCTTTTTTTGCTTTTTGATACATTTTCTTAATTATATAAATTATAACTAATACTACTATTATAACTATAGTTACCTTAAGATATCCTGTCAGGTCCATATTATTTGATTGTTGTAGTTGATGGTTGCTGCTCATGGTTTTCTCCTTATTTTGTGTAGTTTCGATGTCCCTCACACCATTGAAGAAATCCATTTTGTATTATATATAATTATACCCAAATTTTAAGTGGGGGTTTCCACTCTCGTCTATCAATTTATTTTTTATATATAGTGTGGTGCGACGGACACCCAACACTTTAGATTAACTTTTTATTCATTAACAATTTATTATTTGTTTTTTTTTATAATAATATTAATTATGACCATTGTTTTAGATTAACTAGGTATTTTCACTTTATTAAATTAGCTATTCTTATTATTAACTACTATTATTATTACTTTATCATCAAATATTTTTTTTTTAGACATTTATTTCACTGGTTTAAACATTTTTATTGTAAACTCACTGTAGATTCAATTTTATTCTATAGATTCAAGTTCGTATTGGCAAGATCGCCATGTAATGTTATTAATTATATAAATTAAACTCACTTATAACTTTATTAAATTGGATTTATTTAGACCTTTTCTATTATTTTACATATTTTATCTTTTAGAATTTACTTTATTATTAGACCATCCATCGACGGCTCTTCAAACAATAATAATCTTTTCACTCGATCGATTTTATCAATCTGCCAAACTTAATTTTAATTATTACAATATTTCGTAATGCCTAATAAACATATTTTATTTTTGTTATTAAATTATGATAAAGCAAAATAAATTTTAAAATACAAAATATGTTTATTTTACAAAATACAATTTCATGCAATTTCTCAAATCATTAAATATTTTTCGCGTGTAATTATTTCGAAATGCAAAGTGTATTGCACCGCGAATGATGTTGAAATTTCATGATAAGTGTGTGGCATTACAGCCATATTCCAGAAATTCTTTCAATAATAATTTCTCCTCGAACAGTATGAAGTACCATTGTCAAAACATAACACTCGCCATTATTGGGATAGTCCAAGGGCCCTATTCCGGAATATTCCGGAATACGAAAATACTTTGGCCATATACTAGTGCCATCTGGCTTGTTGTTGCGGTCACTATCTTCCTCTCGTCGAGAGCCTCGTCAATCCCAGGCTGGTCTTTCGCAGTCGCATCGGCCTCGTCGTTGATCACTCCCTTTAATTTTGTAAGGGAAGCCAGGAATTCTTTATTGATCAGCATGATTCCCAATCTAAAGCCTCCCTTAGCTTCCTCTCGCGGTAAAACCCCCTGTCTTCCGTTGGAAGTTCGGGATTGCTGGCCCGAATGATCTCGAGGATCTCTTCTGGCTTAACCGACTTGGCTGGTAGCCAAACACGTGTCCTCGGGCTGCTCGAGATTTCCTCCCTGCAGACTGGCTCAATCCTTGCGCCCTGCCACACCTCGCCTACTTTGGCCACTGCCTTTTTACAAAGGCCGATCGATCTCTGTTCCGAGCACGCAGTCAACTTCACACCCCCTGGTACCACCCCGCATCTCTGCAGGACGGGGTGGATCCCGGATTTTCTCTCAGGATCCGCAGAAAAATGGAGTTGAGTGCATTATACAACACCCTCCCCTTCTCTGACTTGATGCTCCTATCTTCCTGACTTTTGTCAATGACGGCTAGCACCAACACGTGCTCCTTTGGGATCTCACTGAATAGCTTCAGTTTTCGATCTCTAGGAGCACCCGACGTCATGTCTGCTTGCACCTTGGCTCGCTTGCTGTCGCCCGTTTCCAGCTCATCCTGGGACCTCTGTTTAGACACAAGGTTTCTGAACTATCATAGCCGACAGTGTTTTTAGTCCATGTCACAGATTCTCGTTGTTTTACTGTAACCTGCCTCTCAGGGGTCGCAGCCAGATTTCTAAAATTTTAGACGCGGACCGTCTCTCCCTGTATCGACGCTTCACTGGAGAGATATCCCTCAACCCCCCCCCCCCCCCCCCCTATTTCCTTTGGTAGTTCTGCTTCCGCCTGATTTCGCTGCCAAGGTGCTTCCTTCTTCCGGTTTTCGAAGGGTGCAGGCCCTTTTAATTTTGTTTCCTGTTTTGTTTTCCATGTTTCTCTCACGAGTATCGGAGAAATATTGGTCGACTTGCGCAGAGATCCGTGTATGCAAGCAAGGCTAAATACAACTGGAGGTCACCAGGTAGCCAGAGGGCTCTGTTCACGACTGGGCTTTGTTAGATGGGCCACCAGTCTAGCCGATCATCAGCACGGGTCACGTAACACCTTAATCCACCCCATTGGCTTACCGAGCACCCCACTCCCGCACCCTCCTCCCACATTCACTCACTCATTCACCCCTTCATATGAATATCCCAAACAAATGGGACGTGCTTCATTCATGGGATTACCGTTTATAGGGTTCCCCACTCACTGCCTGGAGGCTCGGGAGCGCAGGGGTACGTGACGCTCAGTTCACCGTGGTTGTGGTCGATGGTTTTATGGCGCCATCAGTTCGCCTTTCCCTACTGGGTATTCTAAGTACTCAGAATTTGGTGAACATAGGTTAAGCACTTCCCCGTTCTCTGAGACTCTGGTCCCAGCAGAGCTGCGGTTGGGGACGGCTTATTTAATTCATCGCTAACCTACCTATCGATAGGCCGTTCACTATCCACCACCTGTGAATTATTCCAGATTTTCCATATATATTATGCATGTATGGTTGTCACATTGTGATACTTCAAATTCAAATTGGAAAAAATGAATCGTATTGGAAATTTTAGTACAATCATATAAGTATGAGTTTGTTATATAAAATTACTCAAACCTCAATGTAAATAAGAAATATGTATATAATATTTCCCTAAATAAAAATTTATAAACAAACTGAACCACGTATTGTGTAGAAATTATCGAGATTTTTATTTAGACAAATTAGAACTTTAAAATGATTAAAATAAACATTTAATAAAACAAGAAAAAGGTTTAAATTCAAACGTGAGTTAAAATGACATAAGAAAATACAACTTCAACTCAAAGACCAACTTCATATAGTGTCGGTCAGATTGACCGATAAGGGTCATCCAAATTTGAGTAAAAATGTCCTCATTACACGTAGAAGATAAGATTAACAGCAAAAATCTGAAGTCGTGCATTATTAGCACTAGGTGGTTTTAGTTAGGTGAATCTGAACTTCATATACTAGCCCGATTTGAATCGCAATCTCTGGGAATGGCCGATAATGGCCTCCGAAATTTGAATAAAAATGATATCAGTACAGATGACCATTATCAGCCACTCCCAGAGATCGTGATTCAGGTCTGGCTAGTATATGACGTTGGTCATTGATTCACCTAATCAAATCCACCTAGTACTAATAATGCATCACTTCGGGTTTATTGCTACGAATTTTGATATTCCCTATATACTCAAATTTAGATGGCCAATATAAGCCATTTCTGATGTTTTTGATTCAGGTGAGAGTCATCGATAAGTAGTCAGGAGAATTTGTTGTACTAAATTTTGATGGCCGTTGGCGACCATATCTGGAAACTATGCTTCAATTCTCGCTAATTCATGAAGTAGTTGCTTAAGCACTAAACCCATTGTAGTTTTAATAATGCACCTGCTTCAGGTTTCTTGCTACGAATTTTTATCGTCAAGATTTACTGCTGTAAAAGGACATTCTTATTTGGTTCTAAAAGTAAAAAAATCTTACGTTGATTCGGTATATTTTTTTAATCTCTGGAATTTTTGTTAATTCATATGAAACTCGAAAAATCCTTATTAGAAATTAGTGGAAAATTCATAAATGGTTTGAGTTCAGTATATTGATGGTTACCTTACTATAATATGTTTTTCTTCGTGATTCATTAATTAAAATTTTAATTTTTACTTTACTTATAAGATTACAATATTTTTGTGCCATGTTAATTAAGACAATTTGATTATGTCTAATAAATATACTGATGAAAATTGCTCGATTTCGTTACACTTATAATGATGTCCTTGTTGTTTAAATATCGTCAATTCAATGAATTTATATGTTTCTTGTTTCTATCTCATTTTTATTTTATTCATTGTTTTGAATTAAAATTAAGTAGAATTTTTGTAATTTATTTAAATATGTGTTCTATGCTTTCTAAACTAATTAAAATAATGTAAAGGAATGTTTCACGGAACCGATGTATATCTGGCATACGGCCCAATTTCGCACAGTGGATTTTTTCTCTAACTTTTCTAAAATGCATGAGTGTGACCATCTTAAAATCACATAGCTTTAATCCGACAAACTTATACGTTAAGCAACCATTGTTTGGATTAGTGAAAATTCGGCATCCCAGTATGCCTCATGAAGCAGCTCTGGGATCTAGCTAGGAATCAATTCACTAATTAATCATTAAACCGAATATAACTTGCGATTATAGAAACACAAGATAAGTGTGGGAAAATTAACATAAGTTTCGCAACTTTTTTCATTCTGTAAGATTTCAAAAAAGAAAACCAAAGAAATTCTTCGAAAACAATAAATACATTCAACAATCGTTTCAAGTATATTGAGATTTGATTTTACTATTAAACATTTAATTCGGAGAAATTTATCTGCGGAAAGTCACCAATTTCATTTAAATTTTGTTTATATTACGACAAATGCCCATTAAGGATTTAGTCTTGTTGAATAAATAATAAAATCAACTTAGTTCCATCTTCCATGATACGAATATCTTCTCAACCAAATGATTCAAACAATAATTATTTATGTACGTATACCAATTTTTCCAAGTAGATGTGGCATAAGATTGATGTGCTATCTTTACGGCATTTGACAAAGATGAAAAAGTGTTCCTTGAATCTATATATGTATATGTGAACGAGATGGAATATATTGCGGTCTTCTTACTTTAAATTAATAAACGACATGACAAAATTCATCCAACATTTGCCTGAAGTATGCTACGACATTTTCTCTATATCACACTCTATATCACGAAATGTGATATAACCACCATAAAATGACCCCCCCAGACCAATATACCAGAATTCCTCAAAGAATTTATGGATATCTCTGCGCCCAGCAACAAATTTAAAATTAAAGAAAAATTGTGAAAATTTCTAAATTCAACATACAATAGTAACAAACGTTATAATCTACCGTACAAGAGCCAGCAATATAGTCAGAACTTTGAACTATTCATAATAATTCACTACACTCATAGGGCTTTCATTGATCTATCTGACCATGTAGGTGAGATCCCGTGGACATCTCTCGGATCGGAGATATAAAAGTAGAAACATTGTCTAAAATAGTCTTCTTTAGAATTAAAAAAAGTTTAGTAAATCGTTTTACGACTTTTTCGTGTTTATTTCAAATCGTTAGAAAATTATTCGATCTTTACGGCGACGCTATTAGGGACTTAGGGACTTTTCTAATATAAATGTTTAAGATTTCAATTTCATGAAAAATGTTTTAATTTCACCACAAAACAAATAAAATTGAAATATTTTTAAATTTAAGTGTACATTTTTGGTATGTATTTCACAATCATAAAGTCAGATAGTATTCCTATCAGGTATGTTCATTGCCATCCGAAACACATATGCCTTATGCCAGTTCTTATTGCTTATCGTTAAAATAAATATTTTATTAGCTTTTTTCTCCACTGCTTATCGTGTTCGAGAACATTAACACCTCAATTGTCGATGCTTCCAACTCTGGTTTTGCATCGAGTTCTGAAAGTGCTATTTGAAAATTCGGAATAAGACGATAAAAGAAACCGCCGACGTCTGCTAAATAAATTCGCTCGTTTGGAGCTAGTCACTATCGCAGAAGAGGTTGGCAACTCCATCTTCAACCGTCATACCAAAAAGCACTCGTGTTACGTCTATAATAATCCAGAAATGGCAACGAAAAAACCACACTCTTTTGTGCAGACCATAGTCGAAGTCAACATTCACACGGTAGCGATAAAGGACAGCAATCCGCTTGCTAAAGCAAAGATGAATGCTTTCCGTTCGAACAATTTCATCCCGAAACTGTCAGGATGTTATCTTTCATCAGATAATGTCTTTATCTGTAAATACGTTGATGATGAAACTTATAAGTAGTTTTGTGATGTTGTATACAATATTGCTTAAGTTAGCTTCTCTTGAACTAATGAAGCTGCTTTCTATATCTCATATATAGATGTTTGACTAATTTAGGACAATTACTAAACCAGAGCGTGCATTTATATACCTATAACATCAGAGACTCTCTGATTCATGACTGCAGCTCAGATGATTTTACGGTTGAACTTATTTCTCTCGAGAGTTCGAATTGTGAATTTGGCTTTAGTTTATTTGCCGTTTGACTCACACATTCTACTCGCTTCCGATGAACTGAGCGCTTCTGTAACTGGAAGCACGAGCAATACCACTCGATATGGAGCAGTTGTTACAACAACAGCAGATAGGTGCATCTCTACTTAACTTCCTAAGTTCTTCGGACTTTGAAATTCTCATCGAGGATGTGAACCAACGACTGTCAATTCCCATCGTCGTGAAATTATAGATATTGAGCCTTATTGTGGTTGTCGTGTCGATCGACAAACGACACGACTTTGTCTTGTCGTGTCGATTTTTATTTTGTATTGCGTAACTATCACGAATCGACTAATGAGTATTGCCAGGTTAACGTTGAAAAAATTCATGCTATTGTGAACTTCTCGATTAACTTAGCAATTGTGACTAGTTGTTTTGATATATTTTGTCAAAAATGCTGTCAGCCGCCTGTCAGAAAATCTGAATTATTTTATATTTAGGTATTTTGTCCAAATTTAGGATCTAAATAGTTGTCTAAAATTACAAAATAGACAAACAGAGTGTAAATATTTATTTACCACAAAAAGAATATAAATATAAATTCCGATAGTCAAACATGTAACAAATTTCGGTGGTCAAACATGTAATAAATTTAGCTATGTGGTTGTAGAAATTTAATTTTTTTTTGTTCAATTTCGGTAAATTAATGCGGATTTTAACAAATTTAAGATATTTAATAAATAATTATTAAAACTAAAATCATTTTACTTATGTTAAACTATTTTTCGTGTTAAAAACGGCTCACAATACTTGCGAGTCGCGAGCAAAAATGTCATCGACAAAAATATGGCGATTTTACGACAAACGTCGATTAATAACGACAACAGCAATACCGATTTTGGTTGTCGATATGATATCGACACAATAACGAAAACCGCAATAGGGGCCATTAGTTTATGTTCTTTACCGATCGTTGATTTATTTAGTAACTGGAAGTAAATATTCTTTCAATTTTAATTGTAAATTTCTTTCAATTTTAATTGTAAATGACCACTTTTTGATCCTTATCGCAACAGGAAGCTAACCAACTGGGTACTTTCTCTATATCAAACTATTGAATGTACTTTTTACCCCTATAGTAAAATTCAATCAGTGCAGGAAATGGATCCTTTAGCATCGTCACTCTTGAGAAGCATTTCGATTTCTTTTGTAAACTTTAGCCCAATAAACACTATCTAAACAGTACAGAACAAACTACTTAGGGGTTCTGAACTTAAAAGTTTGTGGAAAACTGCTAGAAAATTTAAAAACGTAGCAAGAAAAACAAACCTTCAAGCTGACTTTGATAAATTGATTCGAATCATCGATTCGGTTACTGTTGCTGCCGAATAGCTTACTGCTTCTGTAGATTGGAATTTAGCAAACAGACGGAAGACGTACGATGTTTTGCATTCGAGTCTTTTCTCATTTGCACCATACAAGGCGGGTGGCCCTGATGGGATTTTTCCTGCCGAAATACAGCATGGTTATTACATTTTAAATGACCAACTGTTTCATATTTTTGATTAATATATGTTTCGAGTTTGAGCTGGATGACATCTCTGCTTTTGTCAAGGTTGCCAAAGGTTGTTCACAGGAAAGTGCGCTCTCACCCTTTCTGTGGCTCTTATAGTTATGGATGAACTTCTGGTTAAGCTTCAGCGGTCCCTGCTCAGGACTATGCTGATGATCTCATTATAACTGTTTCAGTCAAACACCTTGGATATGACCAAGTTTATGCAAAGAGATTGTCACACTGTGGGGTTATGGTGGTTTTTACTAATCATAGAAAAATGGGTGGGACGGTCCCAACTCTTTTGGGGAGGACGATTAAAAATCCTCATGTAATAATTATCCTCGATTATAAATAATTATGGAATCCTAATGTAGAGCACAAACTACAAAAAGCTAAATCAAGGGAAGTGTCCTCTAAAATATTGTATTTTATTTACAAGTCGATTGTACAAGCAAAGCTAACTTACGCGTCTGTTGTTTGGTCGCCGCTAGTTAATCGGCAATGCACGCAGTTATCAAACTTAATTCTTTATACATTACTGCTTGTGTCGACTCCACTTATTGCTATGGAATCCACTATTTTTCTTCCTCAGCTAAAACTACGTATCTTAAGTTCAGCTTGTTCTGCTTATAGATTAAAGCGTAGTGAATTGTGGAATGAACGGAATGTGCTTTTTCGACAACGGCTAATTATCGAAAAGTTTAATTCGTCCATGCCATATTGTTAATGATAGATAACTTCCGGAATGCGAGTTCTCTAAATCTTTCACTGTGGCGTATTCATCGAGAGATTTATAGTTGTCTCAGAATTTCAAGACCAAATGAGCTTACGTGCTTGTTTCTTATTTTACTGTTCCCCAATTAGCTTCAGGTTGTCAGGTAGTCTGGTTATTTACATTCAGAACAATGTTTGAAGCTGAAATGACGGGTTTAATTTGCTGAACAATATTGTATAATTATGAACAATATTGTCTTGTGCTCTGATAGTAAGGACTACCTAAATTGATTATCTAACGCTTTACTCGATTCAAGACTTGTCAGTAAGTGTGAATAATGTCACGGCTGGGTACAACTTTTCTTATCGGGCTTAAAAAGGAAGGATTGTCGCACGGTGATGCACTTTATCTTTGAAACAAACCGCAAGTTAGCCAAATATACAAGTACTCTCAAGAGTTACCATCTAAGGATACTTATGGTCATTCTAATAGGTCAGTTTAAAATAAACAATAATATATGCATCATGCAAAACTGGCTCTGAACCAAATATGAGAGGGCTGGTGCTTTTATTTAATTCATGCTATATTGCAGACGAACAA
Source organism: Nephrotoma appendiculata (assembly GCA_947310385.1). Lineage (NCBI taxonomy): Eukaryota > Metazoa > Arthropoda > Insecta > Diptera > Tipulidae > Nephrotoma > Nephrotoma appendiculata. Next base: position 242,185,962 of record OX371223.1, on the reverse strand, counting down.
ATGCGTCTCATTCCTAGGTTCAAACTCTTACAGTTTGTCAAGGAAGCAGAGCGCTAATTACGCACTTTAATGGATCCTCAGGTTTGCACTCGGGTTTGTTTTCATATATCTAGATAAAACATTTTGACTTTTCAATTTACAGCACTGAACGCTATTGATTTGAAAGCAATCGCAAGTTGCAACAAGACGATCATTTAATTCAGGGTGTATGTAAGTGTTTTGACGAAAAAGTAAGTATCGTAGTTTTCGAGAACAATAATCGATTCTTTGGAGTCCAATTTGAACCACTCTTTCACACATATCGTCTGAAACGTTGGCTTGTTGGCATAAACCAACGGCTTGCACAACCCCATAAAACGGTATTAAATCGCAAGGGCTAGGTGGCCATTCGACCAGACCATTTGTCGAGATTTTACGGTTTCCGAACTTCCCCTTCAATATATATCAATTGTTTGACCAGATGTATGACATGTGGCACCATCTTGTTGGAATCACATATCACTCATATCAATTCCATCCATTCTAGTCAAAAATCAAACGTGATTAAAGATGCCCAAATTAAATTTGCTAAATTGCTTCATTTTGGCGCCATTGAACTTCAAGATTTATTCTAAAATTTGTAAAGATCTAAAATCGAAATCGAATCTGTCAGTGTCAATATATTTAATGAATATTTTACGCCAAAGCGAAGTCATGCATACGAAAGGCGCATATTTTTCGGTATTTGACAAAATACTGATGCAAATGTCGAGCAATTTTTATTCCGCGATCGATGAGTATATGCGTGATTAAATAACGTCAAAGACTAACGATGGAAAATTGCGAATCCACGTTTTGAAAACCTATGAACTTAATCTACAGTACTACTTAATCATTTACAGTTGAAAAGTGAGTTCCAAAACCAACACCGAAAATATACAAAAGTTGAATGAGAAGCAATATCGGATATCGGTGGGGAATAGTAGGAATGGGAACGAACCAAGTTATTGAGTGTTTTCGTTGTGGACGGAGATCTCATGATGGTGGTGATGAAAATTGCCCCGCTCGAAAACAAAAATGTAAAAATACAAATGCCAAAAATGTAAAATGTAAATAAAAATGTAAATATAAAAATGGTGTAAAAAATGTATGTGCGTATCAATTGAGAACGGCTGAACCGATTTGGCCCAATCTTTTTTTGTTGTGTTCGCACTTACCAGGATAAATTTTTGAAAAATCCACCGGATAAGTCGGAAAACCGGAAAACTCGAATAAAAAGCTATTTTCTTATGAATTTTGTGTGCACGATTTTGTAAGGTAGGTGGTGCAGTGGTTAAAGCTTCGGCGTTTGGGCTGGGAGGTACTGGATTCGAATCTCACCGGAGGCTGCGAAAAATGAAATCATGTAGCACGTATCCGAGATTCTACAATTTTTCTCTTCTAAAAGATGATCATTTAGAAGAGAAAAATTGTAAAATCTGAGTGAAAAACTCGGAAGCTTCCAGAAAAACACGAAGAAATGTGAATTTTTTTTTTTCTTGCGCATAGTTGAGAACGGCTCAACCGATTTGGCTCAATCTTCTTTTGCTGTGTTCCCAATTTCCAGGGATGGTTCTTACGAAAAAAAAATTAGAAAATTCACTGGAAAATTCGGAACATCGAAAAATGATGTTTTTGATGTTAGTATCGGATCCAGATGGTCTTTTAGAAGAGAAAAATTGTAAAATCTGAAAAAGAAAATTGAGTTTTTCCTTTCTTGCGCATCAGCTGAGAACGGCTGAACCGATTAGGCACAATCTTTTTTTGTTGTATTCCCAATTACTAGGAGATGGTTGATATGAGAGATGGCATTGATATGTATGTTAAGATCGAAACGAAACGTTATGATTACATCCGCTTCGATCAATTATACTTATGTTCTGAGCAGTACAATCATCTGCGCAATGCCATCGCTTCGGACGGGGATGCAACCAACGTCGGTCAATTGACCATTCTCCCAGCAACATATGTTGGCACCCCATGGCATATACATGAATATGCGCTGAATGCTATGACGTATGTGCGGCATTACGGAGAGCCAGAATTGTTCATCACGTTCACATGCAATCCAAAATGGCCTGAAATTACCGGTAATCTACTGCCAGCACAAACTTCCAGCGATCGCCACGACATCACCGCAGGTGTGTTTAAACAAAAACTCAGGACGCTAATGGACGCTTGTTGGATGTACTCAGTAGAGTGGCAGAAGCGCGGATTACCACATGCACACATTCTGCTATTGTTAATTGAGAAAATCAAAACAGATCTACTCGATTCAATCATCAGCGCCGAAATACCAGATCCAGAAGTAGACCCAGAATTGTTCGCGGTGTCGCAACAAACATGATTCACGATCCGTGCGGAGATCATAATCCAGATTCATCGTATATGGCCGATGGGAAATGCACAAATGCACAAACCAATATTCGCGTCCGTTGGTGACATACACAATTAGAGGAAACGTCGACTATACAATATATCGGCATCGTTCACCCGAAGATGTTGGCACAACAGTCACAATGAAGTGATAGGAAAAGATATCGTGATCGATAATCACTGGATCATTCCGTGTTGCATCTATCAAAAATATTTGCAACACACAGCAATGTTGAGTACTGTAATTCCATTTAATTGATCTAGAAATACGTGAACAAAGGCAGCAACCTGACAGTGGTCGGAATTGATGCTCCGGATGTAAATGACGAAGTGTTAAGATTCCGATTGGGCCGTTATGTCATTTGCAATGAGGCGTTTTGGTGTATTTTATCATTTGCATTACATGAACGTCATCCTAATGTTCAAAATTTGTGGTGCACTTGGAGAATGGACAACGTGTCTATTTCACGGAAGCTAAGGCAGCGCAACGAGCAGAGCGACCATCAGCTACAACACTCACGAATTTCTTCGAAATTTACCAAAGCGATCCGTTCGCACGAGCATTGTTTTACTGGGAAATGCCATACATTATTATACTTGAAACTAGTCGACGAAGAAGTTTTGAACGACGAAAGAAAGGTGAACCTGTTACAGGATACGTCGATGTGTATTCGACTGATGCGCTTGGCCGTGTGTACACTGTTCATCCATGACAAGACGAGGGCTTCTATCTTTCGTATGCTTTTGTTCCATGTTTGTGGTCCTACTTCGTTCGAATCGCTTCGTACTGTAGAATGTGTGTTGTGTGCCACTTATCGAGAAGCTTGAGAACCTTTGAATTTGGTGGAAAACGACTCCCATTGGGACCCAAGACTCACCGATGCCACTGTTTCTGCGCGAGCAAATCAAATTCGTACATTGTTCGCGATCATCATAGCGACGTGCCATCCATCGAATGCATTGGAATTGTGAACCAAATACAAGGACCAGATGGCTGATGACATTTTGCATCGAGTTCGCACTGCAACATCGAATGATGACGCTTAAAATGAACGACGAGATACGCAACGAAGCTTTGTTCATGATCGAAGACATGTTCGTGTTTATGTGCGGTAGCACATGATTTGTCGAAATTGGACACGTCAGCACCAATGCGTTTGATGTACGATACATTTAATCGTGAATTGCAACGAGAGCAAGTGTACGATCGAAATTCAATGAGCCAAATAGTACAAACGAATGTTCGCTTTTGAATGCACAGCAAAAGAACGTGTACGAAGGCAGTTCACGCACGAGATGGCACATTCTGTGTTCAAGTTGCCGATGAATATCTACACGAATGACAAGTCAGTGTGCTCAATTGTCAAGAACTCGGCGATGGCCACGGTATTCCAAGAATTCAAAATCATCATCTGGGACAAATGCACGATGGTACATAAACGATCATTGGAAGCGTTCAATCGAAAGATGAACGGTTTACAAAGTGATTCAAGACGTTTTGGTGGAGCGATGATTCTGCTGGCCCGCGATTTTCGTTGTGGCGCTATGTGAAGAAGTTGCAGTTAACCACGAACAACTGCTGATTTTTCCAAACAACTGTTGGTGCTTAACAATGGTCAAATTCCTGTTGATGTGTTGCCAGGATTGATTTCGTTTTCATCGAATTTTTGCATTTTCACGACGTCGAAGGAAGAGCTTATCAATCTGTTTCCGCACGTCCACTAAAATTGTTTATGAATCATGATTGACTCAGCAAACGAGCGATTTTGGCAGTGAAGAACAAGGAACAGTCTGAATTATTTGATTCAAAACTAAATCGCTGGGGAAATGCATTGTTACAAATCCGTTGACTGTGTGACCAATCAACACGAGAAAACCTTCGACCGAGTTTTTTAATGCGCTTAATTTTCCTGGAATACCACTGTATAACTTGATACTCAAGGTGGGATCTGTGATAATCATGCTACGTAACCTGAACCACCCGAGATTGTGTAACGGAACGTGATTGGCTGAGAATAAACTGATAAACAACGTGATTCCAGCGACGATCATCAATGGCAAATTCAAAGGAGAAGATGTTATAATTCCGAGAATTCTTCTGATTCCAACTGATATTTCGTTCGACTTCAAGAGCATTCAGTTCCGCATTCGTTTGGAGTTCACTATATGATTAACAAATCACGAAGTCAATCGTTTAGAGTGTGTGCGGAATAAATCTGGAATTTCCGTGTTTTTCTCATCGTCAATGAATGGCAGTCACTCGAATAAAATACATTCAATTATTTTGAATTCCAACTGACTTCAATTCATTTCCACACTGAGAGAAAAAATCGAAAAAAATACTCAAATTTCTATAGATGCCTGAGTTAGAATTGACATTTCATTATCTTTTCAATACATTTTGCCGCCTTTATGGTTGCGTTCTTTCGTTCGTTCTGACAATTTTTACGACCAATCATATTGCTCTAAAATGATGATTTTTTTTCTTCTTGATTTTTGCACAAGAGAAACGACGGAACGAAATAACGAACGCAACATAAACAAATGAATGAATTGATACTTTTTACGCTATTTGCCGTAGGCACTTGGTGAAACACACTTATACTTAATAAACACATTTTTATTAATCACTTGTTTTTTCGCGCAGGTAGGTGATGAGTCATAGGTTGAGTAACAAAATTCAAGGTATATTATTGCGTACGTGAGAATAGAAAAGGGCAGGATCTGTAATTGGTGAGAGAAATCCGGTTCTCACCAATTACAGACCCCGCCCTTTTCTGCGATCCGTAGATTAATTTTTATTGCTTATTTTTTGTCCCTCCTTCTTTTATTTATATTTTGCTTTTTTCTACTATATAACAAAATTTTTACTAATACAAATCAGTAGATACTCCTGGTGACCTAACAAGTCGAAATCGATCGAGTGAATTTTTGAAACTTTTTGAAAAATATTCTAAATATTCTGCGAAACAAAAAACAAGTGATTAATAAAAATGTGTTTATTAAGTATTGTGAATTGAGTTGAGTTGTATGATTTTATCTCTCATCAAAATCAATTTTCGTGAAGCACAAAATTCTTTGCTCGGAGCGAAAAAATTTGGGGCGAAACGAGGTTCATTGGGTCAGCTAGTAACAAAATAAGAATTAACCAAGAGAATAACCAGCTCGCGATCCCTCGCTAAATAACTACCAAAAAAGTACAATAAAAATGTTTCACGCTCAAACAGAGAGAACTGGACAAATAGTATTCTCAGCAGTCACATCGTGAACTAAAATATAAGAGTGGTGTGTAATCACTTTCCCAACTGAACCTTAACAGAAGGGTGTTCACTTCTAATTTTAATCTGGATAAGACATCAGCTACCTTGTTGCTTGTAATCCTCGATGCAAGTCTCCCGTCTCTTCAATTTGCTTTTACTATTTCGGTTGTTTAAGGCAAATGGTAATGGTTGGTGATAGTTTCTGAGTCTGTCCAAGGCTCAGACAATTGCCAACATCTCTTTTTCTTTTGTAAGATTCGTAAGTGGTTTCGAGATTTTAGCGAAAACCTGAATATTTTGAGGTGATCAGGTGGTTTGAGATTCCTTTAATTGCCGACACTTTGGGCCTGCCTTTATGTCTGTACTGAATATAATATATACCATTAATTCTGTCTCTTCCTTAATTCCGTTTTGTTATGGTTGACTCAAAGATTTGCCTTGGCCAATTTATTAAACAACTTTTCGACGTTGTATAGATGTTCTTCCTTCCTGGTGCCGCCAGAAATGATTATTTCGTCAATATATACGTAGCTATGGCGTTGAAGTATTTGGAATTGGTCGGACTTCCGATCTATTGGTAACGTCCGGAATCATTGTGATCGCATTCTATTTTTCAAGCATTTAATTTTTTTTTTTATGGAAGTTTTTCCTATACGACCTAAATTTGAGAATTCTAGGGACTTTAAACGATCTTATTCATCGCTTAAACGATGCTTAATCTGTGTCTACATTTCTTTTCTCATACTGATGGAATACTGGTATGTTTTCATTTAAGATTTTTTCGGCTTTTTTATAGACAAAATATTATTTTTAATGACATTCACAATGTTTACGACTTGTTACTCATTGTAAACAAAGAGGCCACCTACTCACAATATATCTACCACAAAAAGTAGAAAATTCAATCCCCCCTCCCCCATTTTAACCCTAAGGTACTTATGTAAAGATACACAACCCTTATAAAGATGAATTGAGAACTTTCTCAAATTTCTTTCTTGGCAGTTTGGTTTCATACTGACAAAAAGTAGAGCAAGAGTTGAATTGTTGCAGTTTGGTCGATGCAACCCAATAAAATGAGGAAGTCCTCATTTCATTTTTGTAAGGGTTTGTTTATGTTTAAATAAATACCATCGGGTTAAAAATGGCGGGATTGAATTTTCTACTTTTTGTGGTAGATATACATATTGTAAATGTCATTAAAAATAATATTTGGCTCTAAAAAGCGAAAAAAATCTTAAACTAATTAATACAGGTGAGTTTTAAACGTCATAATGGTATGTTTTCGTGTAAATCGGTTCTTCATTTATTGTTTTGATCTTAGCCCTCACATTTGTTTCAATAGTTTACGCGTGCGTAATAGTTGGTCCAAAAAATGGCAAAAACTTGCTAATTATTTATTTTAATTTTGGCTTGTCCTCTTTATCTAGATGTTTGTCCCTAACTTCAATGTTATGAATTTCAATGAACTTTTATCCTTCAACAGAATGTCGTTGTCTGGAGAAGTGGGTAAAATTTTCGTTTCCTATCTATAATTGCTCCTACTTACGTCTTTCAAGGTATGATCTTCAATTACTCCATCGAGTGAGGTTAGTCCAGGTATAGTATGAAGAAGTCCACTGGAATGTCATTTCCAAATATTTTGAAAATGGGTGCGATTATTGTTTGATTTATGTGTATTTTACCTCCGGCTACGAAGAACTTTAATATACTTTTATTGTGGCAATGGTATTCTATGTAAGGTAGGCTATAAAGGTCTCTACTATAAAATTTATCTCGTCATCTTCATCTGGATCTGAGTATTCTTTGTCTTCATAATGTATAATGTAGTTTTCATATTGGTCTTCACCTTGCTCTGTCTCGTCTCTCCGCTCCAAGTGAAACACTATTTGTTGCTCCTGAGCCTTAATATTGACCTCCGAGTTTCGTTCTCCGTTAAAGTTTTGTCGATTAATGTAATCAATCTTTCTGGTTCTCATCGATTCGTCCACTTCCATTGGCATGCTTTGGTTGTTGCAGTCTTAGTGGTATTATAATTTCCTGCTGTTGTTGGGTTATGCATTATCCTATGTTGCTTTGTTGCAGGGACAGTCTGGGAAGCAATCTTGGTGTCCATGTTGTCGACTGTTTTTTTTCGAAGAATTCTTCTGGTATCCCTTTTTTATAATTATTTTTAACGAAAGATCAAAGTTATTTGTGGTACATTTTTCCATACATTTTGTAATACTCGTAACTAATATAAAAAGTACAAAAAGCACCACTTATGCGTGCAAGGTGCTTTTATGTTCCTTAGTCTTTAAAATCTAATAATTCCTTTGGTACAGTAATTAATGTAATATAATAAAATTGGTCCCTACTGACGCAGACCAGACATAACAATATTTCGGTAGGAAATTAATGTACTCGTAATAATGAAATCAAAGAACAAAAACGTAATTAGACTAAGTAAAACATAATAACCTTTTAATTTTAATACTTGCGCTAATTTGGATGATTTTTAACCGACCTTTCAAATAATTCTACCGAAAAGTTTTATGTCTATTCTCCTATTCGTAGCGGTATTAACAAGTTTATTACTAACATTATATTCTGTCATTTTTCATGAAAATTAAATGGGAAATTTATTATCGCATAATTATTGTTACCATAAACATTGCCGCTTTTTCCAATTGTAATAAAATTGTGTGGGACTACAAAAACAATACCGCTAATTTTATCTAACTCCTTGCATTCCTTTAATTTCGCATGAATAATATTGACAATTTATTTTAATTGGAGAAATGTAAATTAAAATGGGTTAATCTTTACCCAAAAAAATAAAACTTAACAAATTTTTTTTTGTGATGTACGATTTTTAAATTACCAGAAAAAAAACCTTTGAAAATTGACCTTTTTGCGAACGAGTAGAGTACGGTTCAACAATTCAGTGCATAATTTCCTTGACTGTTTACCTATTTACCTAAAGAAGAATAGAAAGAAATTTAGCGAAAATTAGGTTATCCGCCCAATTGAATGATTACGAATATTTTAACAGAATTGGCCTTTGGGGAGTACAACTTTTAATATTTTAGCAGAGGACATTTCTTCCCGTAATTAAAAATTGTCAACGTGGAAAAATTAATTAAATTTTTAATTTAAATTTATAACAGTAAATTGAATGTTATTAAATATGAAAATTTGAAGACTGACAAACAACCTGAGTTTCTTTTACCAAAAACGTTTTACATAGATCTGAAATACACCACTCTTTATAAAGTAAAATATAAGCAAAACCGCTTAAATTTCAGAAAACCAACAACTCTTGTTGGTTGAAAATTTAACATTTAAATTCATTTAAATTTTTAAATTCTTTGTCGTTTTTATAAATGCTAAACTTTTCAACTTTACGTTATAATGCCTCTCAGGAACATTAAAAAATTTAGCTGTTCCGGTACAAGCTAAAATCCATTAAATTCTAAGACCGAATTTATACTTCAATTCCTTCGTTCATTCATTAATTGTTCTATTATTATGTGTTATGTCATTAATTTCTAATAAAGATTTTTTCGACCAATCATCTCTTGTGAAAAAATGCAGAAAAAATCGTCATTTTGGAGCAACGCGATTGGTCTTCAAAACTTGTTTGAACGAATGAATGAACAAAGCAATTGAATTATAAATTCGGCCTAAATGTTCTTTCAAGTCAATCCAAAAGTTGAATTGACAATATTCCCAGAGATATTGATTTAGGTTTGGTTAGTACATGAAATAATTCATTAAGTTATGTTTTGGCAACACTAAACAAATTATAATGCTGCGTTACCATTCTCTGTAAAACACCGTGGAAATATTTGAAATTGATATTTTCGGCCATATCCTAAGATGTTATTGAAGTTTGATTAGCCCATTGAATCGCGCCATTATAATTATACACTAATAAAGTCGAACTATTCGAGATATAATTTAGGACCATACCAGGAAATATTGATTTACATTTAGGCGGTACATAAAAAAAGAATTAAACCATATTTTTAAAATGATTTAAAATCTAAACTTTCAACTAATTTGAAATAATTAAATATTTGGCTTAAAAATTAAACCGGTTCAGGAACGCCTAAGACACAAGTTCCGGTACAACAATGCCCTGTGTGTGTTTTTCCGTGAAATATTTTGAGACATGTAATTCTATTTACTAGATAATATTATTTTAGGTTAATTGTTTACGCATAATCTATAATTCAGTTCAGCGATTCAGTGAAGTTTAATACCAATTAATCACGACAAATTTCTGTCTATTGTCTACCGCTTCACTGAACAATTTTGAAAAATTCTCTAAACACTTAAATAAAATTTTTGAGGCAATTCTCAATCGGAGTTAAAACCCTCCATTAAAAACGATTAGATAAAAAGTCTTTCATAACTTTATATCTAATCGTTTTTTATTTTTTTAAACAGCAGATTAAAAAATAAAAAAAAATCATGCCAAAATTTAACTAAGCTCGAACAGACTGATTTATGAAAAAATAGATTTTTATAAATAACCACAGCAGACTTTTGATAATTTGACTAACTTATTCTTACGGCTGAACCAGCGAATAAGTAACTACTTAACGTACAAATGCGATAAATAGATTTTTTTCGTTACTGACCAGCGAAACGTTAACATCTTTTCTTTCACTTTCGTTAAAATAGGTCTGTCACTTAGCAGACCGAAAAATTGCGTACAAACTGAAGGAAACGACAAATACCAAGTAAAAGCGCTCTCCAGTTTTAAACGATCACGATTTTAAAATCACAAGGTAATTTAATGATGTATATTATATCTATCCAGTAAAAAATTCGATAACGTTATGAAAATTAAACAAACAAAAATTTGCCGACCATTTTTGTGTGTAAAGCATTGAACAAGTTGTGTTATAGCCGCACTAGCCAACTAGTCAAATTTTCCATAACAAAAAACTTTCCTCGTTTTCCGTAAAGGTTTGACAAGTTGTATTACTGTTTCGCTGGTTCAGCCATTAAACATTTAAAAAAAATTTAGGATTCATTAATCTTCCGAATAGATTAGTGTTGTAGGAAAGCAATATGATGACAACATTCAAGCTATTTTCGAAGAAGGTCTTTCTTTTAGACAAATCGGGGGAAAATTAAATCGCCATCGTTGTACCGTGCTAATTTTTTGATTCATTTAATTATTGCACCAACAGATCAGGAGGTCTAAAAAAATATGTGTTTACGCGAAACACTTGGGTTGATTAAGTCCGAGAGTAATTCTTGTAAAAGTATTAAACGCTTGAAACGCTTTAATTAAATGTGTATCGAACATCTAACGCACAGCAAAATTATGCCAGCACAAAAACAATTGCCACGGCACAAAGCCGTGCATCTTATCTTTTTTCGAGCAAACATGAATTATGACTGTTTAAAGGTAATTGAAAAACATCTTGTTTCGCTTTTATGACAACTAACCATTATTTAATAATAGGTGATTTTTTCCAACAAAAAATATTTAATTTAGATGGGCTAGCCTTTCCATCCACTAAAATGAACAGTGAGGAGTATAATGACGTCAAAGAAAACAATCTTCTACCTTTATGAACATAAATCAAGAAAATAGCTAGATTTTCCAGAAATATAATGCTCCAGTACATACAAGCCGAATCCTGATTTGCAGAACATTATATACCTCTATTAAATTGATCCGCTTGTTCGCTAGACCAAATCCAATTTTTAATCATTTGAAATTAGCCATACTACATACCTGGGAGGAAATATCATCCGAGTCCATCAATCTATTGCTTAGTTGTATGAAAAAGAGGATTTTGGCAAAAAAAAGGAACAACTCATTTTTTAAAAATTGGATAAATACAGTGAAATTTTAAGAAATTTGTTTTTTCCAAAGTCAATCTGCTTTGACTACAGAGATGCCGAATTTTGGTGACATAAACTTTTTAAGCAAAACTTGTGATTTTTATTAATATTAAAAAAATGATCTTTGACGTTATTCCGACTTTTCCTGGAAATATGAAAATGTGAAAAATATCTTCATTACATTAATATCTAAATTATACTTGTTTGGCCTACAGTTGGATTTTTTTTGGTGTAAATATTTTTGAAATAAATGGGGAATTATTTTTTCCTATAAAAATTTTGTGGAACAAATGTTTCCCAATTAACTTGATTTCAAAAATATTTCCACCAAAAATTGAGGGATAATTACTAATTGACCTACTAATATCAGAATTTACACAAAAATGTTATGAAAATACAAGCCGATTACAATGAAAATTCTTGATGTAATTGAGAGGTTTTTTCTGGCCCAATAAAATATGAATAAGCTTCATAATTATATTATAGTGCAAACAAAATATTTTTCTTAATTCCCTATTCCAAGGGAAAGCCAGAATAGTACCATTGAACTAATTGTAAAAATCTGACTTCTGTCTAGATTTTGGTTTGTTTATGTGAATATTTGGTTTGCCACTGGTGAGTTCCAAATATTCACTGAGAATTAAACTAACTGTTGTTTATGCGTTATAATTCAATTCAATTCTAGTTTTATTACTTCAATAAACCGGGTTTTATACATAAAATATTGCTTACGCATGAAATCGACAATAATTATATACAACAAAAGTACAATATAAAAAAGAAAGAAACATTAAACCTGTTGAATTTGCTACAATATACAATATTCCACCCGTGTCGCTACTGTGTCATCGACCGCTTGGAATATTGTGTTATTGCGCATGTTGACATTGATTCAACATATTCCCGGGCCTTACTGATGTCACACCTCTGTTAAACCATGCTTTCGTTGGCTCTTTTAAAGTTTTCAATATCCTCCCAGTAGGAAGATAAATTGTATTGAACAACTAATGTCCATTTTGTCGCCACAATCTCCAACTTGCCCAATTCCTCGAAATGTATCCCAACAGAATGATCGAACGGACTTATTTCGATGTTGCTGCTCACGAGACCGAATAGGCAGCACACTGAAAGGATGGCTAGTGCCATGTGGTTCATTTTTCCTGTCGCCTTGGTTCGACGGTGAGGTTGTTGCCTGGATACCAGTTTGTTGTTTTGAGTTGGAATTGCACTGGCCTTCCCGGTGGTTGTTTCCCTGAGCGTTGCAATGGCCTTCATAGGTAACATCTCACTTGAATCGTCGTTGATAGGAAGTTTGCACAGCTTTGTTATTGGTCGTTTGTAGGTCGCGTCTTTACACTTTACTGTTACGATTCGTACCAAGTCATCTTTTCCGGCGTGAGTGTCTGTGATCCGTCCCAATTTCCAGCGAGTTGGGGGTAGTTGATCATCCTTTACCAATACTAGATCGTTTATTGCCAAATTTGGCTGGGAGGTTTTCCACTTGCTCCGTTGTTGAAGTTGGTGAATGTATTCAGAAGACCATCGCTTCCAAAAGTCTTGCGCCATTTTTTCGACCATGTTCCATCTCGTTCTTAATCCTATGTTGCTGATAGTCGCTTCCGGCATCGCCTTAAGAGCATCTCCAATGAGAAAGTGTCCTGGTGTTAGCGCTGTTGTATCTGTCGTGTCGTTGGTTAATGCGATCAGCGGCCGAGAGTTGAGAACCGCTTCGATTTGAGTGGTGAGAGTAGTTAATTCTTCGAATGTTAGAGTTGAATCTCCTATTACTCTCTTAAGATGAAATTTCACGGATTTTATTCCTGCTTCCCAGATTCCGCCAAAATGTGGGGTATGAGGTGGTATGAAATGCCATGTCGTTTCATCACTGGCTAACATGGCTGCTACGTCGTCAGGTAATGTGGTCATCGCTGAACTGTACGTCTTCTTCATTACGGAATTTGCACCCACAAAATAGGTTCCGTTGTCAGAGAATATATCCGTACAAAGCCCTCGTCTAGAAACGAATCTTTTGTAGGCCGCTATGAATGCCTCTGTTGTTAAGCTGCTCACTATCTCAATGTGTATGGCCTTGGTTGTCATGCATACGAATAGGGCAATGTATCCTTTATAGGATTTGTTACCCCGACCCTTGGTGGTTCTTAGCTGGATGGGTCCTGCGTAGTCGATTCCCGTTTTAGAAAACGGTCTTCCCGGGCTCACTCTTGCTGATGGTAGACTACCCATTAGTTGCTCCATGTGTTTTTGTTTGTAGCGAAAGCAGGTTATGCATTTTTGTATCACTTGTTTTACAGCTCGTCTCCCATCGATGATCCAATACTTCTGCCTCAGCATTGCAAGGGTAAGCTGTGCGCCACCATGTAATGTGTTTTGGTGGGCTTCCTCAATTATCCGTTGAGTAATTATGTTGTTTTTGCTTAGAATTGCAGGCTGTTTGCTGGCGGTTGTCAGATTGGAGTTTTGGAGACGTCCCATAACACGGAGTAAGCCTTCGCCGTCTAAGAAGGGGTTTAATGAACCTAGCTTACTGTCCTTTTCTAGCTTTCTGTTCTTGTTCATGCAGGCGATTTCTGGCCCGAAATCTTGGTCTTGGGTTATTTTTATAATTGCTGTTTCTGCTGCCTTAAGTTCATTACCGGTTAGCCAACCCTTGTTACGACTTTCTTGTTGGCAATTATTTATGAATTGTAGACAATATGCGACCGTGCGCTTGATTTTACTGAATGTGGACAGCCTGTTAAATAACTCTGCAAGTATGTGTGACCCTTTTATTACCGTCGCCAGCACTCTCTTTTCTTCCAGCTCTGCTTGTAAATCTGATGGTGGGTCCGGAACGAGTTCTTCAGTATTCCACTGCGGTGGCATAGTTGTTAGGAAGCTTGGTCCATGCCACCATAAGTTGTTGTCAATGAGCTGCTTGGGTGTTATGCCACGTGAGGCGGCGTCCGCGGGATTTTCCTGAGACTTCACGTGATGCCAAGTTGTTGTTGGTAGTGTCTTCTTAATCGTCGAGATTCTGTTTGCCACAAACGTTTTGAAGCAGCTTGGGTCTCCCTTAATCCAACAGAGTGTTATTGTTGAATCTGACCAAGCGTATGTATTAACGTTCTCAAGCTTCATGGTGTCTTGAACGTGTTTCAGTAATTTTGCCAATAATAAGGCCGCATTTAACTCGAGGCGAGGGATTGATAGCTTCGTTTTGCTTGGTGCAACCCGTGTTTTGGTCATTAATAGCTGAGCTGCTGGTTTACCGTTGTCATCTACTGTCCTACAATAAACCACTGCCGCATAGGCGTGCTCTGACGCATCAGCAAAACCGTGTAGCTCTGTTTTGCATCTAGACGTTGTACTGAGCCATCTTGGAATTTTTAATCTTGATATCTCATTCAGGTAATCTTTGTAGTTCTGCCATTTGGCACTTATTCTTTCTGGTAGTTGTTCATCCCAGCTTATTCCGATTTTCCAAACATCCTGCATCATGATCTTGGCCATGATTGTTGTCGGCGACAGCCATCCTATGGGGTCAAAGAGCTTTGATGAGTCAGATAGGAATGAGCGCTTGGTGTGCTGGTTGTTGGTTAGTTGCAGTCCGGCTATATCGAATTCAAAAATGTCTTCCGCCGGGTTGTATAGTATTCCCAACGTTTTAATGGTGTCATTTAATTTTATTTGAATATTTCCGTTGGCCTGTTGCTCTCTAGGAAGGCTTTGCAATATTTTGGGAGAGTTGGATGCCCATTTTCTCAAATTGAATCCACCTTGCGCTGTGAGGGCTTGCAGATCTTGCAGCAACAGTAGAGCTTCGTCAATGCTGTCTGCGCCAGTAAGTAAATCGTCCATATAGAAGTCAGTCATCATTATTTTAGCTGCTTTTGGCTGAGTATTGCATCCTTCCTTGGCCACTTGAATTAATGTTCTTACCGCTAGGAAGCTGGCAGCGGTAGTTCCGTACGTTATTGTTTTTAGCCTATATGCTGTTATCGGCTCGGAAGAGTCCTGTCTCCATAATACTCGGTGATAGTCCCGGTCGTTTGTGTTGAGCCAGATTTGACGGAACATTTTCTCGATGTCGGCTGTCATGACAATCTTGTGCTTCCTCCACCTTAGTAGTATGTCGGCCAAGTCCTCTTGTAGTTTGGACCCGGTCATCATGATGTTGTTTAACGAGACCCCAGTTGTTGTTTTTGATGATGCATCAAACACTACTCGAAGCTTGGTCGTTGAACTGCCTGGTTTGATAATGCCGTGATGAGGTATGTAATACGTATTATCGCCGCGCTCCACTTCTGGCTTTTCTTGTATCAACTCCATGTGGCTCAAATCTATGTATTCTTGCATGAATTGTTTATATAATTGTTCGTAGGCCGGATCTTTGACGAATCTTCTTTCGATTTGGAGAAGTCTGGCTACTGCTCTTTTTCTAGACTCGCCAAGTTTGACGTGATCGTCCTTAAATGGAATTTTTACTATGAATCGTCCAGCTGTGTCTCGACTCAATGTTGATTGGAATGCCTCCTCAACTTGATTTTCTTCCGCTGTATGGCTCCTTTCTTCAGGAATGCTATCAACCTCTATAAATAATTTTAGTTGTTCCTCGATTGACTTGGTTGTCACCATGGTTGTTCTTGTTTTGGTGTTTACGTTACTCAGGCTGCCAATTACGACCCATCCGAACTCCGTGTTCTGTGCCATTGGTTCTCGATGGTCACCTTTGATAATACTATTGGTTATTATCAGTGGATAGTAATCTGCTCCAATTATGAGATCAATCGGCTGAGCTTGATTGTAATATGGGTCCGCTAACTTTATGTTATTAAGATGGGTCCATGCTCTAGTGTCAATATCAGCTTCAGGTAGTTGTTGGGTTAGCTTGTTAAATATTAAAGCTTCGATGTCTAAGCTAAAGTCTCCATCAAATCTTGGCACAAGCTTAATGTTGATTGTATGCTTGCACATTCCTGCTTCGCTACCGCCAATGCCTGAAATGTTAACATGTGTTTTTCTCTTTTTGATGTTTAGCAGATTGGCAGCTCTCGATGATATTAATGTAGCTTGGGACCCTGAATCAATTAACGCCCTCAATGTGGTGAGATGTCCAGTGTCTGTGGCTACTCTGACCATTGCTGTTGGTAGTAATACAGGCCCTTGTTGTTTAACTACTAGAGTTTGTGTGATCCCCATGTTGGTTGATGCCTTGTTATTACCATGCAGAAGAGTGTGGTGATGTCCTTGGCACACAATACATCGTATTGCGGATCTGCATGGGTTACCCATTGGATGTCGCGTTAAACAACGTATGCAGGTAGCTGTTTCACAGACCAACTTGCTTCTGTCTAGCGTTGGCATTAGCTTGAACTGATTGCAGTCTTGCAGCAGATGCTTTCCTTGGCATCCCTTTACTATACACTGGCTGTCTACGGTTGTAGCGTGTACCCGTTTCAGTGGTACCATTGGTTGCGGCTGTGCGCTTACCACCTTGTTGAACCCCATAGCCTCTAGCGATTGGAATCTCCTTTCTATGAAGCTGAAGAATTCGTTGATTCGTTTAGTTTCTCTCGGATTCTCTAATGATGTTTCGTAGAGCCTAGCGGTTTCCGGATCTAGTTTTTTGCCTAGAATGAACATCACTAGGGCTTCAAACGGAGAGTGTAATTTTAACTTGTTGATGTTGTGTAATATTTCAACTGTAGTGTCATGCAAATTACGAATTGCTGCCGCTGATGGTGCGTGTATTGTTGGTAAAGTTAATAATGAGTTGAAATACTTATTTGCTAATAATCTGGGGTTGTTGTATTTTCCTTGCAGTATTTCCCAGGCCTTGTTGTAATTGTCACCAGTTGTTGAGAGGTGACTGATCAACTGGGCTGCTCCCTTTTGTAGATTTGCCTTCAAGTACGTCATTTTGATTGTGTCCGCCAGCTTATTGTTGTTGTGGATGAGCTCGGTGAAAATATCGTTGAAGGAGCTCCAATGGTCATAATCGCCATAAAACGTTGGTAGTTCTATCTTGGGCAATTGTACCTTGACTTCTCCAGCCTGGTTCGAAGTCTCTTCTTTCCGGCTGCGCTGCCATCGCAATGTTGTTGAGTCCACTCTATCCTTGAGCGCCTCATAGTAGTTGTTTTGGAAGTAGGGAGCTGTTTGCTCTTGCTCTTCCATTTCTACTAAGAGGTTTATGTGCAAATCGTCAATTGCCCCCATTTCTTGCGATAATTGAGCCATTTTTAGCTTAATGAACTCCATTGGAATGTTGTTGTTGTCCAATGCTTCTTCAATTGATTCTAATCTTCTATGCATCATCCTCATCAGGACATCTTGCTTCTTGAGCAGCTTCTGGTTGTTGTATGCCACCTCTTTACTAGAATTTTCAGACTGATGCTGGTAGTCCTTACTGGATGATTCAGATGATAGGTTATTCTTGTTGCTTGATAAAGTTTCACCTCCTTGGTCGTTGTTATTTGACTTCATGTTATTTGAACGTGTTGGCTGCCGGTTGTTGTGGTAGCTCGAATCTCAATGTAAAATTCCTTTACAACGTGAGATTTATTGTCCGCCGGTTGTTTTGGCTGCTCGAAGGACCATGTAAAAATCTGACCTCTGTCTAGATTTTGGTTTGTTTATGTGAATATTTGGTTTGCCACTGGTGAGTTCCAAATATTCACTGAGAATTAAACTAACTGTTGTTTATGCGTTATAATTCAATTCAATTCTAGTTTTATTACTTCAATAAACCGGGTTTTATACATAAAATATTGCTTACGCATGAAATCGACAATAATTATATACAACAAAAGTACAATATAAAAAAGAAAGAAACATTAAACCTGTTGAATTTGCTACAATATACAATATTCCACCCGTGTCGCTACTGTGTCATCGACCGCTTGGAATATTGTGTTATTGCGCATGTTGACATTGATTCAACACTAATTTTGTTTGCAATTTGATTTACAATCCTTTTTGTATTTAATCTTTTTTTCGTTCCATCTATACTTTTCAAAATATTTGGAAAAATCGAAAAGCTCCTGTGGAAGCTGCCCCTTCCGGTGGACCCATGTTGGGTCAAATCACTGGGATCTCCCTATAATCCATGGGCGGGCTCCAATACAGGCACCACATTTTTGCTGAGAACAGTTTTTTGTGAAAAATGGTTCAAAGTATTTGCAAAAAACCAAAAATCTTTATGTTCTTAATAGTTTTTCTTGTAAAGGATATACTTCTAAAAATATTTACAAAAAAGGGAAAAGCCGATTTCGTCCAAAAATCCTTGGGATCTCCTCATCTTTCTGGTCTGTAGAGAAGAAACAGGCATGTAACCCGCACGCACATGCATATGCGCACGCGAGAGATTAAACTTACCATACTCTTGGTAAAAGTGACTGCTTTAATCAAAAAACATTACCCCTGATTAAATTTCAGAAAACCAACAAGATCAATTCTAGTTCGTTGAAAAATTAATTTTTAAATTTATTTAAATCTTTTAATCCTTTCTCGTTTTTTGGAAAAGCTAAAATTTTCAACATCATTGCAAAAAATGAAAGAGTCCCCATTGAAGCTGCCAATTTCACAGATTTTCACCAAGTTCCGTAAAAGTATCCCAATTAATGGCAAGAATTAAAATATGAAGTTCTATTCCGAATAACCTGGATGATGCAGAATTTTGGTAAAATAAAGTTTTTTTTTGTCAAAAATCAGAATTTCTTCTTAAATTTAAAAAAAACAAAATGCCAAAATTTAATTAATGCAGTGCCTAACCATGTGCAAGATGTCATTAAGGCCAAAGGTGGACACATAAATTAACAAAATTCATTTCAATAAATAAAATTTAATATAAATAATTTGACTCATTAATTTTCTGTGTTCACATTAATTCAAACGATATTGTATTCACTAATTTTTTATTTTTGAAGCTGATGAAGAACTTAATTCCCACCCCCCCCCCCCCCCCCCCCAGTAAAGATTAGACAAAAAAACTAAGGAACCAATGATCTTCGACCAACTTGAGCAGCGGCAAAAAAACAGCAAATTGTTACAAGTAAAAATGTCCCAACATTTTGAATTAGCCGATAAGTATATTAAAGAAATCCTTGAATTAATCATTGGTTATAATGAAACGGGTTAGCCTTGTACCTAGGCAAAGGCTGCCCCGGTTTCATAGAAATGCCATTTATCCACCGGTACCCCGTGCGGCATAAATTCCCACAGCTCAGTCAGGCAGAGGATATAAGGGGGGGGGGGGGGGTACTGGATAATGGCCTAGATTACTGCATTGAAAAACACAAAAAAGGAGCAAGGTGAAATTGGATATCGGACCCGAAAATGGTGGTTTTATGCCATCATAGAAAATGGGCTTACTTCCGTGGTTGCGTATTTAGCTTTTTAGGGTGTCATCACCCCTAAAAACCACTTAAAAAACACACAAAAAAACGCGCGACGTGGAACTTGCGTTCCCAAAACAGATGGAGGAGGACCTTAACAGAAAGAGAGTGTCCTGCCTATGGGCAGGGTTACTCTCGAAGCTCCCGCTCTTAGCTTCTGCTTAGAGCAGCTAAGGGACCTCGCCACCGTTTAAGGACCAATCAGAAGTCCAACGATGCCATACTTACCACTTTTTAAACTGGTATACCTCGAACAACTCACAAATTAAAAAAAAAGAAAAACAACAATAAATTAACCACCATACGGTTTAGATCAACCCGCAACAAAAATTTCATTTTGAGAGAAAAAAACACAATATTAAAAATATTATAATAATAATAACAACACAAGTTAAAATTTTATTTTTAAAACACATTGACTGCCAACTACGAGTATACTCGTAGTTGGCGTTCCTGCCTAGACGCCAACTACGAGTATACTCGTAGTTGGCATATGATTTTTATTTGTTAATGAAATTCTTTAGCATACAGAGTTAGAGTCTGAATTTTGGTTTGGCAACTGAGAATAACCAGGAAAAAATTGCTAGCTATTTTTGCCTTATTTTGTGCTGGAGTTTTGAAAACAAATCTGAAGTTTCCATTTAAATTTAAAGTTAAAAAAACAATTATGCTAGGTATATCATTGCTATAATCTAATTACAAGCCAGAAAAACTACTTTATTTTATAGTTCTTTATTTAAAAAACTTTTATTTTTAATAAAAAATACATTTCATATTAATTTCAATCTTAATTAATATATCAAACATAAAAATAGGAAAACATAAAAATATTTTATTCATTTCAAAAAGAAGCAAAAATAAGAAATTTTATAGTACCAAAGTAAACATATTTAATTTTAGATATTTTGGTGGTAAATTTTGAAACAGTCTACGACGCATAAAGCTGGTTTATCTGGACATGATTCGCAAAAGTATCTGGTTTCCTTGCGACGTTTGGCTTTAGTACAAACTCGGCATGGTTTACTTGGATTTTTTTTTACCAGTTGAAGGAAGTACTTGTAAGTAGTGCATTTCGGATTGCCGTGAACTGATGCGAGGTTCCCTAGTTGCTACTTGTGTACATGATGGTCCTGGTGTCGTAGTAGGCATTTTAGCTGCAATTAAATGAGCCACAAATTGTTCTCGAAATTCCAGTGAATTAATTTTTTTAATATTTGGTTGGTTGGAGTACATAATGTGTGCATTTTGTATATATATTTCAAAGAAATGGATGCCGAGTTTTTTATACCATCGTAGAGTTTTTCTCAAACACGAATAATAAGAAAGCATCTGATCGGATTTGTCGATTCCAGACATTCCATCAATATTATCTTTTCCGCAATATACTTGAATTTGGATTCGCACAATTCATATAGTTTTATTCCAAAGTTATGCCTTTTATTTTTTATATATTGGCGAAACATTAATCTTCCACGCCAAAGTACCATTGACTCATCAATGCATAAATTTTGTCCTGGACTATATATTGTGTCCATTGTATTATTTATGTGGTTTAGAACCGGTCTTATTTTATGCAATCTATCTGTCGGAGCTATTGGATCATTATTATCTGAATAATGTAAAAAACGTAATAAAATCTGAAATCGATTACGACTCATTATATTTCGCCAAAATGGCACATTATAAAATGCACTAGATTTCCAATAATGTTCAATAGTTGGAAGAGAAAATGGGCCCATATGGAAAAGCAAGCCTAAGAATATTTTCATTTCAGAAACATTAGTATCATGCCATTGTTTGAAACGAGATGATCTGAGCATAAGACCCTTTTTTGTGATTTCTTGAGCAGCATATTTATTAGTTTCGTTCACTAATAACATCATAAATTCATCGTTGAAAAACAAATCAGCAAAACATTTTGGAGAAAGCTCTTGTGAAGATAGTTTCAGTCCTTGAATACCTTGAAAATCGAATTTCGGTGGTTCTTGTGGAACATTTGTCCATCCATGTTGATTTACCTGTGACACAGGCACTGATTG
This sequence comes from Nephrotoma appendiculata, assembly GCA_947310385.1. NCBI lineage: Eukaryota > Metazoa > Arthropoda > Insecta > Diptera > Tipulidae > Nephrotoma > Nephrotoma appendiculata. The sequence goes on along the minus strand of OX371223.1, from coordinate 242,164,026 downwards.
CGTTGGTTTCCTGGAGCGAATCTTAGGTGTAACTGCAAAACTGTCCAAATCTGAATCGCTTTCATCAGACGAACTTTCCTCTAAATATTCAGACTCAGAACCAGAAAAATCTTCCAAATCCGTTGAAAATCCATCTTGGGATTCATCGTCATCCTCCATCAATAAATCTAGGATTTGTTCAGAATTTAGCGCCATATTCTAAGGAATAAATTTACTTTCCTAAAAACAAAATTATATAACTGGATAATAAAATGCAAAATATATTTTCCAATATAATAATCAAAATACTTACTCAGAATATACCTACAGACCACTAATAATATAAAATTAGAAAGAAATGTATTCAACCAATAGTTCACAAAATATTTCTAACACATAAATTTTCTCTTTTCACAACAATCGCCAACACGCAATTAAAAAATAATAACAAAACGGCACAATTATGAAAAATTATTCATTTTCAAAACACCTCCATTGCCAAACTACGAGTTAACTCGTATGTCCTGCACTACGAGTTAACTCGTAGCCGGCAATGAGAACTAAAATGGGTATCTCTATTGCCACATACGAGTTAACTCGTATATCCTTTTTATTGCATATATGAATTCTAAATTCAATTTCATAATTGCACACAAAATCCCGCGTTTTTATTTTTTATATTTCATGAAAATTCAACGTTGGCAAATGGTGTACACACAACAAAATCGAGTTGGCAGTCAATGGGTTAAAACAAAACAAATCTAAAAATCACAAGTCCAAAAACAATTTTTTAAGAAAACTACTGAAAACATGACCACTCCTGGGTCTATCAAAAAACTGAACTCCTCACCAAAAATTTGGTACGGTATTTATATGTTAATCAGTTGATTGATTGAGAAAGGAGGGGGAAATTTTTAGTATCAGAAATAAACTTCTCTCTCAATCAACTAATTTCATTCTGCAAAATGTAAATATAAACACCGGCCATTTAACCAAAGTGTTATAAATTTATTTTATATACACTTGGGGAAATCAACTGTGTCATGCAAAATTGCAACGTTTTAAATTCCTACCTAGGTTGTTCAATCAACTCTAAGTAGGCCGTTTGCTCTGCATGCACCGAATAAAAATATACGATCAAATTGCAATACAAACATTTACGTTTACTCATCTGTATTTATAATAACTACATTATGTATACATTGAGTGACGTAGATTTGCCATTCGATCACATAAACAAACATTATAATTATGTTTGTCGTATTGCATCTCATACAATTTACAGATTTAGTATTTGATGAAATATTATCAAAATGATAGTGATAGAATCACGAGCTCGATTTATCTAAAATTACCAAAGTTTTATGTATTTATCGCCTTCATAAACTATTTCGACTTACATCGCTTTCCTATCTTTTTGTTTGAAATATTGGCAATCGATATACCAGATTGAGAAGGGGCATTTAACAGTTGTCTAACTGAAATGGAATAAGTTCATACGAATTCACTTTGTTGCGAACCCTCATGCGACTTTATGATATAATGATGGATTTACATATTAAAGAGACTAATTTAGAAATATAAAAATAATTTTCCTTTTTATTTTGGTATGTTTGTATATCATTAGGAGAAGTCTTTAGGGATTAACCCATTTTAAATCAAATTTTTATGTTTCATATCAGAAATTAAATTATAATGTAGATGCACACATGGATAGCAGTTAATATACAAAGTCAAATGTTTTTTTTCCTTTTTCACAATATTAGATTGAAAACTTTAAAAGCGATTGAGCCATTTTACGGGTGATAGAATGACATTTTAAAATTGAATAGGCATCATTTGAGATTTTCAATTACGGGTATCTGGTAACCACGTTGCAGAATAAGTTTTACCATAACAGTCTGGACTAGTACCTCATAACAGATCTAGAAAACCATTATTGTTATTGTAAATTATTTACATTTTAATTAAAAAATTGTTTAAAAAAATACCTTAACAATGGCCGGTTAAAGCTCTAAAACTAAATTGTTCAACCCAGAATAAATAAAATATTTTATAATAAGATACTGTTGTGTTAGACGTTGGACGTTATACTTAACTTTTAGATATGTTGTCTGCATTTTTGAATTTAAACCATAAATTATGTGTTGTACAAAATAATTTTAAATTGCAAGGATTAATTTAAAATATTTCATTTTTGGGTAATATACAGGGTATTTCGTAAACTATTTTACATGTAATGTGTGTTTGAAAATAATTTCAAAAACTTATATGATAACTCTAAGTCAATAATGTTATCCACATTATCATCGTTTATTTACAATAACAACATAAGTACAAACATAAAAATAGAGATTTAACAAAATTTTACATATTCTGTGTTTTCATTTTAAGTACCCAAAAAGTACATATTGGTTCTAAACACATCAAGATTAGATTTTAAAATATTAAAATGTATGTTCTACTTTTTTATATATACATAGTGAAGGAGTCATTATCTGTAAAACAATTATCCAATTTGTGTCCGTAAAATAATAATTGACCGTTCGACCATGAGGAGCGAAATAAGTTATGTGTCGGTCAATAGTTGAATCTTTTATTATACTAATCCTTGGTAGTCAATTTTCTCCTTATAGATTTGATTATCTTATAGAGTGATAACATATGGCCGTTTTTCTCTCTAGCTTCCCGTGAAAGGATTTTGCCGCCTACACTACATCCGTCTCGATTCATCGTTCTCATCCTCCAGTTTCGATATGGCTCTCACCGGCTGGTTCTTTCTACACTTTATTAATGATGCTGTGGAGATCTTGCAAGGCAGCCGAGCCACATAGCTCGATTGCAGTTGATGAATCTGATGATATCGCTGCCTCCGAGAATTTGCTTTATCTCGTAGCACATACGAATCCGATATTTCTTGTTCACAACATTAATTTTACCAAAGATGGGACGGATGACGTTCATTTCGAAGATAGATAACAATCTACAATTGTTAGAGGTCATCGTCCACCACAGGTCTTATGAGTATGCACTTTATAAAGTGCGAGCTTCCAATTTTGATTGGGCGTAGAAAACTCGTTGTCCGATAGCGATTCGAGCTTTAATTCTTCCTGCATATCACTCAACAATGTTATAACTAACCCGAGGTATTTAAAATTTTCAACGCTATCAAAATTATAGCCGCTATTTCCGAGATATGTCATGGAGATGTTCCTGGGTGTTGCTAAAAATTGAATTTTTCTAGTGTTGGAGATGAAACCAATTATTCTTGGATATATAATTTGGCTTGATTTACTAAATATACAGCGTGAAGTCTCAATATTGCTTTTGAGTAAGTACTAAAGCGCAAAATTGAACAGCCACGTTTGTTCTCAGCTCTCCATTCCCATCTTTGATGGCTGTATTTCTTGGGTGGAAGCCTTTAGTGAAATTCCTGGTGTTAGCAAATCAGTCCCTTGAACTTCCTAGTACCGCTTGGAAGCGTTGCCTGATCTCAAATGATCGAGCTTGAGTAGGAAGTTTAAGCCCTTAATGCCTTTAATATTTATTTATACACAGATACAAAATAAATCTAATTTTTTAAAATTTTAAATAATTTAACGACGAATAAAACAAACACGTCGTGTTACACAAAAGTCAAAGGCAACTTTGAGTGGATAACTCATTTGATTCGAGTAAAAATCCCTTAACAATAACAATAATTGTGACAGCAGTGTGATTTTTCAATAACGTTCAGTGGTTCAATTTTTAAAAAATAATTACAGTTCAGAGTTGTAAAAATTTATGATAAGAAAAAAAATTGTTGGTTTACGCAATGTCTGTTCTGGTTGAATTTCGATTCTGTGACCAAATCTTTAATAAATTTACTCCGATTTGACACAATAATGGGAAATGGTTTCCAATTGGCGTTGTATCCCAAATAGTATTATAAAATAAGACAATTGCTGTTTGAATGGTATTAATTGCTTTCATAAATAAAAGAAAATGTAATTCAATCTTTATTTTATATTTTGAAATAAAAAAAAGGATTCGTTCTTCATCAAATAATAACAAGATTAAAAAATCAGAATTGATACGAAAAAATCTTTTTAAATATGAAAATGGCACAAAAAAATGTAATCCGTTTATTTCTTGTTGATATTTATTTATTTATTTATTTACATTTGTATTGTTTTTAAAAATGGGAATTGCTAGATTATAGGAGATTATCTGGAACATAAACTTAAATTCAATTTTTTTTTTATTTTGGCTATGATTACAAAAAAATTCTTATTTTAACCCTTTTTTGGTAACATTTTGTTTGTTTGATTTTCCTAAAACCAAATCCACATCTATCTACTGTATATACATAAGTATGTATTAGCCTTTTTTGTGTTTTGATTTTTTTTTTTTTTTTAGAAATATGTATAATGTAAGATTTATATAATCTTTATATAATGTTTCATGCCATCAGCCATAATGAAAAAAAATGGGTGTGCGGTTATAATCCACAAGACATAAAATATATTTGAGAAATCAATCTGGATTTTATACAAAATAGCAAATTAGCATACAACATTTATATAAAGCTTTAATATGGTGTCATGTAAGATAATATCATTTTATTGATCTGCCGACGTTTGTTTGTATGTGGTCTAGTTGTTAACAACATTGAATTTCATAATAATAAATTTGCCAAATCCCACATACATAAATCTTATCTACCTACATAAATCTTATAAGTCATGTACGAAAATTTGAAATGCTTTGTTTTACGGGATGGAAATAAAATAAAAACTAGCAACGCTAAGCAAGTTTTAGCTTCAAACAATTTGCATCTATTTTAAATTTGGGTTCGTCCTCAATCAAGAGTTATGGGTATACAAAATGTTTGTATAAAAATGTTTGTACAGAAATATAGTTGAAATACTCCTTGTAGGTTGAAGCTGTGTAATTTGTTGAAACATCGAGGCTGATTCCCTGAACCAACCTATTGTATGCGCCTTGAAAAATTATTTAACTTAAAAAGATTGGGTAGTTAAATCTACAAATACTTTTCGCACCTTTTTCTTTCATAAGACCGACTGGAGGATAGATAAAACATTCCTTTTCGGTTATTAACCATTTTCCTAGGGAAATATCCCAGGGCGCGAATTCTTGAAATCGGTGGATACTTCTGCATGCGGATTATAATTTCCATAAAAATTCTTTTATTATTCGAATTTTTCGCCGGTTGCTTTAATTGTTTTTCCAAATTTGAATGCAAGTTTTCAATTACTTGGGGAAATAAATCCGCATTGATTTACTCAGTCGGAAATTTCCACCGATTTTTGTTGAAATAAATAATAGAAAACTTGAAAGCAAATTTAAAAAACGATTAAAGTAGCCGGCGAAAAATTCGTGGCGATTTCCATCGAATGTAGATAGCGTTGGTTTCTCCGTCTACAAGGGGGATGAGAACTGTCAGAATCATTGTTATGACAGTTTTAATCCCCCTTGCTTCATAGCAAACTACGATTTACATTTTGTTCACCAGATGTCAGCTACTTTGTTGCAAACCGCGAATAAAGATTTTTTATTCAAATTACACCGATTTCAAGAATTCGCGCCCAGAGACGTTACCCATTTTGTTCGTGAATTATGATTTGAAATTAGTACACTGCATCAAAAAAAAAACATGCAGCTTTTTCTTTTTCTTCAATAAATTCAAATATTTTCTTTACACAAAATCTTTAGTATTTGATTTTTTTTTTCTATTTACAAACCAATAATATTAAATTTAAAAAAATAAAAAAAATAATTCATTTACTTAAAAAAAATATAACAAAATTTAGTCAAAGAAAAAACATACATAAAAAAAAACATACAGTTCCTAGTATTATTACTAATAAATATAATTAATAATTTGTGTGCCACCCTTTCTGAGCTATGCCCTATTTTAGGCGATTCTACATTGAATGCACCAGTTTTCCTGTTTTTCCGACGTACTTTGGTGCCACTCGTCAATTAATTTAGATTTTAAATCGTCTTTTGTTCTAATGTCATGTAGTCTCACCCGTTTTCCCAAATTATCCCAAAGATTTTAGATGTGGTTAAGATCTGGCGATTGTGGAGGATTCTGTAAAATGTATTTGACATTGTAGATCTACTAGTTTTTTACTAAGTGGGATATATGTTTCGGATCCTTGTCTTGAACCAAGCTAATGTATCCAGATATTTCAGTTTTTGTCGCACTCTTTTAAATGATTCTGTAAAATTTGCAAATATTGTTATTTATTCCTGGTAGTCTCAACAAACACCAGATCGTTTACCCCCACGGTACCCATTGCATAACGTTTGCTCCACCGTGTTTGACGAAAGGGATGATATTTTTACTATTTAGTGCAGTACCTTTTTAATGCCTGATTCCACATTTTCGGATCAGATGGCCGTAGAACTATATGACGTCAAAAAGGTACTGCACTAAATAGTAAAAATATCATCCTCATCGTCAAACACGGCGGAGCAAACGTTATGCAATGGGTACCGTGGGGGTAAACGATCTGGTGTTTGTTGAGACTACCAGGAATAAATAACAATGTTTGCAAATTTTACAGAATCATTTAAAAGAGTGCGACAAAAATTGTAATATCTGGACATATTAGCTTGATTTAAGACAACGATCCGAAACATGCATTCCACTTGGTAAAAAACTAGTAGATCTACAATGTCAAATACATTTTACCGAACCCTCCCCAATCGCCAGAACTCAACCCTATCTAACATCTTTGGGGTAATTTGGAAAAACGGGTGAGACTACATGATATTAGAACAAAAAACGATTTAAAATCTAAACTAATCTACGAGTGGCACCAAATTACGTCGGAAGAACAGGAAAACTGGTGTATTCAATGCAGAATCGCCTGAAATAGGGGATAGCCCAGAAAGGGTGGCACACAAATTATTAATTATATTTATTAGTAATAATACTAGATGATGAACGCCCTCGCGATGGAAACTTGGTGGTTTCGAAGCAAAATAGTCATCGAGCCATTTTTGCACATCTTCAACTTTCATGAACTGCTGGCCTTTCAATTATGATGATATTCAATTCAATTTCCAATCCCACCAGACACACAGTAATACTTTCTTGGCATTAATATTCATTTTTGCAACTTATGTTGATGGTTGGCCTGGAACTCATGGTTTTCTGCGTTTAGGATAATCGTACACAAAATCCATTTTTCATCACCCGCAATAATTTTGTGCAAAAAATTCTTTATTTTGTACCGAGAAAGAAAATTGATGCAGATTCAAGTCTTCGGTTTTTGTTTTATTCGGTCAGTTTATAAGGGACCCATTTTCCTTCTTCTGTATTATTCCCATTGCCTGTAATCGGCGGGGGGAGTAACTCTTAATTTTTCTGCAAGTGGGACGGAACTTGGCCATTTCTTAACCGATTTTGATTGTATGGCGGATGGATATGGAATTCTTAAATGATTTTTGAAAATAGTCGTGGAATATGGTCACCTAAGACGGAACTCAGTTATTTTTTAATCGATTATGCAGTATTTGGATATGGTAGATGAAAATGGGATTCTGAAATATTTTTGGAAAGAGCTCTGGAATATGGCATTCTGGGACATAACTTGGAAATGGAATTCTTAAACAATTTTTGGTAGAAGTTTTAGAATATGGCCACCGATATTGATGGGGTTTTGTATGTTGGATGGAAATGAGTTTCTTAAATGATTTTTGAAGGAAGCTCTGAAATGTGAACTTTTGGGACGAAATTCGACTATTTCTGAACCGATTGTAATGGGTTTGGGCATGCTGGATAGAAATGGAATTTTAAATTTTTTTGAAAGAAATTCTGCAATTTGGCCACTTGGGACGGAACTCGACCATTTTTTAACCGATTATGGTGGGAATTGGTATGATGGATAGAAATGGGATTCTAAAATGTTTTATTGAGCAAGTAATTCTAAAAACTGACAATTTGGAAAGGCTTTTGGATATTGCTTAGCCGCATCTTTATTGGACGAAAGTCGATGATAAATTGCTGTACTGCCGTTGGATGAAAAAAAGCCAAATTCTATTTTAACCCGTTGCCGCACACTTTTAAATTGACAACTGTGCTCAGAAACACACTTTTTTTAATTGATTATGAATGCCATATGTAATTGTGCATCTTTTATATGTTTGGAAGTGAAAATTGCCACATTTTCTCACAGTTTTTCTATGAAAAGTCTCGACGGCTACAGCCGTCATTTGCTCATCATAACATTTTTTCTCTCCCCAGAACAAATAACGGCTATAGCTGCAGACTATATGTAATTAAATTTAATTTGTAATTTGAAGTACATACATAATTTTAAATAGATTATAAATGAATTCTTAACATCACGAATATTTTTGAAAATGGTAAATCGAGAAACATAGCTATAATATTGTTAACAATAATTTGTGAGCTGAATTTCTTTATATATTGTATATAATTGTTTCATAATAGCCACAGACAGGTACATAATATTTTGTTAGTAAACATTATGTATTAACAATTTTATAGTTTATGTTATATACTCAAAATTATTCCTTCCCTATTTTGCCGTCGGCTAGAAAAATATATCGACGGATTATTTTCTCAAATACGTAAACCCTCGATTTAACAGACCCCGATTTAACGGACGCTCGATTTAACGGACAATTTTTATTTTCCATTTTCAGTATCGATTATGATGGGATTGGGTATGCTGGATGAAAATAGGATTCTTAATCATTTTGACGGAATTTCTGGAATATGGCTATCTGCGATGGAACTCGTTCAATTCTTAACCGTTGGGATTGGGTATGTCGAATGGAAAAGGAACTCTTAAATGATTTGTTTATGAAATTCTGGAATATCGCCACGAAACTCGGTAATTTAAACTAGGGCGGAACTCGATAATAAGCAGGCGTTTTTCTTGAAGCAAGCGGGTCGTTATTCTAACATGTTTCTGGTAAGGCAGAATCCCTTAACATCTATCACCAGTACGTAACCCACTTATGACATTAGTGGGTTGAGCGGCAGGTCAACTACTTACTATCACAATAAATCACGTTATGAATACTATACAAAGGGCTCGGATAATCAACAGGGACCTCGAAAACTGTTCACGGGAACATGGAATATGATGACTTCTAAGATCATGAGATCTTCAGAACCTTTATAACTAAGCGAAAATTAACACTTTTGAGGCACTTGCAATACAAGAGCGCATAGTCCATATGGCTATATTTCAGAACTTTTTCCAAAAATTATTTGATAATTTCATTTCACCTACAATGCCCAATTTCTCTCATAGGAGGTCATATTCCAGAAATTTTTATAAAAATCGTTTAAGAATCTCATTTCCATCCAACACACCCAATCCCAACATAATCAGCTAAGAAATGCGTTAGTTCCTTCTCAGATGGCGATATTCCAGAACAAGTGCAAAATCTATAGTCGATTGAAATTAAAAATATTCTATTCGGATTTAACGGAAATTTGGATTTAACAGACTCCCCAATTACTCCTTAACGGACCGAGGTTTTTCTGTATTTCGACCATATAGGGTAAACCATTAAAAAGTGTTTAGGTAATTTAAATATGCAGGAAGGCTATAGCCGTCATTTGCCTACATATCACCAAAAATATGACGGCTATAGCCGTCATTTGCGGGAACGGGTTAACTTTTCTAATGTTTGAGATTTTGTTGTAATAATCTTATTGTCATATATAATATAAAATGATTGGCAATATAGGACTGAAAACATACAATTTTACAAAAATAAATTATTTGCGAAATGCATTGCGATTGATGTTAAACATTGACATTTTTAATAAAATAAGAAAACTTAATAACGGATGGAAATTTTAGTTGTTCTTTTAACTATAAATGAATTAAAGATGAATATTTTAAAATGAAATAATCGAAATGGAAACCTACTACTACTCGCTCTACTCAACTTAAATCGCACGGAAAGCATCCATTAGCTCTTTGAAAAAGCAATTTAATACAAACTTGATATTTAAGTGCTACATGAAATATTATTAATTGAAAATAGCATCGCATATCGTGATTATTTTTACACCTATTAACCACCGTATTTGCATACTCAGTTTTCATGGACGTCACTTTGAATTTTGTTTGTCAATATCTAAAGCCCCATGATATCGTCTGGAGGAAAATACTGCAAGACCATGTCAAAATAATATTGCTTATTATTATTTTAACTGCGAACATTTCGATAATACTAGTACTGTTATTTCTTGTGATCGTCGAAGATCATTTTGTGGTAAAAATCGCGCAAATCTATCTCAAAATAAAAATTAACTTCACCAAGACTGCATGACTGCGAGGAAATGTTATATTCGAGTGTTTAAGATGGCTATATTCCAGAAATTCTTCCAAAAACTGTTTTAGAATTTCATTTCCATCCAACAAACAATCCCATGATAATGGATTAAGGAATCTCCGAGTACCGTCCTAGGTGCTAGGTAGTTTTTTTCCAGAAATTCTTCCAAAAATAATTTAAGAATCCCATATCCATCCAACATGCTCAATCCTATCATTATCGGTTAAAAATGACCGAATTCCGTCCCAGATCGCCATATTCCAAAACTTCTTCAAACAATCATTTAAGAATCCAATTTCTATCCCCCATTCCAAATCCCATCATATTCGGTTAACAAATGATTGAGTTCCGTCCCAGTGGTCGTATTCTTGAAATCGGTGGAAATTTCCCCAATTTTTTCAAATTTGTTTTCAAATTTACAAGCAATTAATTTCAAATCGATTTACCCAGTTGGAATTTTTCCCTTAGTAGAGGGAACAAATTATGTTTCTTAATTTAAAAAAAAATAAAAGAAATTTAAAAAAATTATTAAAGTAGCCGGCGAAAAGTTCGAATATTATAGAGAATTCCAAAGCAAATTGTATTCCGATTGTAAAAATTTCCACTGATTTCAAGAATACGGCCCTAGGTGGCCATATTCCAGGACTTTGTCTAAAAATAATTTTTGAATTCCAGCTCCTCCAACATATCCTATTTCATTACGATGGTTAAGAAATGGCTGAATTCTTACAAGGAATACAAATTGGAAAAATATTTATGTTTTAAGATATTTAAAATCCAAGACACTAATTGTGATATACAATAAACTGTCCCCATGATCAATTGTTCTACGATAAATTGTTTGGTTTAACCGGCGCAAATAAACAGGTAGACCAGAAAACAAATTTCGAAAAACATGGTTACACTAAGTTGCGACTGAGAGCAATTTATACCCTTATAAACAAAACTCAACTCGCTAACAGGCTCATATAAATGGTAGAAACAGGTTGCAGAACAAATGCTTAAAATATTCCTGACAAATGTCACTGCTGGTCTATTAGGAAAAAAATTCTATTTTATTTTATGACAAACAATTTATGGAAACTGACAATACTCGTGTAATGTACATACAGTGATTTTTATAACCGCGTATATAACCAATTTTTTCCATTCGCTGGTTTTAAAGACAACTCATACGAATAAATTATATAATACATCGCCTGAAAAGTTCCCGTTCCGATACATAGATGGTGCCACAAATTTAAAACCGTTGTTTTAGTGATGCTACTTTTGTTAATATCTTAAATATGAAAAAAAAAGAATTTCGCAAGCAAAGCAGTGGCTTGATAAGTGTTATACAGACTCTGTACCAGCAAAATCAACCATTATTGAATAGTACGCTGAATTAAAACGAGGCCATACAACCACTGATGATGCACGACCCTCTGGATCACCAAATGACACTGTGACTCCAAAAAACATAAAAACACCGTAGAAACATAGAAAGACCGTACAGTGAAGTTGCATGAGAATTGAGATAGCTGGCATTGTATAAAGATATCAATGGAACCTGTTGGTCATATTTTGCATGAACATTTGTCTATGAGAAAGCTGTTTTCGAGGTGGTTACCACGTTTGCTCAACAACAATGACAAAATTGCACGAATTGAAAATTGAATTGCTTCCCCATCCACCGTATTCGCCAGATTTGGCTCCCAACGATTACTTTATTTTGAAGACAAAAATAAATCGTTCTACAAAATAGGCACATTGTATCGCTCTAGAAGGAAATTCTGTTGATGAATAAAATGTATTTTCCCAAAAAATAGTATTTTCTTTGTTAGACCGGGAACTTTTCAGGCGATGTGTTAATATTGAAAAAAAAAATTCTCTTCAAACTTTGACGACAGTTCCGCGACAATGAAAATACTTTTATCGTTATGTATGTTAGCTCGAATAGTATTTGGATATTTGGTTTAACAGATTTATCTCTCATTAAATTTGACAGACTTAATTATATTTTCCTCCAATTTTGTAAAGAGTACCCGAAAATCATAATTAAGTCTGGATTTAGAAACTAAATTTGGAGGATGGCCAGATTTTTTTATTCGTCGCTTTTTTTTATTTAGAATGTGGATATCTAAAGCCAAAAGCTCACACCCCCTCTACTTAATTCATTTTCAAATAATATTAAAATTGTGTCTGAGTAATGAATGGAATATACATATGTATATGGAAATTTTTGAAAAGCAACAGAATAATAATAATTTCCTTCAATCCAAGCCACAAATAATTTAAACATTATAATTTTCTTTATAAATTCTGGTATCGTAATCTTATCTTTATTTTTCTGCCCTCTTTATTTCCCACACTTTCGAAGCAAATTTTCTATTTCTATGAACAGTTTTGATGTATGTACAACGTTGCTTTACATATTAGTAGCTCATATGTAGTACAACAAAAACACATCAATAATTTAATAACCTTATTTTTGCCATCATTTTTAGAATTAAAATTTTTATAATTCCACCCTTCCGTTGTTAGTTTTTCTATATTTTAATGTAAATCGTCATATGGGTGTACACATGTGTATGAAACGATAATTCATTGTTATAAATACTCTAGTTTTATCCTTGCAGGGTAGATATGGATGTAGGTTACATTCACATTTTCTGTTCATATCTACTTACCATTAAGTTAGTTTATTTAAATTGGAGTAAAATAAATAAAATTTACAAAAAAATTTTTTATTATTTCAAAATTCTACGAAAAAAGGATTTATCCTAGTCTAGTGTAACGGGAAGACGAAGGTACATTTCACAAAAATTAAAAAAAAAATCATATGCGCAGTTTTTGTTTACGATTTTTTCGAATTTTTTATTTGTGTTCTACTTTGGTAAATAATGCGTAGGATATTTAAGCCGAATACAATAACAGATTCAGGGGTTGTTTTTCACTAGAAATATGAATATTTTTATTAAATAAATATAGCTGGCAGCCAACAGAGATTTTCATTATTATGAACAAATATTGATGCGGTTGAAATGTGTCTAAAAATATTGACATTTGGTGTAGGCTATAACCGTATTACAAACTGATCAATGATTTTTATATCTAAACGAATGAACCATAAACATTTTAGTAGGCCTTCGACTTTTACGTCAAACAGACGTGTTTGTGTAATTTTCTTGTTTTTTCCGAAAAATATTTTTCAAATTATTTTTCAATAATAATATATTGGGACAATAAATGGACATGCAAAAGTTATAGTTTTGCTGCAGGCTATGGAGTAATAATTTAGCTATGAGCAATGACAATGACCAATAAATACCAAGAAGCATCTCTGTTTCACGAAAGAGCCTAATTTTCAAAAGTCATCATTTTTACAAGGCTGACTACGAATATTTGGAGAAATTTGAAGTGCGTGTCAAATGACAAATGAGCACTCGTGCCACAGCCATTTATGATTTTGAAGAGCCGTAATATTAAAAGGAGAGCTTTCAGTAGAGGGGAAGCTTTTATTGAATTACTATAAGAAACCGTGGTAATAGGAAAATTTTTGAACATGAATTTATGAATAAAAAATTAAACAAATCATCTAAATTTTAATTTTATATTTTTAATAAACTATTCAAAGAACACATATTTTAAAATCAGCCATCATAATGTAGTATTTATTTGGTAAATTTAAACTAAAGCGGAGCATAAATTTAGTAATTTTCTATAAAAATGAGCTTTCCGTATAGTTGTGTAGGTTTATAAAGTAAGATAATAAACGGTGCTGCAGCGGATTCCTCTTACATCCAATTTAAAATTTAGTTTTATAAAAATTTAACTTATTTGGTAAATTCTGGTCACATGAACATCAGAATTTTTGAGATTAACGATGCACTTAATAGCAATCTAAACATTCCTCATTTATAACAAAATTAAAGAGAAAACGTGAGCTGATACGAAATTTTATGAATCACCATGTAGAAACAATAATATTATTCATACATGTAATAAAATTTTTACATCAAAATCTATTTACGAAAATTATTTTTGTATAAAAAAAATCAACGATGTCATGATTTTCTTAACCCGGCCTCTCCACCTGCCATTAACATCTAGTTATACCATTAATTTTAGACCAGTTGCAGGTGGAGACACTAAATGTCAACGACTTGCCAGATGTGTTGACATCAAGTTATACTTTAATCACAGATAACAAAAACAGATGTGGATCTTTCCTACAACCGCGATGTATATGAAACAAAAATTATTAAATTCCATACCCTGTTATAATAGGGGTTTTGGAATTTATGTTAGCAGAGATCAGATAGTTTAGCTATTTAATATATTACTCTCTTTCATACCAAAGTAAAATTTCATAAACAAATTTTATATGTAAAATGTTCGTTTGTGTACGACACAAACGAAAAAAAAAAACGTATGCTACCCGTTTATTATTATCGATCCTTTGAAAGTATCTGTTTCTTTTACGTACATATTTATATTAAATATAAATATGTACGTAAGAGAAAGAGTATTATATGTATATAATTACATACTTGTATATATAATATTTTGTGAGTTTGTTACACGATCGAATATTCGTTTTCGTTTAGATTTATCAAAATTAAATACTCGAAGATGACAAGAAAGGAAAAGGATCGCTTATTTGTATATTTGTATGTAGCGTGTGTGTGGCTAAAATTGAATATATATATATATTATGTGGTTGGTGTGCAAAATGAAATGTAAGTAAAAATTTGAGAAAAAATATTTGGAGGTTTATGCGATACAAAAATAACGTTAAAATTATCAATCGAAAGGAAAAGTTTTCTAATGGTCGCAGTGAATAAACATGTATTATACATATAGATATTTGTGTTTACTTTACATTATGTATATACCAGCTATCTATACTGATTTTACCAAATTAATTACATACTTTTTCTACGTGTACTATACGGATGATTGTGATTTGAATTTAAGAATATTAAAATAACAAAACTCGTAATTATTTTATTTGGATAAAATGAATGAAATCAGGTCACACTGGAAAGATTGCATTGGGGAATGTATTATGTATTTAGATTTGTTTCTAAAAAATGATCAAGCATATAGTTACAATTGTTTATTAACATTTTTCCTTATTTCATATTATCTGAAGCATGGTAGTAATAAATTTGTTTTGACTAGCTTTTGCACATCTTTCAAGATGTTGTAAATTACAGCTCGATATTGATTTTAACCAAATTTTTCGTAAACTTACATAATACTTCGATGTGGTGTATGGAATTATGGTACAGGGTATACATGCCGTTTCATTTTTGAACTGCTAACCCTAGTTGTGATCAATCGATTCATGAGTTTACATTACTAGTGCACTGCCATTTTCCAGCCACCAACCACCCTTTACCATGAAAACCACCCCACATTTCTGAAGCATAAACGACCACTTCTTTGAAAATTTCAAAAACAGATATCTCAATATCGGATAATAAAGAAGATCGATTTGGCCTCACCATAGAACCATAGAAGCGCAATTCGACTTTTGACATGTAACTTTTGACCATGAAAACCAATTTATTTATTATTATTCAATTTATTTAGCCACCCCACTATATTTATTTATTTCCATGCCTAACCGAACGTCTGATAATTTTTGGCTGGCGGATTTTTAGATAAGCCTGACAATTTTCGAAAGTGCGCTCTAAATTATTAACAAAGTAATTAAACTATGAATAGGAATATGTTTTACCAAATCTTATCAAAAAACCAAAATTTCAGCGATGTCTAAGCATATAATCACTAGTAGATATGAACGGGTGATACTTAAACCTATCTAAATTGGCATGGATCTTTTCAATAAAAAGCGTTTAGCCCGTAAAGGGATTTTCTAGATGTTGTAAATTATTCATATATGTAATATTGCGAATGGGATTGCTCAAGCATGTTATACCAATTAACATAAATCTCCGAGACGGTTGAGCATAATCATGGGTATGTATGAATAAAGGATACTCATCCCTATAAAAATTTATATGTATTGTTCCAATAAAAATGGTTGTACTCGTCTTTCGATTTCCTAAATATCGTATATTATTCATACATTATTGCGAGTGAAATTGTTCACACGTCATACAAATTAACATAAATCTCAGTGACGTTTGGGCATAAGTCCTAGTATGTATATGGATAGAGGACACCCAGGCCTCTCTAAATTGGTACGATTTAGTCCGATTTAGCATGATTTAGTGGAATATATGAAAAAGATTGGAGTCGTTTGGGGTTTTTCTAGATCTTTTTTATTATTCATATAATATTACGAATGGAATTGATATATCACCTAACTTAAACTTAAGATATGTATAGGCATGTCCACTAATAAGTATCCATAGAGAACACTTAGGCCTATCTAAATTGGTATGTGCTATTCCAATTGAAATGGTTAGGCTCGTCTGAGGATTTTATATATGCATATCGAATATTCTTCATATTATAATGTTGTGAATGGAATTGCTCACACGTCACAAAAATTACAAACACACAGTCCAAACTTAATTTTTATGCATTATTATTCCAATAAAATGTGATGTGTTCTATTCGCAATATTATAATATAATATATATATATATATATATATATATATATATATATATATATATATATATATATATATATATATATATATATATATATATATATATATATATATATTATAAATAATAAACGATAACTAGAAAATCCTGTTATTTTGTTAGAATAACTTTAATAACACATACACACTAATTCAAATAGACCTAAGTATTCTCTGTTCATATATAGACTAGTGATTATGCTCAGACTTATCTGAAATTTATGTGAATTGCTATGATTTATGAGCAATCCCGTTCGCAATCTTATAAGAATACTATACCATATCTAGAAAATCCTGCGACATGTTTAACCATTTTTATTGGAATAACACATGCCAATTTAGAGAGGTCCGAGTGTACCTATTAATGTTATTTTGTTTGACGTGTGGTGAGCAATTCCATTCACAATATTATATATGAATAATATAAAATATCTAAAACGTCCTTACCGACCAAACGGCACAGTGTGTTAAACTTTTTGATCGGTGATCAAAATGAAAACAACTATGACCTCCTGTGGGAGTTCAGAACTTATAGGACGACCCAACTTCATTATCAGTACTATAGGTTGGAGCTATGCAATGCACAGATTGTTTTATGCAAATCGGACATGTAGCTATACGTCCGAGATTTAGCTACTGCGTAAGGTAAGAAAATTAAAGAAATACCGAGAAAGAGTTGGTAGTGCTTCGGCCCCAGAACAGATTGCAAAGATAATAAACAAACATATAAAACAAGCCCAAAAGTTTTTTATTGGAATAGTACATACAATTTAGATAGACCTGAGTATCCTGTATCCACACATACTAGTGCTTATACTCAGCCATCTTTGGAAATAAACATAAATGGTTATTTTGATATTCAATTGACTGCCCAATGGTGTTAGTAATCACATTATGATTACTGATGATAAACACATGACAAAAAATCAAACTTCAGATACCGGTTAAAAGCAACCAATTTGGATGCTGAATCGATGGCCCCGTGATAAATTAAGCAAAAAAAGAATAAACGCATTTTATTTATCTCTGTTTACTGTATTCTCAGGGAGCAACATTAGCGCCCTCGATAGCAGGGTAAGTAGAGCGCTTGCCTTGTTATTCGAGGGTGGACAGTGGTGACCAGACAAAAAAGTTACGACTATTTGTTTTAATGCGTCATGTGTTTCATGCATGTCTTTGTATGCCTACTATGTCTTGTATGCTTTTCTTCTCCTTAATTATTTTTAAAGTTGTTTTCAAAATCAATATGTAATTATTTATTGCAGCTTACACTAGCTGAGCACAAATTTTGATTTTTTGTCATGTGTTTATCTACAGTTTATCTACATCTCAAAAATGGCCTTAAATTTTTTTTATTTCATTTCTATTTATGTTAAAGCAATGATGATCAATATAATAGATGGAAACCTGCGAACAAAATGCATTTTTGAAACAAATTAGCAAACTCACCCACATCATAAACAGAAAATCATGTGAAACGTTCCATTTAAAACAACTCTTTTATAACCTTCAAACGTCCTGTCTCATCTGGTGTTATTGTATTGGCTACAACTAAAATATGCCGGATTAACTTAAATAAGTGTGGAACATCATAAAATAGATGTTACCCCAAACGTATTTTATGACTTCCGGCTGTTTCATCCTTGATTGCATATCTTAGAGTCTTAGCGAAAAACGGGACAAATATCGTAATCTTATCTTAAGTTTTATCTTGTAAACTAAGCACTCCACGAAAAATTGTTATATCAAAATAAAACCACATTTTGTGGAAAACAATAGTTTTATAAAACTGCAATAACTCAACAGCGATTTGTCGTACATGTATTTCAATATTCTCATTCAAGGTTTCCAAATTCTCTACAAAATCGCTTATTTGGATTAGTAAAACATCAGAAAAGTTCGTTGGCAGTCTTAAAGTTTGGGATTTTTTTTCTCGTTAAAAACATTTTTGAATGACTCAAATAAAGCCATAAAAAACCAAAAATAATAAAAAACAGACCCCAGCTTCGGAAAGTAGACTAAATTTCCCACATTTTAAAAGTAAAAAATAAAATTAAACCGGCATTTCACCAAAATACAAGCGTTTGTAAATTGGGTATTTTTCTAAAAATTTTACTGTTGCGTTTTTTATTTTGCACAGTGTCTAATAAAGAAAATACAAAATTTTTATTGTGAACTTTTAATTTTTTAGGGAACATAAAATAGCAAATATAACTATCGACTAATAATTAGCTTTTCTGAAAACTAAGAGTCAGATCTATGTTGTCATCAAAAAATATTTGCTGACGTAGAGTAATATTAACAGTTAAATGATACAGAAAATGTCTTTAAAAAATAGAATTCTAAAAGTTTTGTTTAAATTTGAAACACTTTTAACTAAATATTAATAATTGTATACCTTATTTAAAAGAGAATGTTATCAGCTTTTTAAAGAAATTAATACTTGAAAATAAAAATGGTTATTTCTCAAAATATTGAAGTTGCTTTAATACAAGGTGCTGTGTGCCTCTTTAAACGTAAGTATAACTTGATAGCGGGGGGGGGGGGGGGGGGGGCTTTAGCCAATCTTCGTTTTGATCAAGCAATCTAACGGTACCATTCGTATCACGTACTTTAGGGACACCCTGTATATATAAATGATAATTAGCATAAAATACAATTTATAAGATGATGTGTACATTAATAATATTAAAAATGCAGGTAGCCAATTTTTTAACGATTTAAGTATGAACTGAAATATGGGCAAATTAAATAAATCTTGAAGTTTTAATATTTTAAAAAAAAAATTAAGTTTGACTTTCTTGTATTTTTTAAGTTCTGGAATACGATTCCAAATTAAACAGAAACTTAAATATTGCTTAACGAGATTAAATGAAATTTGCTATGACCTGCGGAAATTGAATTCTAAAATTAAATTTTTTTGAAGTTGTGGCATTGAAACTAACTAACTAACCATTTCTAAACCGATTTTTTTCAAATTCGATTATACATCGGTGGTGATTATGAAACTCTTTCAAATTATTGGATAAAACTCGATACTTAAGCTTTTCTCATAAATTTTGGGATCCCAGTAATTTTTAGTCGAAAGTCCGGAAGTGGCATAGGGGCCTTTTTGTTTATTGCAAATATTTTGAAAAGTGTATTATTAATGAGAAAAACAATTATGACCTAAATGATTCTAAATTAAATTCGCATTATTTACGGCCAAAATCAGTTTTCCAATGAAAATTATAATTTTGACAAAAAACTGTTTATTAACAAAAATTCAGCCTTTGTACAGCCCAGATTGATTTATTGATCGAGACGAATCTTCATTCTTAGGACTTTACTATAAATTAATTGATCACAGTGATTTTAGGCTGAAATCGTCCACAAGAAGTGACAGCTATATTTTGAAAAGTATACATATTATATAACATTCAGTAAAGAACCATTAAAAACCAAAATATTGTAAATTATATTTGAAACAAAATTTGTTCAGATCATTTTAATTTATTTTACGTATTGAAATAAAGTAACGTAACCATGAAAAATATTGATCTTGCGAGTTTTGCAGATTTAATATTCGCTATATCGCCGCAGTCAAAATTATGTGATATTTTAAAAAATCTCTGATTACATGTGCGTATGCGGTTCTGTCCAGACTAGCTTCTCTACAGCCCAGATGAATTGACTGATCGGGATGAAACCATGGAAGGTTATAGCGGCCACCATCTGGATGATATGGAAACCGACAACATTTGGTTCCAACAGAATGGCGCTATAAGCCTCACAGCACACGTCACGATGGAGAGTCTACACGAGCGATTAGAGAACATGCGATTTAACACCCTTCGACTTCTTTCGTTGAGGCTTTCTGAAATCGCAGGTCTATGCGAGTAAATCGCAAACAATTTATGCCGTCAAAGTAACCATAACGAGCGCGATCCAGCAAATTCAGCCAGGTTTATTCGATTGATTAAAAATTAGACTTCCCGAATACATGCCACCATAAAATATTCTTTCAAACAAAAGAAAAATTTTAGTGTATACTGTATATCTCACATAACATGTCTTATTTACATTTAAAAATAGAGCGAATTAAAAGATCCTTCATGTAACATTTACAAAATAACGATTAAAACAAAAAGAGTGTAAATTTCCTTTCAATTACATTTAATTTAATATGTGATAGTTTTGGACCGATATTTTTACCAGAAATAATGAGTTTTTATAAAATAAAACTTTATTTCACCAAAGTTCGACAACTATATAGCCCAGTCGGATTGACTATTCTGAATAAATCTTCATACTTTATCATTTTTCTATTAATTGCGAGTTTCTTGCGAAATTTAGTGGAAATCTATGTACCAGAAGTGGCAGCTTCCACAATAACTTTTGCAATTTTTGCACTGATGTTGAAAAGTTATAGATTTAAAGATAAAAGCAATAAATAAATATAAAGATTAAATTTTCAACAAGGGTTGAGTTTGTTGGTTTTCTGAAATTTAAGCAGGAATTATGATTTCTGATTGTGCAAAACAGTTTTACCAAAAGACAAGTAATTTTAATTTTTCGCTTTAGAAAGCAAGTGGGGTGTATTCGAGATCTATGTATACATACGTGGTAAAAGAAAGTCTGGTATTGGCGGCAACATATTCACCCCCCTAATTATGATATGTTGTGTTTTTATTCTATGCAATCTGTCCTGGGACCTAAGCACTCCCAACTCTTTCGCGGTTCACATGATCTGCTATACACCATTTTATATAGGTCCGATAAACATAAAATTGTTATGATTTCTTAAAAATGTACTATTTAGCTGATCTTGGGCAGGACCCTAAATGAAGGAAAAGCCCTCAAAAAACAATTGTAGTGGCGGCGTACGTAAATAACACTACATATCTTGAAACTAATATTTTTGAATCGAATTTTTCGATAAACCAGATAAATTCAGAAAATACTTGCATGAGATGTATTCCAATATGGAATAATCTGTTACGTTCATGCAATTGTAGTACCAAACTAGAACTTCGAAGCTGTATATAAAAATTTAGGTGAAACAGAATATTACATGTACACTAAATCTTCAAATAATTTGTAATTCCAATGAAGGTATTTTCCTTTCTTATAACATACCTACTAAAGTTTTTATATAAAACATGTAGAAGAAATTTGTCATAATCAATTTCATGTCATCAATTTTATTCTAAATCTTTTCATTAATTTCTGGAATATGTTGATCATATTCTAGAAATTAATGAAAACATAATTCTAGGTTCATAATCGATTAAAATATTTCATTCTATCTTGTGCAGTTTTTAAAATGTCGTTTTGAAAAGTGCACCTATGGCTAATTCGAAATGGCATTAGGTGATTTAAATTCTATAATTCCCTTTCAAACCAATACAGCAACTATGGGAGCCAATCTCTAAGATATGTGTAATTTACCAAAAGCTACAACGACATCCTTTCATACATAAAGTGCATATACCATTTTCCTGGTGGTTAAACTAATTTCTGAAAAGTTTAATAAGTATATGAAATACAAAAATTTGATCTTTTTTATAAACAAATTTTTTTTTTGTATTTACATTTTTTAGAAATGTACACGTGTGCAAATATCTGTCTAAAATAAAAATTATGTATAAAAAAATTTTTGGACTCTCGCGTTAATTTAAAAGTGTCCAAAAACTTCATAACGGTCTTTCATTCACAAACTATATCAAAATAACCATTTATGTTCATTTCCAAAGATGGCTGAGTATAAGCACTAGTATGTGTGGATACAGGATACTCAGGTCTATCTAAATTGTATGTACTATTCCAATAAAAAACTTTTGGGCTTGTTTTATATGTTTGTTTATTATCTTTGCAATCTGTTCTGGGGCCGAAGCACTACCAACTCTTTCTCGGTATTTCTTTAATTTTCTTACCTTACGCAGTAGCTAAATCTCGGACGTATAGCTATATGTCCGATTTGCATAAAACAATCTGTGCATTGCATAGCTCCAACCTATAGTACTGATAATGAAGTTGGGTCGTCCTATAAGTTCTGAACTCCCACAGGAGGTCATAGTTGTTTTCATTTTGATCACCGATCAAAAAGTTTAACACACTGTGCCGTTTGGTCGGTAAGGACGTTTTAGATATTTTATATTATTCATATATAATATTGTGAATGGAATTGCTCACCACACGTCAAACAAAATAACATTAATAGGTACACTCGGACCTCTCTAAATTGGCATGTGTTATTCCAATAAAAATGGTTGAACATGTCGCAGGATTTTCTAGATATGGTATAGTATTCTTATAAGATTGCGAACGGGATTGCTCATAAATCATAGCAATTCACATAAATTTCAGATAAGTCTGAGCATAATCACTAGTCTATATATGAACAGAGAATACTTAGGTCTATTTGAATTAGTGTGTATGTGTTATTAAAGTTATTCTAACAAAATAACAGGATTTTCTAGTTATCGTTTATTATTTATAATATATATATATATATATATATATATATATATATATATATATATATATATATATATATATATATATATATATATATATATATATATATATATATTATATTATAATATTGCGAATAGAACACATCACATTTTATTGGAATAATAATGCATAAAAATTAAGTTTGGACTGTGTGTTTGTAATTTTTGTGACGTGTGAGCAATTCCATTCACAACATTATAATATGAAGAATATTCGATATGCATATATAAAATCCTCAGACGAGCCTAACCATTTCAATTGGAATAGCACATACCAATTTAGATAGGCCTAAGTGTTCTCTATGGATACTTATTAGTGGACATGCCTATACATATCTTAAGTTTAAGTTAGGTGATATATCAATTCCATTCGTAATATTATATGAATAATAAAAAAGATCTAGAAAAACCCCAAACGACTCCAATCTTTTTCATATATTCCACTAAATCATGCTAAATCGGACTAAATCGTACCAATTTAGAGAGGCCTGGGTGTCCTCTATCCATATACATACTAGGACTTATGCCCAAACGTCACTGAGATTTATGTTAATTTGTATGACGTGTGAACAATTTCACTCGCAATAATGTATGAATAATATACGATATTTAGGAAATCGAAAGACGAGTACAACCATTTTTATTGGAACAATACATATAAATTTTTATAGGGATGAGTATCCTTTATTCATACATACCCATGATTATGCTCAACCGTCTCGGAGATTTATGTTAATTGGTATAACATGCTTGAGCAATCCCATTCGCAATATTACATATATGAATAATTTACAACATCTAGAAAATCCCTTTACGGGCTAAACGCTTTTTATTGAAAAGATCCATGCCAATTTAGATAGGTTTAAGTATCACCCGTTCATATCTACTAGTGATTATATGCTTAGACATCGCTGAAATTTTGGTTTTTTGATAAGATTTGGTAAAACATATTCCTATTCATAGTTTAATTACTTTGTTAATAATTTAGAGCGCACTTTCGAAAATTGTCAGGCTTATCTAAAAATCCGCCAGCCAAAAATTATCAGACGTTCGGTTAGGCATGGAAATAAATAAATATAGTGGGGTGGCTAAATAAATTGAATAATAATAAATAAATTGGTTTTCATGGTCAAAAGTTACATGTCAAAAGTCGAATTGCGCTTCTATGGTTCTATGGTGAGGCCAAATCGATCTTCTTTATTATCCGATATTGAGATATCTGTTTTTGAAATTTTCAAAGAAGTGGTCGTTTATGCTTCAGAAATGTGGGGTGGTTTTCATGGTAAAGGGTGGTTGGTGGCTGGAAAATGGCAGTGCACTAGTAATGTAAACTCATGAATCGATTGATCACAACTAGGGTTAGCAGTTCAAAAATGAAACGGCATGTATACCCTGTACCATAATTCCATACACCACATCGAAGTATTATGTAAGTTTACGAAAAATTTGGTTAAAATCAATATCGAGCTGTAATTTACAACATCTTGAAAGATGTGCAAAAGCTAGTCAAAACAAATTTATTACTACCATGCTTCAGATAATATGAAATAAGGAAAAATGTTAATAAACAATTGTAACTATATGCTTGATCATTTTTTAGAAACAAATCTAAATACATAATACATTCCCCAATGCAATCTTTCCAGTGTGACCTGATTTCATTCATTTTATCCAAATAAAATAATTACGAGTTTTGTTATTTTAATATTCTTAAATTCAAATCACAATCATCCGTATAGTACACGTAGAAAAAGTATGTAATTAATTTGGTAAAATCAGTATAGATAGCTGGTATATACATAATGTAAAGTAAACACAAATATCTATATGTATAATACATGTTTATTCACTGCGACCATTAGAAAACTTTTCCTTTCGATTGATAATTTTAACGTTATTTTTGTATCGCATAAACCTCCAAATATTTTTTCTCAAATTTTTACTTACATTTCATTTTGCACACCAACCACATAATATATATATATATTCAATTTTAGCCACACACACGCTACATACAAATATACAAATAAGCGATCCTTTTCCTTTCTTGTCATCTTCGAGTATTTAATTTTGATAAATCTAAACGAAAACGAATATTCGATCGTGTATACAAACTCACAAAATATTATATATACAAGTATGTAATTATATACATATAATACTCTTTCTCTTACGTACATATTTATATTTAATATAAATATGTACGTAAAAGAAACAGATACTTTCAAAGGATCGATAATAATAAACGGGTAGCATACGTTTTTTTTTTTCGTTTGTGTCGTACACAAACGAACATTTTACATATAAAATTTGTTTATGAAATTTTACTTTGGTATGAAAGAGAGTAATATATTAAATAGCTAAACTATCTGATCTCTGCTAACATAAATTCCAAAACCCCTATTATAACAGGGTATGGAATTTAATAATTTTTGTTTCATATACATCGCGGTTGTAGGAAAGATCCACATCTTTTTAATTATTATCTGTGCTTTAATGTTAGAACTTTATGTTAGTCAAAATGTTAGTATTTTTTTGACATTTTTGTAATTTTCAAAATGGCTATTTGTGGCAAATATGCTTCTTTATGGTTTGTTTGTATCTTTTAATGTGATAGAATTGAAAACAAATTTTAAAACAATTTCGTTTTGTGTGATTCGTGTAATTATATTTAAAATGAACCAAAAACAAGAAACTTTAAAATTAATTAATTTATATAAAAATAAAGAAAATAAATAATGCCTATGGAATATTAATTCTAACTTATTCCGAAGAATCGATATAAAAAACAACGCATATAGGCAAATAGCGGCTGAAATGGAATCGGACGAAGACCTTTATAAAAAAAAAATCTTCGTTCGTGCTACACATCAGAGAAAAAAAATGGAAGCATCAAAAAAACTTGGAGCTGGTCTGGATGAAATTTGAGAACCATCCTTATTTTATTACAATGAAATGTCCTTTTTGGATAAATGTATTGTTTATAGGAAAGGCCAACATAATTTAAATGTAAGTTCATTTTAATATTTAGCATTCAATATTTTAAATGTTTTTGTTTATAGATTTCTGAAACTAACTTGGAGGATTCGCAAGTTACGGATATTTCGAAATCCTACGACGAATGCGCTCTCGATAATATCGAAATTATTGAACCGCCTCCAAAAAAACAAAGAGATTTGCCGCCCGATTCCTCTTCCATAGATTTTGATGGTGCCCTCAATAGATTTATATCCGCAGTAAACACTGCCGAACCAGAAAAGGATGAGTTCGACATATTCGGACAATCCATCGGTTCGCAGCTACGCAAGCTACCAGAAGTTCACGCATTGCAATTTATGGCGATTATTCAGCAACAGTTGACTAAATTAAGAGCGAGTGTAATTAACTCCGGCGATTCAAACCCAAAAAGCCCACCGTCCTCCATTTCACCAACGTTATCGTATGAACGCTCGGTCGATTTTCCAGAAGCAACTCCCTTGGTATCTCCGGTTTCTTCTAATTCACCTTCTTCGTCATCATCTACAAATCAATTTTACAACCATCCAAGAACGGTACAAGCCCCGTTAAAGCCTGTAAAATTGATATATCCACATCATTCATCTACAGCACAGTCAAAAACACCAGTACGAGCAATCAAGTTGCCGCAGAGAAATAATTGGTCATATTAACCAAAAAAGTAAGATTACTTTACCAAAAAATTGTTACAAACTCAACTTACTTATTGATTGGTAAATATTATAAATTCTAAATAGTAAAATTAACATAGAGAATAGTAAAATAATTAAAAAAAAAAATTTTTTAGTTTACTATTGAGTAAGTAAATTCAACCAATATATATGTAGATTTTACTACAGTACAAAGTGAAATATGAATAGCATTTTGGTAAAATTAACCGAACGATTAAGTAACACCGACAACCTTTTAAAGTAAATAAAACCCACACTATAAAAATAATAGGGTAAAGTCTACAACAAATATAAGTAAATTTAACTTAAAATCTCTATTAAAATTGAGCCTACGTAACTCAAAGTAAACTTCACAAATTTTGAAATGTGACATGGGTTCTTTTCCATGATAACAAAATATTTGTTATCACGTCGAAATGAGGTCTCATCTTTTCAAAACTGATGAGGTAAACATTTTGAATCTTTTTAATTAAAAGATTCAATATCCTCATCAGATTATGTAGTTATCAAACTACGAAAATAATGTTCATACTTTATGAATTTATATGAAGTAAAGATCAATTGATCTAGCGAATTATATTTAAAATGCAAAAATAATTGTTACTTATCGCCGATGTAAATTTAACAAACCAATTTATAAACTTTACATTGCAAGAGAAAATTTTTGTTAAAATATTTATTTTACATTGTATATTAGTAAAATTAGGATGTCTCTCGGTTAATTTTACAAATCTATTAGTATTTTTCAAAAAATGATTTATTTTACGAAAATTATTATTTTACTTTGTCAATTTAGTTAAATTAACAAAGCATATATTAACTTGTATTATAAAGAGTAGGATAAATTAACTACAAAATAGGTTGATTTTACAATTTTAGGTTTACTTATCGATTTGCGAAATATTTTTCTTTGCGTGTAACTATACCTGCGCCTCAGTCTTCCAAAAGCACATTACCGCAATCATTCTGTTTATCATCATCGTCGTCGTCATTACCATCCTTAATGAACGAGCAGGCGCCTTTTAAACCAAACTAGCACCTCCGTTCAGAACATCCATTATCCTAAATGACGTAATACAGGCCTCAGATATCAATGAAAATGCTGTGTTTTGAAATTATTTTTTAAGTTTTAATTTGAAATCAGTTAAATTATTATTATTTATTATTAATTTTTATTTATAATGCACTTTTTAGCAATATAAAGATTATATCCCTAGCTGGTATGTTATTATTTTTAAAAATTTGATTTTGAAGTTGGAATAATGAGATGCGATTACATTGAATGAATGAATTTCATTTGCGATATTTTATTAAATTTTATAATAATTAGTTATTAAAACAAGTCATTTTTGAATAGCTATTATGTTTAATAATAATAAAAATTATAAATTGGGTTTTCATTTTAGTATTTTTTATTTTATAGTGATTATTATTGTACGTTAATTTATTTTGTTCCATTGGCTTTCGATTATACCATCGGAAACAACATATTTAACAATATTTTCTCTCGTGATCGTTGCTGTTTTGTTGCATTCTACATATTGTCTCCCGACAGAATCAAAATTAATTTCCGATGTATAAAGCCGCAATTCCACTACTGCGGTTTTTTTGTGCAGAAAACCAGAAAGAGATGCAATAAAAATCTCTATATGTGTGAGCGGCGCAACAGGAAAATTTATTATACTAAATTTTTTTGTTGTTGTATTGATTTGGGTGCCATAACTATAAATAAAAAATACAAAACATTGTATTTTTATGGCAACCAAAATGAAAAATACCCCCCACTCTCAGCAAAGTTTTAGTTTAGTAATTTTTTTATGGTGAGAAGAGAACTCGCTCATGACATTTGTCATTTAATTTTATTGTGCGTCTGCCTAAATGAATACATATAAAAATTGTGATAAATTGTAAATATTAAAAAAAAATTCTACGAGTATACCTAGTTTGTGCTAGATTTGTGCATTTATTAGATTGTGCTAGATTGTAAATTTATTGTGATTGTGATTATAAATATGGTAAGTTGGAAAGGTGGCAATTTATAATTGAATACATAAAACGAGTGAGGTTATGTCGCTTACGCCTAATAAAATTATTTTAATTTTCTTCAAGTTATATTGTTGAGATATTTTGTGTTTTGTTGTTTTTGTGTAACCTCTATTCGCTACGAATTTAAAAAAAATTTCAGTTCCGGTTACACTAAGTTGTAAATAATATTTTTGTAATTGTAGGCGATAAAAAAATCTATGTGCAGCAAGATGTCATTGTGGACGAAAACAACCAAACGGTGCGTGAGTTTTTTGCAACTTTCAACGGTGGGTTAGACGAATACCAGTATACAACCGAATACATAACAGATGGAGATGACTTCTACTATGACGATACGAGTGCATCGCTGACTCCGGCACCTGTCGTCGTAGAGGATGATGTTAATGGTAAATATAACTTTAAAACTTGTGTTCTAAAATGTATAATAAACTTTTCAATTATATTCCAGAACTAATTATTGATGCTGTACGGGCAAGACCACCGCTTTGGGACATCCGGGATATGCGTTACAAAAATCGGTTGATCCGGCAAAGAATGTGGGAGGAAGTCGCAGCTGAGTCAAGTAAGTAATTGTTGTGATTTACTGCCACAAAAATTTAACGGCTTAATTTGCTATCCAAGACACAAACCCTGAAAAAATATTTATTCATTTAATAGATTTTGCCGAGGAGGAAGATAATGGGCCGAAGGCGCATAAATTATGGGACTGCTTGAAAGCCAATTACCTTCGTTGGAAAAAGATGGATCCAAGTGGTTCTGCCGGTGGAAAAAAGAAGGAATACAAATACGCGACGCAGATGTCATTTTTAAATGACACTGCAGAGCCTAGAAGGTAAATTAAGTTAATTTATGGAGAGAGATTTATCGAAACTCAGCAGCTGTGGATAAGTATATGGGCTAAGTATCGTTCTAAATGATTATTTTGATAGATTGATATTAACGTATGTTTTTGTTTTTGGCAGCGCGACGTTACTGTGGATTTGATAATTTATTTAAAAAAAATTGGTGATAATTTATTTAAAAACAATTTGAAATGTGATGTATTTAATTTTTTATTTATTGAATTTAGTGAATTAGTATTATTTTTCATTCTATAGTTTAGTTTTATATTTTATATATTTTTTTTATATATACTTTTATTTATTTTGAAATGTGATGTATTTAATTTTTTATTTATTGAATTTAGTGAATAAGTATTATTTTTCGTTCTATGGTTTAGTTTTAAATTTTATATATTATTTTTATATATATGTACTTCTATGAAATAATATTTTTTTTTTAATTTTCAGAGGTTTTTATGCCTAATGGAAGCAAGTTTATATTAGAAAAATTTTGTATTAGTTTTTATTTTGCTTCCATAAGGCTTTTCCTTCCAAAATATTTTTTTAATTTTTTTTTTTAGCATTGAGACTAAAATCATATATTATAAAGTATATATATACGCTACTAGGTGGACCAAAAAAAAATTTGACTCTACCCTTATTGAATGTCTTATTGAATACCCTACTATATTCTACCCTTTTCCATACAAATCAAGGATAAAAAAACGGTCGAAATTTTTCCATAGAAAAATCGGGTTATGTCTCTTCTGTTTGTATTTTATATTGTGTTATAATGGGCGAAGTTATCAGTCATAATATTATCCCATTATAATTGGGTTCCCTGCCGAGTACCAGTATGCCACGGAATTGACAAGCATTGATTTATTACCACCGGAACATTTCAGAGACCGCATTATTTTTAGCTGTTTCATCTTTCACTTCATACAAAATAACCAATATCTGAAATATAATTGACTTGACAAATTTAGATGCAAACTTACTTGAAAAATAGTTGCTTGCGTTACTCGTTATTGAGAAGTTCCCTAAACAACATGGATTAAAACGAAGTCATCCAGAAGCCATAGTCATCACCATATATGGATTGTTAAATAAAAAATGGTGATTTATAATTTCATTTAATGTATTTATTAACATTCGGCAATAGTGAAATTAAATATTTTAAAGTATATTTAAACTAAATAATTCGTATTTGTTTAATAAAATAATTGTTTATTCAAAGGAAAAGCCTTATGGAAGCTATGAATTTTATCGATAAATAACAACGGAAACAATTCCATTAGGCATAAAAACCTCATTTAATAAATTTTATAAAAAAAGTATACTTATGTATATAAATATAAAAAAATTAAAATAAAAGCACACAATTCTACACACACATCATAAATTGCTTCCCTGAAACGGAAAAAACAATAAAAAATAAACTGTAATAACTCAATAAAAACAATATAATTAGGAACAATACTTATCTTTTAGATTTGTCCGAGCTGCCATTCTACTTGTCCCTCTCCTGAAAAATATTCGGCAAATTTCTCCCGAGCCAGTTTCGCGGTGCTTGTAGAATTTCCGTTTATTCGCCGAAGGGGCAATAGTCCATTAGAATTGTTTAAAGTGCCTTAAAATATATAAGAATTATGGAAGAATGACACAAAAGACGAACTTATACATATTTGTAAAAAAGTTTAACCTTGTACGATATTTCATCCGCATTACGATTTAGAAGCTCAGGTGTAATGTATCCATTATTTTTCTTCCTCAACCAGATATGCAGGCAAACACAACTTTGAGTTATCTCCTCCACAGTACTGACGTCGGCAATGATTGATGTTCTAAAAATTCGCCACCTCGCGGCCAAAATGCCGAAACAGTTTTCAATCATACGGCGAGCCCTACTAAGCCGATAATTGAAGATTCGTTGTTTATTTGTTGTAGTTGTTGCAAAGGGTTTTAGCATGTTGTTGTGCAATGCAAACGCGTCATCGGCGACAAATACATAATGTAATTGTTTACAATCCGCAGAGATATCTCGTGGTTGAGGAATCCTAAAAAATATAAAATAAATGTTAAACAAAAATTGAAACACATATATTTACAGGTATATATAAATATATATAAATATAAATATATATAAAATATATATAAATATATGGTAGTATATATACTCACGGAAGTGTTTTGGCATAAAATTGCTTCCCCAAAGTGCTTTCCCTAAAAGCTCCGCCGTCACTTTGGCGACCTGCAGCACCTACATTGCACCATATAAAATTATAATCATGGTCGCAAATTGCCATGAGAACAATTGACGACGTTTTTTTATAATTATAAAATTCCGATCCGGAATTACTGGGCGCCTGGAAATTAAATATGATAAAATAAATTTTTTTAAATATTGTTTTGCAAAATCTATCCAAGATTATTTATACTGGGTTTACACCAGAGCTACTTTAATAGTATAATACTTTTTTGCTAATAAAGTATAATACCCGGCCAGTTTACATCACAAGCGGTGTAAACCCATACTATAATACTATATTACTTTTTTTGTTGACAAATATAATTTTTTTTGTTTAATTTCACAAATGGAAATGTATATCCAAACAAAAAATGTCTTTATCGGCCACTTGAAATAAATAATAAACAAAATTAATGTATAATAATAATAAATTAGAGTTTAAACCACGACTGTAATACCAATCTTTTTTTGATAGCTATTATACTTTAATAGCAAAATAGTATTTGATAAAGTATTAAAGTATTTTAGTTTGAGGTTACACCAACATACTTTTTTGCTACATACTTTTATTCTACTGGTGTAAACGGGGTATTAAGTATCAAAGTTTTTTAAAGGCAGAGATTTTTATTGCATTTACTTGTATCGTCGTATTGTGTATTGTTTTGATTGTATTTAGTTGTATGTACCGAAATTAAGGAAATTGACTTAAAATAAAACTTTAATCCGTCGTTATAAATTTCTTAAAACTTGAAAATAGTTATTTTATTTAGAAAAATTAATTTATAAAATATAAATCTTACTTGGATGGTAACATGTTTGACGGCAATTGCTCCTACGCAATTTGGGAAATTCCATCGGTGTTCAAAACCAGCCGCAATAGTTTTGAAATAATCTGAGGTCAAATCGGAAAATACTTGATTTTTCAAGACTGCGGTAATGCACCTCGTCGTTTCTTTCAAAATTCGGTGCACACTTGTATGTGAACATTTGTAGGCCAATGCTAGGCTCGCCTGGGATTCCCCCGTTGCTAGATATCTGTAAATATTTAAGTTAGATAACATTAATAAAACTTTTGGAATTAAGTTTGTGGTAAATACAACATTATAGTGGAGAAACAAACCAATTTATAAAACTTTATCGGTAATCGAATAATTCCCATTATTAATAATTATTATTCATATTACAATAAATAAACATACCTTAATGTCACAGCCTAACGTAAAGTAGGGCTCAAGGGTTCTCTCAGGACAGTTTCCTTTTGAATTAATGGAGTGACCATTTCCAGTAATTCCTCGAACTGATGTACACTCATTCGCGAGTAATTATGAAAAGGCTGTGGCTCCTTCAGTATTTCTGAGAACACGCAGCTGAATGCCCCGCTTCGGTTGCGCTCCAAATAGTATGGGCGTACCCAAAATCGACGTTTTTTTCGGTACATCATCACTGTCACTATCGTCACTACTAAACATAATATTTAATGGATCTAAATCATCTGAATCTGAATCCATTTTATATTATATTACTATTATATTATATTATTTTATTTTATATTACTATTATATTATTTTATTTTATATTATATTATATTTATATTACGTACTCAACACAATTCACAAATACAAATAATAAAATTTTAGGTTATGTTGAAACCCGGTTTAAAACTTCCCCTAACTTTTTTTATAGTTTTTTTATAGTAAGCGTTTTCTTAGTTTTTAATTATTGAAAGAAAATAATTACAAAACATAATAAAATGATGCCTACAAATAATATTTATATATTTTTAGCAATTACGAGATAGAAATAAAATTAATTTACAATAATTTTCATTTTTTAACAAAATTTGGTAATAATCGTTCAGTTGTCAAATATTCCCCTTAAAGTTTCGCTATAAAATAAAAATAGTCTGTCTTTGTCGAATTTAGGATATTATCTTTTTCTGGTTTTCTGCTAAAAAACAAAAGCCGCAGTAATGGAATTCCAGCTTAAATCTCCTCTTCTTCATTTGGACGATGTGGAAATTCTTTTGTTAATAAATTATGAAGGGCGCAATAAGCTTTCACAATTAAATCGGTAGTGTTTAGTGTAGTTTCAATCGGTCGTTGGATTATCCGAAACCGTGCCACTAATCTGCCAAACGCACACTCGACAATCATCCTTGCTCTGGAAATTCTATAATTAAACACCTTTTCAGGAACACTTAATTCTAAATTCCTACTAAATGATTTCAACATATGTCGGGATAAAGGAAATGCATCGTCTCCAATATAAAAATAACACGTTTCAATTTCTTGGCCTGGTAATTTTGCCGGTGGAGGAATGTCCAAACTTCCATTTATCAATGCCTCATAAAAAGGACTATCTTTGTAGATTGTGCTATCGTTTATTCTGCCATTTGATCCAACATCAATAAATATAAATTTTCCATTCGCATCCACAATCGCGAACAAAATAATGCTAAAATACCCCTTGTAGCAATAAAAATTTGACCCTGAACTAGCGGGAGCTTTAATTATAATATGTTTCCCATCAGCGGCACCCAATGTGTGTAGGAACTGCCATATTTGTTTAAATTGCTCTGCTATTTTTAACCAATCTTCCCTTTTTTGTGGAACTTAAAAAAAATAATATTACTTGGTTCAGTATTTTTGTACCGACATAAATATTTTTTAATTTTGTTTACTTTTGGTTCGAGCGCATTCCATATGGCTTGAAGAAGTTCGGGAATGAATTTTGATATGGTTTTAAAAGAAACCCGAGACATATACTCCAAAGATTTGTAAGAGTCGCCTGACGCAATAAACCTCAACGTAAGTGCGAGCCTTACTCTTGAGGAGATGGCTTCCCGCATAACGATATCCTGCTTTTTAATTTCGATGTCGTGATGTCCCCGTTTAATTAAAAAAGGATTAACCCAAAACACTGGCTGCTTTCGTTTCTTTTTTGCTTCTTCATTTTTTAATTTAATTTCGTGAAGTTTCTTTAACTCACACAAGCATTTTCACAATAGATTTTTAATGTAACAAAACAATCGACGTTTTTGAATAATAAAACACAAATGATTTTTAAACGTCAAATGTATGGTACGTTTACCGCACACGACGCCATTTTTTTTATTTTGTATACCAGTTATGTAAATGTTATGGCAGACAATTATGTCAGGTGGAGAGACCGGGTAATTAAATATTATTACAAAACAGAACAAAACGTAAACAACTTCAATTTTATCCGATTGCAAAATCGAGCTTTCTGTAATTTGAAAATCAGTTTACAGATGTCTCTGTAATAAATTTACTTGAAATTACAGAAAAGCATAAAATAACTAAATAACTATTTACGAAAATAAACCATTATTATTGTAAGTTAAGCGCGAAATCTTTAATACAATAATTTAACATAATTAATAAAACTCAAAACAATTATAAATTTTATTTATTATTCGGTTGGCGTAAATAAAATTTTTCGTCGTAAAATATTTACCATCATAGTTGCTGCGCGCTGTAAAACAATAATAGAAAAATGTCACAATTTTTCCAAATTTTTTTTTATTTATTTATTTTTTTTATTTTTATTTTTTATTTCGATCCAATCCAGGCGGGAATTACTCGTGTAACTAAGTCTATAAGTGTATCTTATACCTTCGTATAGTCTATTTGTGCAGTAAGGATTGATGTACATCGGTTATAGTATCACGTAATCGACTCTTAAAAGCTGCTTGTATATTTCTTCATAATTGGCTCATACGAGTAGACACAAATAATATTTATAATTGCATGTATCTCGTATGAGCATTAATCCAACGAAATATAGGCTCAGTTGCAAAAATGCTCAAAATATTTTACCATTATCGCCGGTAAATTTATTATTTTCCACGACGTTCATATCGGTGAACGGCACCTGCCGTTGTTTTGTTAATACAAGGATTTATTGAGGGTTTTTGATGCTAAAGGCCCTCGGCTAAGGTGTATGACAGACAGTTTGTATACATTGTAGTAATTCCCGGCTGATTCAATAGATTATGCAGATCTACTGGTCTTGAAAGGCTATGCATGTTTCATGTTTCATTTTTATAGCATAGTTCGTGTACGTTTTCTGGGATCGTTGTTGTGTGGAATTCAATAAGATAACCCAAGGCCTTTGTATATTGTTAATAACTTAATGGTTTTTGTGAGTATGTAAATGGCCCGTAGCTCTACACACTTTTTGCATGGTTGGCTCATATACGGATACAAAATCTTAAAGCATCAAGTCGTACTTTGAACTCGTTTATACAGCGAGCTGCCTGCTATAAGACACGCCCGTTACAACCGTAACATCGCGACATCTTTTAACTGGTTTAGTAATTGCGAAAAGCGTTATCAAATTACAATATTTCGCTCACTGCGTGCAATAAAATGATAACTCAAAACATCGTTTTTCAGGAGACAGTTTTGAAGGTCTTTTTGATATAGATTTTTAAATAATTGTGTTCACAAAATTTAAACTGTGTAAGGATGTACTAAATTTTAGTAGCAATTTAGTAGATAAATTAAATAATCTTAAAAATTATTGTAAATAAGCAAATATGGTTTATATAGTTTTAAATGTTGTTTTGACTGTATTGTAAGTACTAGTTACCATTTTTTTGATCGGAAAATTTTAGAGTTCTTGAATTATAAGTAGAATTATATTATTTTTACGAAAAGAAAGTGAATATTTCGATATAGAAGTTCGACTTATCATAGTAATGTATGGATAATTTTATACAAAAATAAAACACATTATAATTTTAAGCATTATACATAATCCATTTATTGAGTATGCATATACACCACTAAAACAATTAGTTAACCAAAAATATTGAATAAAACGAAATCAAGAATCATCATTTCCAGATAAACTATTACTGTGAGGTAAATTTTCAAAAAACGTATGGTAGAAACCAGGAATATAACCAGGATTATAACCATCTATAAAAATCTAATAATTAATGAATATGTATGTGTCGTTTCATAAGACATGATCTGATCTAGATCAGATCAAATGTCAAGAAATGCAGCGAATATGATAAACGCTCTCTTTTAGCATTTATTAATTTAGTAATTATTAAGAATTACAAACAAAACATTTCGTTATTTTTGTGTTGTACTACATTTTAGAAGTTACGAGTAAATTTTCTAAAGTCAAATGGAATATATGCAAACATAAAGTAAGAATGGTGCTAGTGAATATTATATTGTTTTTGCGGAGGATTTTTTTTTTTGCTTTGTTACGTGGTTGTTACCGTTTTCAAGTCTATGAGTTTGTATATAGAGAGAGAATATAGAGGAACAGTAAAAGACAACATTCGTAATCGATCTAGTAGATTTGAAAAATGCAAACAAAAACGAACTGAAAACAACTTAAACGCGGTTGCATTGTTTTTGCTTTACACAGTAGACTTACACATATAAACACATTTTATGAAGCACTTGTTTTTTTATTTCGCAAAAATTAGATTTTGAGTATTTTAATTGAAAAATTTGTTCAAAAAGTTTCAAAAATCACTCGATCGACTTCGACTTGAACGAAACTTTTTGATTGATTGATTGGACTGTAGAACCAAGTACTTGACAAGTGTCCCGGTTAACGCCGGGCCTATTCCTACAGCCTGTTTACACATAACAATAGGAGGGATAGGAAAGGATTTTTTTTTTGGGACCCGGTTTCAGACACCTAGCGATCGTACGGCACAACACAATTCTAATCTACTTTTAATCTACGGAGGAGGGATAAAGGTTTAATAGGTTTAATGGATAACGATGATATTGGTCTTCAACAATTGCTTCTTTAAATCAGCAACCTGATAAAACAATATTATTATTTCACGAGCATCTGGAAATTCCCTGAAATATAATTCAACATTAATACTTTCCAGCTTCCTAAAACAAAATTGATTGATTAATTCACTCCGAATACAGTCACCTAGGTAATTCGATAGTTAATAATACCAACACAACACAGTTCTAAACTACACAATCATCAATTAATATATTAAAGAAATATTATTCCACAAACATCTTAAGACTCCTGAAATTTAATTCTTCATTAATGTTTTTCGTCTTCCTAAATAATACAAACATTTATTGATTAATCCTCCTAAAACTAAACAACTTACAATAGAATTTCCTGAAATCATAGTTATTTGAATTATATTAATAATAAAACTAAACTGAAATCCAGTAGCATTTAAAAATTATACTGCAAACATGGTTGGGCTGTATAGTACTGTCATCAGTCTCGAAATAACGTAAAAATTTCAAAATTTAGTAAAATATTATAAATTCCATCTTATCGATAACTACACCAACGATAAGTTTTGTTTTACGCCGCAATGACGATTTCATTGGGTAATTTTAACTATATCCCGCAAATCTCTTTTTAATTAATGTGGCCAAGACAAAAAGGTAATACAATTATTACAACAACAATGTTAGTTCCGAATAATGAAAATTAACAGAATTATTCATTCATTTTACACGTATGAGCACTTTCAGTAAGAACTAAAAAGCAATTTTTACAAGTTTTTAATACATAATCTTAACTTATTAAAGAATCAAATTAATTGCATACATTAAAGGGGCAATTAAATATCTATACTTAAAAGATTTTTCACACTATACAGCCCTAAATTAAAATTTAAATATAATATATAACATAATTAAAATATAATACAATTATGTACAATAAAATACAATCCACCTATTATAAATTCTAAATAAATTAACTATTTATTATTGATTATTGATGCCATCTATCGGCATTTATAAACTCAAAATAACAAATGTCCACTGATAGATGCCACTTTCTTAAGTTACCATTATTTTACTTTGGTAACACTAAAAATTCGATTACTCATATTTGAAACTGCGGAAATCATAAAATAACAAATGAAATAAAATCGAGATTAAATTTTAATTTATAATTTAAAGTACATAATCTATTTAAATAACTGAATTCTTAACATCACGAATATTTTTGAAAATTGTAAATCGAGGAACATAGCTATAATATCATTAGTAAGAATTTGTGAGCTGAATTTTATTTAATATATTTTAATATTTATATGTAAACTATATATAATGTTATATGTGTAATAATATCAAAAATATTCGAACATAAGAAAAAAAAAACGGCAAAAATTATGATACCATAAAAATATTTTTTCCTCCCTTTTTTCCCTTTCTCTCCTCTCTTCCTTTCCTCATCCCTTTTTCCTTTTTTTTTCGGGGACTGGTACATAATATTTTGTTAGTAAATATATATATGTATTAACAATTTTATAGTTTTTTGTTATATACTCAAATTATTCTTATTCAAACTATCCTTATTCTGCCGTTGGCTTGAAAAATATATCTCAACGGGTTAATTCCAAAAATATTTCGACCATAAAATGAAAAATAAAGGGTAATGTGTCTATTCCATGGAAAAACTTTACTAACTGTAAAAATAAAAGCGAGAAAAAAATATAGATTTACTGGTTGTGTACGAAACAAAAATTTTTGTCAGTAAAATTTTACTGAGAAAATAATTATCATAATAATTATCATAATATAATTGTCAGTTTGTTTTTTTATTTCGATACCTCAAATTCGAGTTTTGTTTACATTAGTGAATATTAGTGTTTTTAACGTTTTTTTAGGTGTTCAAATATACAAAAAAAAATCTAAATACTTGTTATAAAATACAAATAATTTTATATTAAACTACATAATAATAAATTAGTATTTAAAATTACGGTAAGTTTGATTGAGCATTTTTTTATTTGGTGGATGTAGCATCAAAATATTTTATTGTGTGTTTACGAAATTATTAGATACGTGAGAATTTTGTATTAATCTATTTATATAATTACAGCACCGAGTAAAAAAATTATCGTATTATAAAATATCCGGGTTGAGCAAGTATCGCAACTGGATGACAGCGGCAATTCCCCAATACAAAATTTTTAGGTTATGTCAAAATGTAACTGTCAAAATTAAACCATAAATTTTGCTATAAAAATGAAATAAAAGATATTTGTTTTCTTTGTCAATCTAATGGAATTTTAAGTATTTTTTTGTTTTCGTTTTTGCAGTAAAAAAATACAGTCAGTAAAATTTTTCCATGGAACAGGCACTTAAACCACAAAAAAGTGTTTAGTTAAACTGTAATT
Organism: Nephrotoma appendiculata; assembly: GCA_947310385.1. NCBI lineage: Eukaryota > Metazoa > Arthropoda > Insecta > Diptera > Tipulidae > Nephrotoma > Nephrotoma appendiculata. The sequence goes on along the minus strand of OX371223.1, from coordinate 242,123,631 downwards.
ATCAAAACTAAACAAAGACCTTAAAAAAAAAAACAAAACAAAAAAAAATACGTCCATTGCAGATTCACCCAAACAACCAATAGACAAATTCAATGTAAACCTCCGTCCTGCTGGCCACAAGTGACGCAACGCGCACAAAACGACGAAAATGAAACATGGGAATATTTCACCTCTTTATGATTCTTATCATGGTTTTATTATGCTCTCCCGAAAACAAAACTCAAACCAAAATCTACATGTAAAAAAACGGCCTTGAATCCTTTATCTCATTTTCGTTTGGGTTAGTACAGCTACAATGGGTTTAAATATATAATAAACCACAAAAACATACATACCATCCACACATGTATACATAAGTCTACTTCCAAAACCAACAACAATTAACATAGCAAATTGATTCATCCGTTCCAACCTGGATTCAAAAGAAGCACTGGTTCACGTTTTAAAATAAGTCGTAATAGTAAAAAATCTAATTTAAAACCTTATTTAAATATAAAACCAAAAGTTTTTGTATTGTTTAAATCTACTCTCTCGAAAATAAAATTTTAACTAAAATCTACATCTCAAATGGATGAAAAAAAAAATTAATTTTTAAAATTAAATATCAAATTTAAATTAAAATAAAACAATTTAATTTTTTATTTCACTTCTATTTAGAGCTGCTTCACCGAAAAAAAAAAAAAAAAAATTTTGGCAACCGGTTTCATAGGTAAACGGGGAACGAGACGAAAAAGGAGGTGCTTCTTTGACATCGCGTGTGAAACGGGCGATCGTTGGTTTTGTTACATCCCTGCATAAGCATATACACACCATATACATCTAAACGCCCAGAAAACACACTCATAACTATGTATATTATTTAAGTAGATTTTGATGCTACACACAAATCTATATACGAAACGAAGTATGAAAAGTGCATAAATAAAAAAAAATAAAAATATGTATATATATATATATGTATATATGTATTATATAAATATGTAAAAAAAGGAAACTTCTCTGATCTAACTATTATGTGTCTATATACATAACCAGTTTATCGAAACATTAAAACGAAATATTTCCCGTTATAAATATTTCAACTCGGGTTTTTTGTATATAAACACATTTCATCATACACATCACTATACTCGTCACTTTACTTTTTATTTGAAAAACACTATGTATATTATGTACACCTAGTAATTCAAACACAAATGTGCATTTACGCATTCACGAAATGGTATCAGAACATATACGGAAATAATTATATATATTACGTATATGTTCTACACAATTTCACGCGCAATACACAAATTAATATTTAAAACACTAGGTGTACGTCACATCTTTTAATCACTTATTTATAATGTATAAAACACATTGATTATTATTATTAATAATTATTTATTTATTATTTACACACAAAAAAAAAAAAAAAAAATAAAAAAAAATATTTAAATTAAATGAAGGAGCGACAACAAAACACGTCTACTCCGTTTCACATCACTTTTCGTCCCCCCGACTTCGACTTGAACGAAACTTTTTGAGCAAATTTTTTAATTAAAATATTCAAAAATCTAATTTTTCCGAACTAAAAAAACAAGTGTTAAACACACAAATGTGTTTATTAAGGCTAAATATCGGGTTGAGCTTATAAAATCATTAACACAATCTTCACCAATTTTCAGTGAAAATCCAGTGTAGAACTGACTGAGGAATTTGCGGGCTCTACAGATATGCCTGTGGAAATATACCAGAAATTCAAAGATGGGAGATTAAACACAAAACGATGCACGACATGTTACAAAGCAACTGCCCGGAATAGTAGACCAACATAACCTAGAATTACAGCTAACTGTGTAACACGTGTTGCAAGCAGTGTCCTAAAAATCCATACCTGTGCATAAAACATTTTTTCATAATTCATAAAGCTTTTGTTGCGTAAAACGAATAAATAATATTCTTATATTTTCTAAAAAAAAAAAAATCGAATTCATCTCAGGATGGTACATTGGTTGCTTTGATTATATTCGAAAATGGTATACTGGGTTACATTAGCGTTTGGCAGTAATTTTCATGGTGGCATACCAGTGTTACACTGACCGCTAATTTTGACGCGTGGTATACCGAGAGCACGCTAGCCTTTAGGGATTATAATAATCTTTTAGAATCTTGTAGATTTTGCTAAAAATTTGAATCTTTTTTCAAAGGAATAATAAAACAGAAGGAAAATGCAAAACTTTACATGGAATTAATAACAGGATGAATGTCACAACAAAAGTAGCTGTATCTCATGACATACTTTGATATAGATAAATTCACATATAACATGAAAAATTTCATTGGCGAAACAAAATCTATGCCCGACAGAAATGAGTGTTAAAAATGCATCTAAAATACATATAAAGCCACAGAGGCGTGGACGGTACGCATCAAAAGCTATATTTTATGATGCTTTCATTTTTATGTTCCAGTAAATTTATTGCCATAGCGTAGAGTTCATTTCCTTCAAACTTTTACGACATTAAGTGTTATAATACTGTTTTCATTTGTTAGGCAATAAAGAACCTTTTCTTTTTCAAATATTGAATTATACATTAACAATACATGAAAAACGATTTAAAAAAACTTTTTTTAAAGATAATGCATGCATATATGCGATGATAATGCATACGATACATAATAATTTAAATTTTATTGGTAAGACCGATTTCGAACTTCGTTCATCGTCAGTTTTATTTTCATCAGCGATGGAAGAATATAATTTATATTGAATACTAAAAAAGTATATTGTTATGCATAAGCCAAAATTTAAAATTAAAAGTTTTTTGTATTAAATTATGTCATAAAAGATTTAGAAAAATACATGAAACAATGCCAATTGTACAGTACAATAAAGAAAATTAAGCAAGAGTTATAATTTCAGAGACTCATATTTAATGTTTTGAATCGGTTCTGTTTATTCGATTTTGAGTACTGTTTTATATGAAAAACTTAATTATGAATAAAGTCTTTATAATAAGCCTTCACAATGGAACATATTTTGCCCGTAAAAAAGAAAGATAAAAATATAGTTTAAATATATACCAGGTGGTTCAGCAACAAGCACAGCAAAATAATATAAATTTGCCAGCATTCTAACGTTTCTAGAGGATACTGCAAATCCGAGTAAGAATGTAGAATGGGGCAGATTCAGATGTTCTGGATATGAATATTATGGTGTAAAAAGGTGTTTTAAATGTTGAATTTTTAATTATAAGGCAGATAAATGTGCAATAGGAACTTGTTGTTACAAATGTGGTGATAAAAATGACATTTCAAATCAATTTAACTTTACGTTAATAGTATGTTTAAATTGTAAAACAATTAAAGAAGAATTAAAACTGAAGAATCTTAATATTAATCACGAAACAAAAAGCGTCGAATGCCCAGTTTTTAAAAGAAAATTAAAACAGAAGAGGAGTATAACTTTATATTAGCAATCAACAAATATAAGTGAATAATTATAATATTAATTAATAATTATAATATAATACGAGCTGATTCTACTTCTCGACAGACTAGTGACATAAACATATATGTAAAGAGCAACTGGAATAGAGAAATTATAAATAGAAGGGAAATTAATCTGGACTTTTGGTCCCCATCTTCCATTTCCAGTACTATAGGCTGGTATGGAGCTATGCAATGCGCAAAGGATAATGTAAAATCGATCCTATAGCCGTACGTCTTCGATTTGGCATAACTGCGTAAATTAGGAAGAGAAAAATGAACTGCGATAGAGCAAGGGGCGCCCGGCCCAAAACAGATGGCATGGATTGATTTCCGCCCCGAAACAATTATTACACGACATCGTGAAAATGGAATCACCAAACACGATACATTTTTGCCATCTATTCGATAGCGAGAAAACTAACGCCATCAAAAAGAAGATGGACGTTTTTTTCGATTGACATTTGCTTTTGTGTTGACGATTGACTACCATTTGTTACGTTTTGCATTTTATAATAAAATGTAAAATTAATAATGTAAGTAAAAATAAAATAAAACAATTTTTATGTTTATTTGTAGTAAATATTTGTATTTATATCAATAAATTATTTTTCAAACTTTGTTAGGACAGCGAAATTTTTCAAATCAAACCCAAAACAGAGGTTACGTTTGATTTTATGGAGAATCATAGGGATTTGGTAACTAACAAATTAGTTGATACGCAATATAAATAAAAGACAAATTTTTGTGGGACGAGTTGACCACTCAACTAAGTGCTGAAGGCCCCTCAGCGAGAAATTGAAATGGGTGGAAAAAAAGTTCGGAAAGACGTCAAGTACTAAACAACCTGCAAATTAACTTATTAACTTAATATGAAAGGAAAAACCAAAATTTGTAAACTTCGTTCTAGAGCACAGGGTCTAAATTATTGCAACAGTTTTGGTGTTGAAACGGATGTCTCAAAAATATCTCTTTCAGAAATTGAAAGTACATCAGTTACAGTCATCCCTAATTTAGAAGATACTATGATCCCCGATGAGTTTATTGATGACTTATTAGAACCACTGAATTCTGCTCAGAAATAGAAACTGCAATTCCTATAAACGAGAATGATAATGCTCATACGGTGTGGTTCCAGCGGATTCGTAAACATAAAAAAGAAAACACGCCAAATCACCTATTCAAAAAACAAATCGAAAACCAAAGTGATTTTAATAAAAGTTTTAAGAATTTCAGCATGAAAAAATTAGATTAATAAAGGATGTAAGAAATGAATTGAAGTTAATAAGAAAATTAAAAGAAAAAGATGTAACCGAAAACATAAAGTTTAAACAACGAGCGTGGAACGGATAGAGGAACTACATAAAATTTAAATTGAAATAAAACGTATGGAAATTTTTTTTCACAAAAGTTCAAAAATATTTAAAAAAAATCAAATATTTGTTTAATTTTTTTAATGCAGATTCAAAATCTATTTCAATACCTATCCAGTGGTACCTTTCTTGTACTTCTAGCATGCCAACAAAGTGATTTTTTGTCAATTGCTGCTGTTTTATCAAGGCTTTCGAATTAAATTCTAAAAACAATTCAACAAGATCAATACAATAGCATGCCATGAAATATCTCGCTCGGAATTGTGATCATTCTCATATTGACGCTTAGCCTGAACGATTCTCTATTGATTACGTCTTCAACCGGAGCAAAGAAATGGATACCACACCAGCAGCTCGATTCTGGTTTTAACTATAGGAAAAGGAATTAGGAAAAATATTTTCATAGTATTTTGGTCACAAAAACTTTTTTCTGGCATACTATGGTAAAAAGTTAGTGTAAATTTTTTCAAAAACAAATTTAAATTGGGAATATTTTTCCTATCCAATTTCGATACGCAAAAAATATTTCCTAAATTATAAAGTTTTAGATCAAACTTGATTTCTCAGTAGGCCAGAAAATGATATTTTTGACAAAAACGCTATGTAAATATTTTTCCTAATTCCTTTTCCTATAAGAAAAATCAGAATCGAGCTGCAGAGGTAGGTGCACAAGTGGTTGCACTAATTTATGTGGGGCAGCACCAAAGTGAAGTGGCTGTACAACTAAATTTGAGCCGATTCTCCGTTCGTTGAGTATGTCAGAGATATCATGAAACTAGTCGCTTCAGACGGCGACAAGGATCTGGCCGACCTCTTGCTACAGCACAGCGTGATGACCGCTTTCTTGTAACAACTTCGTAGTGAAGTCACCGTATGAAGGCGGTTCAACTGGGACGGCGGCTCCCAGAAGTTCGTGAAGTCAAAGTCAGTTGGAGGACAGATAGAAGATGACTTCGAGAAGTTAATCTGACTGCACACAGACCAGCAAACAGGCCGAAATTGACCGCGGCCCACTGATGAGCCCGACGTGAGTTCGCTCGAGAGCATTTGAATTAGACAGAAGAAGAATGGAGAACAGTCCTGTTCTCTGACGAGTGCAGGATGTGTTTATATAGCACCGATGAACGCGGAAGAGTATACACAAGACAAGGAGAGCGATATGCATAATGTTGCATTGAAGAACGTGTCTGGGGAGGCATATCATTAGAGGCGAATACAGATCTTGTGCTCATCACACGAGCCAATACTGGCTGTCAATTAAGAGGAATGAATTTTCAACGGTATATTGAGGAAGTACTAGAAGAGTACGTCTATCTTTTGCCGGGTTTAATGGTGAAAATTTTCTGTTTATGCAGGATAAAGTGGTGAACGCATACGGTTTGTGCAGTATATCAGTACATTTAAGAGGTGGATGTGCCTGTTATGGAGTGGCCAGCTCGAAGGCCGGACCTCAATCGCATCGAACATTTATGGGACGAGTCGAAAAGAAGGGTTCGAGCCAGAGATGTCTCCAGGAACTGCAACAGGTGACCGTAGTGGAACGGGAGGCGATACCTCAAGATTTTGTGAAAACTTTAGTGAAATCAATGCAACATCGAATGAAAGCTGTCATTCGGGCCAGGAGAGGGAACCCCTCTTATTAAAAACTGTTTTTTTGTTTATTTCCATGTTTTAATTCGATTTTTACCCCTAATTTTCATGCTAACAAATTCACAAAAACGTGTACTCATGTTACTCATGTACTCTGTATGTTTACCCCCAAAAATCAGTTTGATGGCACGTATAAATACATAAAAGGTACCACTAAATAGGGATTGAAATACCCTTTGAATCTGCATTAAAAAAAATTAAACAAATATTGGATTTCTTTGCTATTTTGTTTTTTTGTGCAAAAATTGAGCAATGTTCGATTTTTTTACACCCAAGTGTAAATAAAATATTTTTATTTTAAATTATAATTGCATTTTTATTGTATCTCTTATAATGTTTGCTTGTCTGTTAATATATGTAATTAGAGTGTGGTGCATTATAAATTAAATCACCATTAAAATTAAATTCATCAGTTATGAGATTTTCATCAAAATCTACATTAAATTTTAATTCGAATTTAATTCGTTTTCATTGTGCCGATCTTACTCCAAAATTCCGAAATCGAAAAAGTCCTATACTTTTTGAGTTCTTCATAATCAGCCAATGATCTGTACTCTTCGTTAACTTTTTCAGCATGTTCCAATTCAGAATCGAGAAATACTTTTAGAACTAACGGCAGAATATTGTTAGTTTCTCCTGATAATACATGCTCAGGCGAAAATTTGGTCACATAAAGGAAAATATCATTATTAAAATCTATTCTTTTTAAAAGTTCTTGACAAAACGTTAAATAAAAGTGTTTTACATTAGATTTAAAACTTAAAATATCACCCTGAGATATGTTTTCAGTTTCCATAAATACGTATATTTTGGATCCGCAATAAATATTTCCAGTCGGAATTTGGCTTTCTTCTAATTTTAAATTAATCTCAATTAAGGATTCAGCTGCATCTAGCACCGATTTCTTAATAAAATTGCGACTTATGTTTGTGAAAAGAAATTTCATTTTAGGTAGGAAAACATGCATTCTAGAATCTTCCGCCTGCATTTCTAAGTCGATCCCGTTTATTATTTTAAGAACGTAGGACAAAAACATAAAATACATTTTTTTTTTGTCTTTTAAACTTTTTTCTATAAAGTTAATATTTTCGTTGCCGCATCCGTTTTCGAAATTACTCAAACCAAAATAAAATGTGAATGCAGTCTATTGTTCTAATGTTCTATTAATTACTGCCTAAAATTATTTACATAATATAAAATATAATTACAATTATCCGCAGTAAAAGCGATGAATTTGTTTAGAGGCACATTCTGTTCCTCTAAGGCAGTTACAACCGTTTCGAAAATACCCTGAGCCGAACATTCAGTTAATAGGCTAACTTAAGAAATCTATCTTTGCATTGATTGTCAAAAATTCTTATAATTATTGCAAGGTTCTTGCACATCGTACTATCTTTGCTTTCGTCAATTAACAGAGGGAAATATTGCTGGTTTGTACATTTGGATATTCGATGTGAATTTTCCGGGTCTGTCTGGTTCTTCACAATTTTTTGATTCTGTTTAATTTTACGTTTTGGATAATCTTTGAATCCGTGATATCCATTTTTAAACATGAAACCAAGTAGTTAACTATGGAAAATGGTAAGTTGTGCTCCGCAACAAATAAGCTTAATCGAACTTCTATGTTAAATTTCTTTTGAATGATAAAACAGCAAAAGCAGCAACAAGAATTTCACGGATTTTTCCCCTATGGATAATAAATGCTGCCTGTTTTTTAGTAGCGTTTCGAACGAAGCTGAAATGGAATGGGAATTTGATGCAAACAATATTATAAATGTTGTACTCGTATATCAGAAACTTAAATATATTTTATTTATTAATATTCATAAGAAGTTTCATTTCAATTCTACATTTTTGAATTGGAGCAAGTCTGTTGTAATAGATCATAATTAAAGATAAGTTTAGAATAAATATGGCATTGGAATAAATGTAAAATTCGTATGTCGATTAAATTGAGAACGAAACTAGGTACCTACAATAATTATTATTTATAAAGTTTATTTGTTATATTATTAATAATTAATAAATTTCGAAGCGGCTTATGAAAGACCATTGAAAATGTAAAATGTTACAAGCCTGAAATATTTTTGTTGATACAAAATTTTTCATAATGTGTGAATTCAGAGATATGACCAAAAATTCATATACATATCGCATTCGACATGTTTTGGCTCTGAGTCAAAATATACCCTCATTTTCACGTTGATAGCTCTTGAACCATTAAGATTTTCGTTATGTTTTCTTCAGCAAAGTTGTTGCGCAAATCAAGACCAACAACTTTGCCGAACATATCCAGACCAAAAAACTACATCTAATTTTTTTTTTTTGCTTTTCATTTCGACGAAAAACACTGTTTTTATCATTTTTAATCGTTTTGTTGAATTTAAATCGAGTAGAATCGATCGAATAAACATCGCATCGACAAATATAGATACAATAGAAACTATTCAAAAGAAAGTTAACTCGATTCAGTTGATTTTATGGAGATTTTTCCTAAAAAAAAAAATTCCTAAAAAATTAGCATTATGCTTCTCTTTGACAAAACAATGGCGTGCCGTTGCGATAGTGGATAAAAATCCTGGATTTTACAGGAGTGATACAGTGTAATTATTTGGTTGATAGGTGTGTTTAATAGAAAAATAAAAACAAAATTTATTAAGTACTTTTTTTGGGTTCGGTACTTTTTCAAATTCAAAAGACCTAAAAAGTCCTAATCTACTCAAAATATCATCCCTGGGACAGACGCGTTCTTTTTCCCTTACCCTCTATTTCATTTCCGTAATTAGATTTTCTGACACAGGTGTCCCTTTAGTCGTTTCTTTCGAACTTTTTCCGAGAAATTGCCGTTCTTTGCTTACTTTTTCTTTTGACAACTAAGCTACACAGTTACAACAGTTAAATTTAGTGTTCCTTTTTTAATTGTTGTGTTGATTTTCCAGTTTTTTTTCGAAATTGTACTAAAATAGCTAACTTCATTCTTGCCCTATAGAAAGAATTTTTCGAACACGATTTTATAAGGCACTGACTTATATTGTTACTCTTTAATATAAACAGACAGACACTATTTCATTATTTTTATTTTGTAGTCAAGTAGTCAATGTAGTTGTTCATTTTGAGTTTTGATATTTTGTTTATGAATTTTTCACAATTTTTGTTTATGAACAAACACCAAAACTACAAAACGCCAAACTACAAAAGATAAAATCTGCCATTTTTCGACAATTTTCCGAACGGAACGAACTAGAACACAATCGAACTGTTTACGCAATCCGAAAAAAAAAATCAAAACAAACTTGATTAAATATATTTTCTTTCGTGGAAATATTTAAAAGGCCAATTTTGATGGAATAACTTTTTAACTGCTCGTTAAATATGTCCATGGAATAAAATATATTTAATCAAGTTTGGGTTGATTTTTTTCTGATTGCGAAAACAGATTTCATATAAAACATTTAACTGGCGCATATCTAACTTTAGTCATTTTTCAGTAAAACCGGCCATTAAAATGGACCACCTCATTCACATGAACAAAGTGGCTGGCCGAGGCGGCATCTCTATCAATCTGTCTATTCCAGTATTTGACTTTCAACCTTGATTTGAACTTATTACTACATTTATTATTATTTGATATTAATTTAAATATAAACAATTTTTGATTAACATATTATTTTTTTACTTTCAGGTAATCCATGATTCTCCAGTATGTTAAAACTGGGTAAGGTGTTAAAATGATTCTTACATTTTTAGCTTTTAGTGAAAATATAACTATTACTCGTATAATCTTAGGATTTTGTTGAATTTATTTAATAATACCTTATCGACTGGCCATCGAACTTTGATTTTAATTTTGCCAATTTGTGTTCATACTCTCGAGAAAAACACAATTGGTGTTATACAATTGTCAGTAAACAATCAAATTAACATTTTCATGTCTGTGATCAGATAAAATATATAGAAATGACAATGTAACCTTTTTTTTCATTTTGACATCAAACCGAACAAAAATTGTGTGTTCTGTAATTTTTTGGTTTACTTGCTTTAGGACTTAAAGAAACATCCTTTCAACTTGCTTTAGGAATTTATAAAATTCTTTCAACTTCAAAAGAGCACAAATCGTGTATATCAAATAGAATGAATCGTACTGCATCATAAAGAATTCCTTTTTTTCTTTCGAAATACGTTTCGTTGAGTTTTTGTTGTTAAATTTCTTTTGGATGATAAAGCAGCAACAAGAATTTCACGGATTTTCCCCCTATGGATAATAAATGCTGCCTTTTTTTGTACCGTAGCGAAAGAAGCTGGAATAGAATGGGAATTTGATTCAAACTGTATTATAAATGTTGTACTCGTATATCAGAAACTTAAATATATTTTATTTATTAATATTTATAAGAAGTTTCATTTCAATTATACATTTTTGAATTGGAGCAAGTCTGTTGTAATAGATCATAATTAAAGATAAGTTTAGAATAAATATGACATTGGAATAAATGTAAAATTCGTATGTCGAGTGAATCGGGAACGAAACTAGGGACCTAAAATAATTATTATTTATAAAGATTTTTTCCCTTAATAGCCATGTTTCTTGATGCTTGATCTGATCTGTTTGGCAGTTACTAGATTTTAAATCAAAATTTGCATCAGGTTTTTTCATATAAAATTTGAACTGATCTGGATCAATGGTTGCCAAGAAACGTGGCAAATATTTCTTTATTTCATTCAATAGAACATATGCAATAGTTTACAATATTTAGATCTAATAAAATTTAACGATAAGAAACTAAACATAGAACCATTTAATAAAAACATCAGTTTCCCCAGTGGATTTGTCCTTTGAATTCACGTGAATACATTTTATTGAATTTTTGGTTAAGAAATGATTAAGAAGATTTTTTAAGATGTAAATTTGATGCACTTTTATCAAAAATATAGTAAATTCATATACTCGGTTAGTTTTTAAATCTTAAACGGCAAGCACGCACTCAAATGCACACAGTATGACTTACTTGCCAAGTCAAATATTCATATCTCAAGCGGAAGCGCGCGCTTGGGATCACATGACCACTTACGCCCCCAAACCAAATATTCAAAACTCAAAGGGGAAAAGCACACAATTGCCGAGGCGCGCAACTTTAATCTAAATATTTAATAAGAAATGTACAAAAGGATAACAAAATAGTTTGCATTACAATTCTGCATGCGCAGAATCTCTACAAAAACAACATTCTTTGTTGTGATGTGCCCATCCCGATCAGCTGATTGATCGCTTGTCTCAACGATAAAAGGCGGGGGCGGGCAAGTACACTCCTACCTTCTTCAAGCTTTGGGCCTAACTCTTATTGATGGTCATGGCGAACGAGAGCTGGACCGGAAATTGGAGGCGAGACATTTTAAATGAGAAAGTGGGAGGGTGAGAGCTTAATACGTGGGATGAGAACGCGCTTGACTTTTGAGATGCTAGTCAGCACCTCACATTCCAGAATGTAGCGGTTTATTTTTGCGACGCGCATGCGTGTTCCATTTATTCGACCATTGTTAGTGTTTAGATTCCTCATCAAAAGAACGATCGCGTTTTCCTTTAGCGGAATGCGGCACAGTCCGGACCCTTCAATCTTGTTGAGAAACTCGACGGGTAGGCGGAGTTCCTCATTCATGTCGTCACTCTCAACTTAATTAACACTATGTTTGACTTCTTGTTCGGCGGGCAGGAGGTCAAGCACCTACTGATTGATTAGCGCGCAATCATTATTCTTGGGTGCAAGGATGGCGCACTCCTTGATGGTTCCCTCGGTTAGTGTTGTATTGATGTCACCATACACGAAATCGATTACACTTTGAGAACTGGAAAGGCGCATCTGAAGTGTGATCGATTCGGTTCGAGCATTGCCGTTTCCAACAGAAAGCAAGTATTGCGCAAACTCTATTATTTAACATTATTATTTGATATAATTACCATGCGTATACATTTCTTGTAATATTTTCATTTCTATTTCTATTTCGAATTGATCTGACTTCGTTTCTATGACTTCGTCGTTCAACCCGAGCGGTTAATGTAGGCCTTCGAGGCATAATAGAACACACTATTTAAAATATAAAAATTTCTGCGTTAAATGAAAAACACAACCGGCCTATATAGAAAAAAATCGAAAAGGAGAATACTCACCACGAATATAATAAGCGGCCAACCAAAAACGCAAAATCGGAAAGCACTCACACAGCGTAGGGGCAATTATAATTAGCATTCACTCTATTAAAGTTAAAAGAAAAAAACGGCACTTGTTAAATTTGCGCTTGACAGCTGAAGTAACAATAACAGAATAAAGAAAAAAGTAATATCTGCACTGAAAAAATGAATTTGCTTCCATTTTCCTTTGATGAACATCGCGGGTACAGTGTTTTGTCACAGCGTATGTGATTAAAACAATTTTCAGTATAGGTAAAACTTTACTTGGCTTTTACACCTATTTCCCGTGCACGTTGCTTAATAAAACATATATTCTGTACATATATGAAAAAATACCTTTCATATATCCCTTTGTCGACCAAGGAAAAAAAATTGGCTCAATTGAAGTCCAAACCACAGAAATGTGTGAGTACAAACCATAGTATGTAATGGCGTTGTTGATAAAAAAATTTCGCTTGATTTGAAGTACAACTAACACAATTCTGTGTATAGTTATAGTCTTTTTTTCGGACGAAAATAAGTTAAAAAGGAATACAAAAATGTGTAAGTTGGTTCAAAACAAATACAACCATAAATTTTTCACATGATTATTTTGCCTTACCCACACATTTGCCCGGTAAAGGGATATGTTACATTAAGATCGTCTATAGTTGATTCACCACTTAAGAGCTCTACATTTACATCGTAAATAATTCCTATAGATTAGAATCGAACATAATGACATGGTCTATACATTTACAAAAAGTACGACACATGTAAACATTTTCATTGTGGATGGCTGAAGAAACCATGAGGAGATTTTTAATTAGAATCTTCCAATATTCAGAACGGTGAACTATACGTTTCTAGCATTTTAACAAACTACACTAAAAGCATATATTAAATTACTATATAATATTTTTTAATTTTGTTCTAACTATATACATATATTAAATAACTATAATATATTATATAACATTTGCTAAAAGTAAAAAATTGAGGCTATGTTTGACTAGACATGACATTTAATTTTTTATTTTGACACACAGTTTTTTTTTTGCTAGCTGTGTTGATTTTCGAATTTTTTTTCGAACTTGTACTAAAACAGCTAACTTCGTTCTTATCTTATAGAAAAAAAAATTTGGAACACGATTTTACAACGCAGTGTCCTATATTGATACCATATAATATTATTGATAATAGATAAAATCAATTCTTACCAGTAGCAGTACCTAAATTAAAAATTGACTTAATAAGTCAAAGAAGTATTGATTTTATTTAGTTTTATTTCTCATTGCAACGAAACAGTATTGGACTTATTCAAATATTTATTTTTAGAGTTATCGGAGGTCTGGAGAATTCCATTTTACAAAATTTTTGAACAAGTTTAGACAAGGAAGTAAAACGAATGCATATTTTGTCGAAATTAACATATTAACATAACGTCGTCCTAGGATTATAGGGTTCTATGTTATACCGGGTGTTTCTTTTAAACTGAGACGATCAAATATCTCGAAAAATAGCCACTCTACGGAAAAAATATCCATAATCAAAATTTAATCATACCGCGGGAAAAATACATTAGTGCAAAAAAATTAGTCCCCCACCCCCCGCTTTGTAGGTGGGGCGGGGGTAATTTTTAAACTAAGATAGGAAGCCATATTTTTTTATTGCATATACGGATTCTACGACTAAAAGTACGTATGATTCGAATGAAATATTTTGTTCGGTTCATGATAGATGGCATTGTAATCGACGAAATTCAATTTTTTCAATTTCTTCTTCTTAGAACACACGCATTCGATTCTGCAATACGTTTGAAATAAAAAACATCACGTTTTCATTGGAAATACTCAAAATTCGTCATCAAAACAATTTATTAATAAAATGGCAGGTGAATAAAATAATTTTAGCTTAAAATAAGTGTTCAAAATGATGGCCTGCGACTTCAATGCACTTATTAATACGCATTTCAAATGATTGTACACAACTGAGAAGTGTGTTTGGTTGAATTTCAGCACACGCATTTCTGATACGCTCAATCATGTTCTTACGTGTTGTTGGTTCTTGTTTGTAAACTTTGTCTTTGAGATAGCCCCACAAAAAGAAATCTGGCAAAGTAAGATCTGTTGATCTGGCGGGCCAATTTATCGAACCAGCTCTACCGATCCAGCGACCATTGAAATCACGATCAAGTATTTCACGTACCACCACCGAATAGTGCGTGCAGGACAACCATCATGTTGAAACCACATGTTCCGTCTCACTTCTAAGCTCAAATTTTCAAGTAATATTGGCAGTTCATTTTCCAAAAAGTTTCGGTACATTTGACCATTCAAGTTGCCTTCAATAATGTGGGGGCCAATGAGTTTGTTGCCAATCATTCCACACCACACGTTGACAGTCCAAGGACGCTGATGTTCAACTTGACGAAGCCAGTGCGGATTTGTAACACTCCAATAATGCATGTTGTGTTGATTTACCGTTCCATGGTTTGTAAAACAAGATTTGTCAGAGAACATTACGCAATGAAAAAAATTGGGGTTCCCAGGGGGGGGGGGGCGAATATTAAAAAAAAAACACAACATTTTCAATAACTAAAAAAATAATATTACATTTTATTTAAAAAAATAAAAACTCGGTGCAAAATTATACATAAATCAATAGAAACCTTAATTTTATTAAATTCATAATATAAACTCAATTCTTCTGTTCGATTGCCTTCCGTATCAATCAATGATATTCGATGGCTTTAATTCCTGAGCAATATCTCTGTGAATATGGAGTAGGGCTAGTCCAACTAAGCGAGATTCAGTCATAGTAGACCGAATCCACGTTTTCAACCGTCTTATTGTTGAAAAACTCCTCTCAGCACTTGCAACGCTAACCGGTAGGCTTGCTAAAATAATTAATATCATTTGAATCGCGGGAAAAACTTCTACATCACAATGGTCCAGTGAGTTTATGGCATCGGTGGGAATAATACCTTTATTTTCTTGTTCTCGTAACCATTTGTTGTGCCAGATAATTATTTCGCCTATTACTGTTTCAAAAGAAATGTTCTTTTTCTGGAAATAAAATTTTAATTTAGTGAAAATTGGTTCACTTGTAGATTGAAGAGTCTTTGCTGATAGTTTTATAATGTTAGATGGAATGACTGCACCTAACTCTAATAGATTTAAATTATCGTTTCCAAATCTTGTTTTGATATCCTCAATTACAGAATCCAGCATAGGAATATAAATTGTAATTCTGTAATAATCGATAGGTGCTGCAACATCAGGATTCTCTCTATTTGTTTGTCGTTTAACGAGCCGCGGCAAAGGTATATCTATGTCTAATTCTCTCATCAAATCACTCGCTTCTTTAAAAATTGTAGAAAACACTTCCTCGCTATGCGTTCTTTGAAATTCCAGCGCTTTTAAACAATCTAGAAATGAATTATTAGCAGTTAGTTTATCTAAATTTATTTTTTGCAACAATTTACTGAATGGTAGAGAAATGGCTAAGCTATGGGATAAACAAAACAAAGCAATTATGAATTCGGAATTGCAAATGCATAAACTAAATAATTTTGCCTTTCGAGATGATTCAGATTCTTGCCACTTAGATATTAAAGTTAAAGCTTCGATAATTTGTGAAAACGAGGATTTAAAAAGGATTACGGAATCATGACGCTCTACCCAACGGGTTTCACATAAGGAATGTAGCTGCCGCTTTAAAATACTTTTTAAAACAAAATTTCGTTTAGGTGATGCATTAAAAAAATTAATTATTTCCTTCATTGTTCCCACTGCATTTCTAATAGCTTGTACATTAGAAGATTTGGAAATACTTAGATTAAGTGCATGATTATTACAATGGCACTGTACAGTATGTGATAACTCTTTCTGTATTTCGGAAACGGCACCCTTCTGAACTGAAATCATTACACTGCAACCATCAGTGCACACTCCTACACAATTAGAAACATCGAAAAAAATTTCCTTTAAAAAATTTACAACGGTTTGTCCTATTATCTTACCACTGAGTATTGGTTCTTCGGAAGTTAAATTATTACTATAATTTGCATTATGACAATCTAGAAATTCAACAAAATCTTCCCGGATACCACCATTATACACGTAACGAAACACGATTGACATTTGCGATGTGTGGGATATATCGGTCGTTTCGTCGAAAATTAAGCTATAATATTTTGTTTGCTCCATTCTTTCCTTAATAACAGAAAGTATTTCGGCACCACAACATTGTATGAGTTCATTTTGCGTTGTTTTACTGATATAAGTTGATCTTGAACTGGAATTTTTAAGCTGTTCTTCTAACTCTTTATCACCAGCGTGAACTCGGTATCTTAGAATCTCACGAAAATTTCCTTCGTTTTCTCTTTCCTGATTTTGTAATAAAGCACCATCATCTCTATGACCGCGAAAAGCAATATTTTGACGACCTAGAAGAATAATGGTCTCAAATATGGGGATAAGTCTCTTTCTGTTTTCTAAAATTTGTTTATTTCGATGAGAATCAATTTGATTTCTTATGTCAATGGTCGGAGTTTCATAACTATTCAAGTAAAACTTGCCAGATTGAACTGCTTCACAATGATATTGCGCTTGATTATGATTGTTTAAAATGCCATCTTTTCCTAGTAATTTTGCGAATGAAGTAACAGGTTCAGTGACCAGTGCTTTAAGTGAAACAGTTTTATGTTTTCCACCAAGGTTTGAATGGGTAAATAATGGGCAGTATTTACAAAATAATCCTTTTTGCGTGTCTGAAAAAACTAACCAATGGAAAGCAGTTAAATGATTATGGGAAACATATCGCTTTTCGATTTTCCCATTTTTTTTGTGTTGGGAGTAGGGAAACTTATAATTTCTCGGTGGTATCCACGGATTTTTAATTAAATTATATTTTGTATACTCGTCAACATTTAATATTGTCTTGTTTTTGATATACCGGCCAATATCAAATTGGTGGTTAATTTCTTCATTTGAGGCGTTTTGAATATTTACATTGATAATAGAAACAGAATTGTTTTCAGTTACAGTATCGTCACTGACATGCGCAGATGCAGGTGTACATTGAATATTAACTTTAGTAAAAAAGGAATCAATTTTTGCATTTCCCAACTTTCGTTTACTCATAATTTCTAATTTTCGACAAACACAACCTGTTGTGTGTGGTGCCTATAATAAACAAAAACTTTCAATACTTTTTGAAAACTTATTACACAAATAATTATTAAAATGGTTAACGATTTCACAATTAAACCCTTGGCACTAGAATATGACGTTTAAATAAAATGTTAGGTTGTGTTTGACACTACTACTATCAAACATTATTGCATATTATATTTTATTTTAAATACGGAACACAAGTTCTTTTTTTACCGCTTATGTTGGGAACACAATATCATTTTTTACCGCTTACGTTGTTAACATAATGACATTTTTTATCGTGTACGTTGTGCATAAATTTGTTGCGTGGAAATAACAAAATATGTAACATACAATTTTGCGTAAAATTGTATGTTACATATTTTGCTATTTATGTTTTGATCAGCAAAAAATTGAAATGTATAAACACATCATCGCTCTCGGGGAAGGGGGGGGGGGGGCGATCGCCTCCACCGCCCCCCCCCCCCCTCTGTGTCCGCGCTTGCCGCGCGCGGGGAGTCTCCATCTGTATTATTATTATTTTTTTGAGTATAATTCAAGTGAATTATAAACAAGGATATCGAGATGCTTAACCAGAGAAATTAAAAAATTGGATTTTAAAGCGGCAAAAAAAAAAAATCAAATGTGATTATAAATAGATAGCTAAATGAATATAGTTAAGCAAGATGATACCCGTCGCAGACGGCAGGAAAACGGAAGTCGAGTCTGCTTAGTACAAACAAATTTGATAGATTATAAAAAATTAAAATAGATAAAAGATAAAGTCAAGCAAAATAAAATGACACAAAAAAAACAAAAAACAAATAAGTTAAATAAAATATCAAACCATAGTCAAGAAAAATAATGACGTTTTTTCAACGTACGTTTTGTCATATTGTAATCGATAAGATGGCAGTGCTGATTAGCTTCGTACAACATTCTAGAGACGGGCTCATTCTTTCTGTAATCAGTTCGATGAGGGTCGATTCTAAACATAGGTACTGATCTTAAATCCCGAGAATTTATATTTAGATTGATTTTACCTAACAGAACAGGGGAATCGATACCCCCAGTTAGTATTTGATGGATGAAAGCCACGTCCGCAACAACTCGGCGCTTACTAAGTGATTGTAAATTAATTAGCTGCAGACGATCTTGATATGGAGGCAGGATAAACATGTCCACCCATGGTAGTCCGCGTAAAGCAAAGCGAAGAAATCTACGCTGGACTGCTTCAATCCTCTTAATGTAAACCTCATGCTAAGGCGACCACACCTGGCTAGCATATTCGAGCAGGGGACGAACGAATGTTGAATAGAGAGCCTTCGTAACATAAGGATCGTCAAATTCTTTCGACCAACGCCTGATGAAACCGAGCGCAGAATTGGCTTGGCTGATAATACGATCGATGTGATGTCTAAAATTCAATTCACTGTCGCAAATGACCCCCATGATATGGATGATACTTGTGCCGTTTTAAAATTATCCAAACACTGGTGAGGGACTAACCGGAATCGCGAACTATTTCTCGTGTACTAACATGAGGATTATGAGCCCCACTGCTGCCAATACAGCAATTTCATTATTTTCTCCAGTGACTGTTGCTCTACGGGTCCTCTTTTTCGGTTGAACATTTCCATCAGTAATAAATTGTTTGATAGTACGGCCAAATGAAGCACGTGAACGAATCCTATCCGGAAAACGTTGAGCGTAAATAGCAACAGCATTTTCAAGATTTCTGCCAGCTTTTCCATAAACCAGAACCATTTCAATTTTCTCTGGCACAGTTAAACGATCCATTCTAAAGTATTTTATCGTTTATTTTGCAATTACGAAAAACATGAAGATAAGAAATAACACAACCGTTAAATGAGATTTACAAAACTGAATAAATTGTTTTGATGACGAATTTCCAGTATTTTCAATGAAAACGTGATGTTTTTTATTTCAAACGTATTGCAGAATCGAATGCGTGTGTTCTAAGAAGAATAAATTGAAAAAATTGAATTTCGCCGATTACAATGCCATCTATCATGAACCGAACAAAATATTTCATTCGAATCATACGTACTTTTAATCGTAGAATCCGTATCTGCAATAAAAAATATGGCTTCCTATCTTAGTTTAAAAGTTACCCCCGCCTCACCTACAAAGCGGGGGGTGGGGGACTATTTTTTTACACTAATGTATTTCCCCCGCGGTATGATTAAATTTTGACTAAGGACATTTTTTCCGTAGAGTGGCTATTTTCGAGATATTTGATCGTCTCAGGTTAAAAGAAACACCCGGTATAAGAATGGTTTTGAGATATCACCGAATGATTGATTTATTTTTAGTTCAATAAATGTCAAAGCAATATATATTTTTTTGTAAAATCTGTAATCATATATTTATGGAAAATTCAAAACTTTTCGTGATATAATTAATTTTTCATTAAAGAAAACACTTTTCAATTTTATGATAGAACTTTGTCACTAAAAGAAATTGTTTTTTTCTGTTGAACAAAATTTTCATTTCAAAGAGTCTTCAAAATATTTTATAGTTTTGGGAAAATGGTTGGAAAAATTGGTCAATATGTATTTTATGTTTGTTTATTAAAAGATATTTGGTTATCAGAAACATTAGAAATATTTTAATTTATTAAAATAAGTAAAAAATAAAAACAAAGAATAAAATATTAATTTTCTTTACCAAACGAATTATGTATGTATTTATATAAAAATTCAGTCTTTAATTTTAAATTAAAATCATAGTACATACTTCATATTACTCGTAGACTAGGAACATAGGTTTACAAAGTTTTAGTTCGATTTTGATTTTCGATCAATCAAATTTTTGAAATACTCTAGGATACAACCGGCATAAATTTTATTATTGTCGAAAACGATTTTAACTTTTGATGTGGAAGTTCTGTTTTAAATTTAATGGTTTTAGGAGCAGGTAACTACTATATTTTTGCTGTCCTGATTTTTTAGAACGTCCGGCAGTTGAATCAATTTTAAATTTATGCTTTTAAATTCTTCAATGGATTTATGAGAAATCTTATACTTCATTGATGTTAATGATTGGCACAATTCCGCCTCTACAATTTTGGTAAATGGAACTTGCTTAAAATTTAAAATGTTGCACAATCTTTATAATTTTGGAAGTCCTCTGGACGCATTTGTAGAATTTTACAATATTTGCCCTTATATTTCGTCTTCGTCAATATCCTAATGTACGATACCGGTGAAAAAAATTCTCGGTTTCGAAATCGCCTCTCGAAACAGCTATGCACTGCATACATTTCCTGGATGGAAGAATGCCCTGGAGTAGAAAACCGCATTGTTATTGACGATAACGTAGGATGTTGTTTTATAAAGTTGATAATAGCAAATGAAATGATGGAATTTCTATTCTGTGGTACACATGAATCTGACCATAAGACTAGCTCGGTAAATGTAGGGTTGTCCTTTAAGATACCGTTAATTATGTTTATAAGGGTACTCGCTATGTCGTTGCTCCCAGTTTGGCTTTCGTTCCTTATTGAACAGTATACCGATTTATTCGTAGAAAGATGAGCCGTTAAATTGTAAATATTTAATTTACTTACATAATAAAAGCAGCTTACTTCGGCTTTGGGGCAACTTACTACGGTTTGTAGGTCAAAACACACCACTGGTATTGATGACTGGCTATCAAAATCCCGTTTTTGCTTCGAAAATCTTTTTCCCGATCATGAAATTAGTATTTTTGTTCCAGATTCGATGAAATGCAATTCAAAGTTTTAAAGTTTTTATATTCTTCGCACAAATCACATCTATCTTTTTTGCAACGTGGAAGCCTAGATTGAACTGGTTATTAAAGTTTTCTCGATAAATATGTAGCTTTGCTGCTTCTTATCCTTCGTTTCCCGATTTTTCTTTGTACCGCTCGTACATTTGATTGACGGAGAGATGAGATTCCAGATAGTTTTTTTTTACTCGATTGACGACAATAACGCAACTCAACCACCGGGAATGAATTAATGTGGTCACGGATAGCCTGTCTAATATGGTCGGATATGCATTTCTTTCTATGTTGTTTACCTTGATTAGATTTTCCTATCATTCCAGAAACATTATCTTTTCTGTGGTAAGCATTGTAAACAGTCTTTTGGCTGACAGCAAGTGTTCCCAAAAAATACTTCTTACATACCCTTATCAGGTTTTCTCGAACTAAAAAGAAATATTGGTATGTGTATTTCTTTCTTGTTACAGTTTTATTTTTTCGAGCAGGATGATTGCGATCGGTTGACATTAAAATGAAATTGACTTTGGCTTCGGCATCGTTATCGTAGAAATCCTTGAAAATCTTAGTTCTTTCTTCCTCTGTAATAAGTTTGCAATCTGCTTTGCACGAAACCAAACACTTATTCGAAGTTTTGATTTTTATTGCTGGGACTATTTTATTTGGAACAGAAATGTATTATTTTCCAGCCTAGCGTAATCGTTTTCTGGTATAACATTTCCATTCATTTGGATTTGATTGCCGTTTCCGAGATTTGGTTCTAACATTTAAGTCAAAAGCTGTGGTGCTTTCAAAAGATTACAACAACAATTGCATTGTATTAAAGCCGATTGTCTTGAATGTTAAGAAAAAAAATTTTAGGATTAGGGGAAATAAAATCATTTTATGGTTATGGTGCTTACCACAAGGCATTATTTTTTCTATTTTTTTTCAAAAAATTTTCTTGTAGTAAAATTTGGCATTTGTTATTTGATAGCAAAATACCGAATTTAATTTGTTCTATTTCATAAAATAAAATCAACTAAAATAAATATTAATAAAATGAACCAACACAGAAAAATTAAAACGCATTAAAAAATTAAAGCCAAAAGTTGTTTCTTTCACATTTTTTAGCTAAGCTAAGCGGATTTGCGAAAGCAACACTACTAATATCTTCCTCCAAATATTCAATAGTTAGACGATCTTCATCAGAATTCACTGCAATTATTTCTTCTATAACGAGATTTTGCACTTGATTTGCAGGTTCAAAGGCACTTGAATTATTTTCGGACACTTCTTCTATAATCATATTAGCATCGGTGTCATCTTCAACCTCACAAAGCTCATTATTTATCACTAAATATGTCTTGGTTATACTTTGATGATGTTCCAATTTGCTAGGCGATACTTCGTTGTTGACGCCGATTTTTTGATTGATATCCATTAATCAATTATTATTGCTTATTTAATAACAGTATGGTTTAATTTTGACTATATCTGTAAAATTATAATTTGTATTTCGTATTAGCAATTAAATTTCACCCTATAACATTATTTTAATAATTTATTAATAAACTACTAACCTGAGCCATACAAATTGCCTCTACTTCGTACACAGAACGAAAATGAATGAAAAATAACAGTTAGGCTGTCAAAAAATTACCAATCACTAAGTTCTATTTTATATGTTTTACGATAGAAAGAAAATGTTACAGAGAAATAAAATTACGAAATTCTAACATACGAGGGCAAATCAAAAAGTCTTGCAATTTTATATGAAAGAAAAGAGTGAGTGAGACAGCAATATTTTTATTTTTCGACATAATCTCCTTTAAGGTTTATACATTAGTCACATGGAACAATTAACTTGCCTAAACCCTCTAAAAAAAAGATTTCTTTTGCTCCATAAAATATTCATTTACAACAGACTGTACTTCATAGCCACTGGAAAATTTCGGGCCCCTTAGTGTTTTTTTTTTAAATTGGGAAACAGAAAGTAGTCACTGGGTGCCAAGTCTGGACTGTACGGTGGATGCGGAATTTCCACGAAGCCGCTGCCCTTTAATGCAGCTTGAGCAATATTAGCCTTGTGCACTGGTGCATTGTCGTGAAGAAGCAAGATTTTTTAATAACTTTCCTTGGCCGTTTTTCCCGGATCGCTTTTTTCAATTTTCGCAAAACTTCTGCGTAATATATGCCTGTGATTGTGGTATTCGGTGCAATATAATCGATTATCAAAATTCCTTCAGCATCCCAAAAAACTGTTGCCACAACCTTACCAGTAGACGGTTGAGTTTTGAATTTCTTTGGTGGTGGTTCACTACGTTTAATCCATTGCATCGATTCTTGTTTGGATTCCGGATCCCAATGATAAAGTCATGTTTCATCGCCTGTTATTATGTTATCCAAGAAATTTTCTGGATCTTCTTTGTACATATCTAAAATCGCCTTTGAAGTACGAACACGCATTTTTTTTTGTTCTGCATTCAACAAACGGGGAACCCATCGCGCACTTACTTTCGACATGTGAAGGTGGTCATGTAATATAGTATATGTGGTACCGTATGAAAGAGAAAGTCTCCACGCAAACCGCGGAACAGAAATACGCCGGTCCTCCAATACAATAGATTCGGCCAAAATTACGTTTTCATGGCTAATAGCATCTGCTGGCCGACCCGAGCGGTTGTCGTCTTCAAATGACTCCCGGCCACTTTTGAATAATTTTACCCACCTTGTTACTGTGGCATATGATGGTGCAGATTCGCCGTAAACTTTTGATATATAGTTGAATATATAAATTGCATTTCGTCCATCTTTATAGAAAAATTTAATAAGGGCGCGATATTCAATTTCATTCATTTTAAGAAAAATTCAAAACACGTGTTACTAAATTGACAAAAACAAACGAACTGTAAAATTTACATCGAAATGTTCTTCTAGAAGTTTCATCGCGACAAAAAATGGTTTTGAAAAATATATTGTTGTCTCACTCACTCTTTTTTTTCATATGATATTGCAAGACTTTTTGATATACCCTCGTACACGTATAGAACCAAACAATATTTTACGATTACATTGACGGTTACAAGGTTCTATCTTAAAATTAAATGATTACAAGGTTCTATTTAACTTAATTTTAGTGTATTTATAGAATAAATATAGTTATTATATAGTTTATTTAAAGTCATAATACGATTACTATACATGCATATGATAATATAGAACTTTTTAACATCAAAATCTGGTTTTTTCAAAAAATGTCGATTAGGACCCTGTAATTCTGGGACGGCGATAAGTTAACATCGATAATCCTCCAGTCCTCCGATTCTCCCAAAACTGAATATTAGCATGTATGCTCCTAGACACTCTGTAATAGAAAGCATCTGATAGTTGACGGCAGTACCCGAATAATTCCGATTAGGAAGTAAAATCCATGCAAATTTTGTTGAAAGGAACGTATTGATATACGTTGGTACCGGTAACCCTTTTAAACCCCCGATTTCCCAAAAAATGATTATTGGCATGTGCGTTTCTGGACAACGTCTAATAGAAAAGCAACTCAAAAATAATCGCTTAACTCGAATAACTTCGACAAGGAAGTAAACCGAATGCCAATTTTGTTGTAAGGTACATATTGATATATTTTGGTATAACGAGAACCCTCCAGGCCTCGGATTCCCTCTAAAATGGTTACTGACATGGATGCTTCTGGCCATGCTCTAATAGGAAAGCATCTTATAGTTAACATAATACAACGAACGAACATAATACGTTAGAATAATTTTCAGACCTGTGATACCTTCAAAAATGGTTATTGGATGCTCCTGGGTACCCTATAACATAAAATCAATGTTAGCGGCATTGCTTCCTATAGGTTAATTGGCTATAATTAAGGTTGTCCTACAATTTCCGCAAATATTGAATTAAATAGAAAGCAAAATTCCTATTTTTTTTTATTGAACATAAAGTACATAGGATAGGGCTATGTATATAGCACATCAGGCAAATGACCTCCACGGCCTTTTTGGCACATATACACTCTTTTGTCGAAATTGTCAATGACCATTTTATATAAATTTGCCTGAATTTTGCTGATGCAACGCTGAATTTCCTTCTTCAATGCACGGGTGGATGTGGCCTTGTTAGCATATATATTTGACTTCGAATAACTTCATAGAAAGAAAGTGTTAAATCACATGATCTATAGAGGCCAATTTTGATCACCGAAACGAGAGAGTACACGACAAATGTATCATACAGTATGGCATGTCGCATCGTCTTGTTGAAATTTCATGTCGTCCATATCAATAGCATCCAATTTAGGCAGAAAGAACTCGGTTGTCGTGTCGCGATACCGAGCACCAGTAACAGTAATTCATTTTCAAAAGAGTATGGTCCAATGACGCCTCCAGCCCAAAATCCGCACGAAACAGTGAGGACTGAGGACATTGTGGAAATGTGGATGAATTTGTTTTTCGAAAATCACATGTGGGTTCCGTGGACCCTAAATGCGAAAATTCTGACAATTAATGAAAATGAGCTTCATTGCTTAGGATGATTTTGCTCGAAAAATCAGCATTAGAACTTTCATTATTTTTTAAATATTGTTCAACAATGAAAACGCGTTGTTTTTTCGTGTAGTGCTGCATGTTTACTAACCTTAAACTGTTTACTTTTTTTGGTTGCAAACACTAAATTAATTAATTTTCTGTTTTCAAATATTGCGTACATTTCGGGACACCTTTTATTATCAATCTGTGACGGAGATATTACTCTTTATTTATTGAACATTTTTCAATTTGGCTTCAATTAATTTGATAAATATTTATTTTGTTAACAATAAAATTCCGGCTATCATGATATTTTTATAGTATAGCGAAAGTTTTATTTTTGGGTTGATAGTATAAATATGACAGGTTTTTCTGTAGAGATAGATAATTTTTTTTGGGTTGACTATATAAAATAACGTCTTGTCGTATATTTTCTGGACCGTTATCAGTGTTGTGCTTTTCCAAATCGTAACAAACGTTACAACAAATACGAATGGTTCTCTACAGCCCGCCCAACAAATTATGTTTTAATTTTGATGTGTTGCATGGTCGCGCAGCCTTCGCCTTCTTGTTATTTATTGTTATTGCCGTGTTATTGTTTTCTTTTAAATTTTATAAAGTCGTCCACAACCACAAGCAGAAATTTATAAAGTATACTTGTCATATTTTAAGGATCAACATGTACTTTTTATACTATTTGCCGTAGGCACTTGGCGATTTTGCGAAATAGAAAAACAAGTGTTTAATAAAATGTGTTTATTAAGTATAGGTACAACATGGTTAGTTGCCTTTCTGTTCGCTCTAATATGGGAATAAAGTATTCAGTTTTTATTATAATTGTGACCTTTGCTGCGTAAAATGTCCATTCGAATGTGCAATACGAATAAGCTCTTCTCACATTTCTTCTGGTATAACCATCAACTGTTTTCCACCTACAATCTGCAGCAAACCGCTCTCCAATGAATAATCTCTTATTAGCCCTTTCAAGAATATCAATAATCGGTTTGTACACTAGCAAGATCTTCCCATCTATATTAGTCACTGCCACTATCGCCATCAAAACAGCGAGATTGGTTTTTTAATCAGCTAGTCCTTCAGTGTCTGAAACGGCAAACGTCCCCTTCTCACTAAAAGTAAACTGCATAGTTTTCTAGCATTTTTGATAGTGGCAGTAGAATTATCGCGATCCCGAATGCTTCTAGAAATAACTTGTCGCAGACAGCAGGGAACTTTGATTCTGCGTCACGTTACTGGAGGTAAACTAATCACGCGAAGTTTCGCAGGTATAACTCTCGAATTTATCTCACAAACTTTCGGTCACAAACCTAAGAACCCAACTTTTTTTGGAGAAATTGAGATTTTCCCTAGTTAAGTAAACGGCATTCTCTGTACTCTTTCTCAGCTCTATAAAGTCATTTTTAACGAAACGTACCAAGCTTACCAAGCTGAAGCGAAATGGTATCTGATTAGGCTCATTTAACCCGTTTGGTATGATAAACGCCGTATATTTCTTTGAACCTTAGTAGTAGCACGTGAACAGGATCACTTCAACTTATCAACTGTCGTAAACACTTGGGAACCACTCAACTTATCTATCTATCTCTCGATCAGTAGCAATGGCAACCTCTCTTCCATTACTTTCTCATTCAAACTAAGTTCACCGTCTGCACGTTTTGTTCACCTTCGTTGTTGCCAATACCGAACTAGCAAACTCACTAAATCGTAAATCGTCTCTCAAAATTATATTTGTTCTAATACGAGTTTTTAGGATATTTTTAATTTCACTGGCGTATTTCACTTCACCTATATACTTAGTTCATCATAGTGCCAATTTCTAGCCCTTCATCATTTTCGTCAAAGACCTTCCACCGCATTAAGTGTATTGTCCAACTTTAAATTAAATAATCTACCTTGAATCGTAACGAGTTGTTGTACGCCCATCCTCTTCAGTTTCATTTACATACATATTGCGGTGATGTGATCGAATTATAACCTTTTCAGTCATTTGGATAGTGACAAACGTCCTTCGGAGTTACAACTTTATTATTCTCTCGTTGTCTTAATTCGTTCTTGACTTATATAAAATCACATGGTTTTATTACCTACCCGACGAATGTAAAGTCAGCCCAGCCCGCATCACTTTGTACCACACCGTACTTGTTTTGTGTAGTGTTATGTTTGATCCACCTCAACACTTTCAACATTTTCGTCATAGTATGACCACGCAATCGTCCCAGATAGGTATGTTTATCATCGTAGGCGTAAAACCAACTTCCTCGCACCATGCAATCAGTTTAGATGAGGATGACAGTTTTAGTTCTTTCACAAATTCTGTTATATTTTGCTTTTAATCGAAAGTCGGTTTCGTTCACTAGAAGTATTATAGAAGCAAAAGAAAAATATGTGGGTCCCAATTGTGAATATTTACGTAGGTCTGGAAGACCAAATTATTGAAATCCAGATAAAATGGCGAAAAATGTTCCTGGTTCGAAACCACTTTTCTCGGTTTTTTGAAAGCCCTTGATCCCAAAAATCCAAAAAGTTGTCCGCCCATCTGGATGTCTTTATGGATGTCTGTACTGATGATATCTGAAGAACGGCGTATGCAATTCGATTTTCTTTCGCCATTTTGTTTTTCATTTATAATTCGGAAAATTGGAAAGCTTTTGGGATCTCTACCTTAAGGGGGTCCGGTACCTGCCATTGGATTCCCATACATTTTCCCCATATACCCGTGTAGTATATCGTTTGAAAAGTTTTGGATCAGTTTCGATACAACTTTAGTTCAAAAATCCACCGTTTTGGTGCTGGAAACTAATTTTTCGTTTATCATAGAATATATACTTGTCGAAGAAGAGGGTCTTGAAGAATGCCGTGCATTGTTCCGAATACTTTAGTACTGAAAACTACCGTTGTGGCGCTGGAATCAGTTGCATTTTTTTTGTTATAACCATGTGGCATATCATTACAAAAGTCTTGGAAAAAGCAACAATTTTAGAATCATGGCTTTAGTTCACAAATCCACCGTTTCAGCGGTAATAGCTAATTATTCAATTACCATATAATATATACGTATCGTATATCAATGAAAAGGTCCAAACGAAGTTCATACATTTCGCTGAAGCACCGTAGTATTCAAAACTATCGTTTAAGCTCTGAAAACAGTTACAATTTTTCTCATTTAAATATTTATAATCATGTAAGAAGTTATTGGAAAACTCATGGCAAAAAACAACAATTTTGTTAATACTAATCCACTAATTTGACGCTGGTAGCTAATTAAATATTTATTATATACATATGTAATATATACATGTCAATGGAAAGGTCTTGAAGAATGTGACAAATTAAACTTCAACATATTAGCACTCCCAATTACCATTATGGCGCTAATTACAGATACATTTTTTTCTCCATCTGATATGATCATGTGGCATATGTTTTTAAGATTTTGGATGAAAATTAATTTTTGCCAGCAATTTATTCCACAAATTTTGCTTTTTGGCGCTGGTGGCAAATTATTTCTTTGGTATAGAATATAGGCGTATCTCATATTATTGAAAAGGATTTGAAGGAAAAAAAATAAGTTAAATTACGTTAGTTATGTATAGTAATGTAATCAAAACTACAATTGTAGCGCTGGAAGCAGTTTACGTTTAGGTTTCAGTGGTTGACACTTAGGCGATTTTGACCCATTTGGCTGGAAGCAGTTACATTTAGGTTATTCACTTCGTAAAACTGAAAAAATGGAAATAACAATATTTTTGGGAAATATATACGATCGGCTAGTATGTTATGTGATGATTTTTCCCGTCGTAGAGTATTAATTTATATTGAAGTGTTCTAATTCAACTCAACGCTGTTACCGAGCAAGGGGCACATTTGCCACAAACATGATGATTCGATGGGATTAAAATGCGAACTGATTTCAAGCAACAAACACGATAAAGATTCTGTCCGGACACTGTGAGGACTAAAATCTAACAATTTCTCAGCAGATTTTGTGGTTTTACAATTTGTAAGGGTTAACCACGAATTATTGTGCACATTAAAATCGCCCATAACAAAAACTTTAGAAGTGGAGGATAAATAATTTTTACTTAAAGAGCTCGATAATGCATGCGACTCATCCCAAAAAATCAGACTATTTTCTATTTTCTAGAGAATAACCAAGTGCACATTGGTTTAAGGATCGCAAATTCATTAAATGTTCTCCCGATGTATCGTCATTCAAATATAACCGAGATAGATAATATTCAATCATACACCGCAAGCAATAAAATATTTATAGTTTTATTGTAAATTAATAAAATAATGCAAAGAACCTTGGCTTCAATAATCAATATTTTACAAACATTTAAATATTATTTCGTATTGATATAACCAGTCGAAAACGTAAACATTCCCAAGGCATTGAAGCAAAATGACAAAAGGGCAACCTGCGCTGGTGTAATGTACAAATCGATTTTCGTTTTAAACCAAAATTCAATTAACTTTGGTAATAAAATTGCCAATCATAAATGTCATGTGACGTGATTGAATCTCATTTTTATGCTGTACATCCTCGGTGCAATTCCCATTAAATAATTGAATTAAAACATTAAATAATTTCGAAATCATTGAATCATCAGATGCACGAAAATTATGCATAAAAAATTAAATTTGTTTAACAACAAACATGTCCGTTGCACACTTGTTATGTTTGCTCTGTTTTTTGACTTACGTAATTTTTTAGCATTAATTATTTGGAATAATTGTTGTCCTGAAAATGTGTGTTCCAATTTGTTTGTGATAATTGCTGATGTTTAAAAATGAGCCATACTCTTAATACAAACGGGTTAGTTTTTTTCTAAATTGCCAGGCTTTCATCTCGCAAAAGTTGCATTGTTAGCGATTTTGAATCTTATTAATAGTTTTGGGACACAACGTAACAGCAAGAAGACAACCGTTGATTTGCCGCTCTTCGAATTCTGACTAGGCCAGTGAAAAGCATGAAGTTGGTTTGATGCGAAGAAACGGTTGATATGACTACTGATAATGACATGACTCATTAACCAATTGCTCTAAAATATTTCTATGAAGTTTAAAAAATGGTCAAAGTTGGCTTAGATATTTTTTATGAAATCACAAATAAACGGAAGTCCCTTCAATGCATGATTTTTTCTATTTGGTTGAAAAAATTCCACATTATAGTTTCTGCAATCCTTATTTATAATATCAAAATAAGAAATTCTAATTATTTGTAGTTTCCTTGGAAAATTGATTTTCGTGGTTGTATCATATATGATACGGCATGCATTTACGACTAAAAAACAAACATATTTTTTTTTTTCAAATTTAAATTTAAATAACTAAAAATGTTACATAGTTTTTCACAGCCTAATTTAACAAAACTATTTAATAATAAAAATTAAAATAATAAAGGACATAACACAATTTCTGTCTTTGTTGCAACAAAGATATATGTTGCATTTTTCACACATTATAAAAGTGAGTTTGGAACTTCCGGGTAACTTACACCGGTGTTTTTCAGATGTCCAGTTGAGAAAATGTGATACACTGGCCGACGTCTATTGCAGCTGTGTAACTTGCGTTGGGCTTTTTTCGTTTACGTTTGACTCTGCACAAACTTTCAGCAACTTGAATTCTAAAATTCATTAGAGCGAGATGTTCCTATCTTAATTCAGCAGCGATTCTTTTAGAAAGTAACCATGAATTTACCACCGTGGATATTTCTTAAGATTTTAAATATTCGTATGCACCATTTCTTGGAGCGTTTTTGTGGTGACCTATATTCTTTAGAGCACGTTTGGTTGGTAACTTGCTTGAAGGTAGTCTGTCACGACGTACTGTGCCAATTGATTGAACTCCAACTTTATTTAGTTCGATAATCGATGATAGACTCGTGTAATAATAATCAAAGTAATCGTGGTGGTTCACATTTCTTGGTACATTTTGTAGTAGTCGAATGACCAAATTTGATGAGCTCCCCAAATCTTTTTCTGATAAAATACGTTTATCATTTTCTTGTCCCGAAAATTGTTCAAAATTGTACGTAAATTTTCACTGAGAAGAAAAATTTGTAGCCCTATTTATGCGGCTTCATTTACGTGTACTGTTTCAAGTAACTTCCACCTTTAGTAAAGCACATCTGTTCATCAATAGATATATTTCGTCGATTGGTCTCTTCTGAAAGTGTTTAATGAGAGCATCTATTATTGGTCGTATTTTGAACGGGCGATCGTGATTTGGATTTGCGTGCGGCATATTGTTCTGATTGCAAATGAAATGAGGAAACTGACGAATTTTTTCGAATTGCGTTTTCGTATTATATTGTTCCACTTCATGGGACCAGTATCAGCGCAAACTTGTTAGTTGGTACATGAACGTAAAAATATACACCCCGAGAAATTTTTCCAAATCCTTCCCGTTTATTGAAAACGTATTTTTGATGTTAATTTCAATTGCGTAGTTATTTGATTCTCTAACGCTATCATCATTTTAATTAGAATAGAACATTTCAAGAGGCGTTTGTAGTTCGAGAAGTTCTTGTGGTGATTCATCACCGTTAAATTTATATTTATCTGATGAAACATTCAAATGTTTTACTTTCCAAATAGTATTACTATACAACTTTTTTAATTCCTTGACCTCCCTTGTCACCTCAATTGCGTTGCCAATATCAGAATCTTGTAATTAAATCACATTTTTATCACTTAGTAGTATCACAGGTATATTTTGAATGTCTAATGGTACATCGTCATCCATTTCAGATGGTGGTTCGATTCGGAAGTGACACTTTGTTGGATTTTAATTATAAAAATCATCTACTGTCTTCTTTCTCATCAATGTCAATAGAATTACATATTAATAAACTCCTCGATTTCCATAGCATTTAAAAACTAGCGTTGATCAGTCATTTTTAACTACCAAAAATGTTGAATAAAATTTATTATTAAAGACGATTTCCACCTTTTCTACAATTTATACGGTTGTATCATATTTGATACAACCAAGAATTGTGCCGTAATTGCATGATGTATCATATTTGATACAACCCAAGTTTTTCAATATTTACAATTATAATATAGACATATATATGTCAAAATAGTTGAAACACACAATATAATTACATATATTTAATAAAATATTTTTATTATGTGAAATAATTTATAAATACCCTAGAAAAAGACGACCAAAAATCTACGTTGGTTGCGAAAAACTAATCACCACAGCAAGCGACACTCAACCGGCATTATTCTATAAAATTACGCTTGAAAACTAAATTATGTGTTGGTATAGGTTTTCAAAATGTGTATAAGAAGATTCTTTTATGAAGCAAATAAGAAATGTTTATGTATACATGTACTTTTTTGTAATATGAAATGGTTGTATCATATATATGATACAATATGCATGGAAGGGTTAAGAAAAAATAATATTCGACAACTTGTTACAGGCTGGCTACTGCCAACCTGCAGATTTCACTAAGCGCATGCAGAGGCCTCCACGGTGATTTTTGCCGGCTACGTTCTCAGGGAGAAGTGCTAAGGTCGTGGGGTTTGAGGCTTGCATGACGCTTCTGGCTTACACTGTGATCATACAGATAATTTAAAAAAAATTGAAACGCAAATAATAATATAAACTGGAGTTCCGCCGAAATTCGTCGGCCGGAACCTGAGGAACGAACAACTCAAAATTATAAATGGGAGAGAGGTGCCTTGGTGCGCGCATCCATTCGAACTCAAACAAGGTCGAGCCTTGGTTACGAAACTGGATGCGGGCACCAAGAGACCGCAATCAACACTGCACCGACACAGAGGGAGTCTCCGCTCCCATCATACCGACCGAAAAAAAAAATTTAATATTTCATTTTATTTACAGTAAAACAAAAAAAACACCATAGGAAACAACTTCCCGAAAAAGAAAAAGGAGGGAACGAGAGAGTGAGCGAGAGAGAGAACAGCAATGCGCACCGAGCGCGCACCCGCTGTGCGGCGCTCGATTACAAAATTTTTCAGAATTATAATATAAAAGAAATGTTTAAATATATATAAAATTAAAATCAAAAAATTAAAATAAAGAAAAAAAAAAATCGTACCTGACCTTCACCAAGGTCGCCCAGTAAGGTGTTGATGGCCGCGTCCTTGTCCGCCAAAATGGGTTGCGGTATCTCACCGAAAGAAAAATCGCGAATAGCCGGCTGGCTACCCGTCGTTGTTGCGGGGCCTCTCCCCGATACCAATAAAACAAATAGCCGGCTGGCGACCCGTCGTTGTTGCGGGGCCTCTCCCCGATACCAATAAAACAAATAGCCGGTTGGCTACCCGTCGTTGTTACGGGGCCTCTCCCCGATACCAATAAATCGAATAGCTGGTTGGCTACGCGTTGTTGTTGCGGGGCCTCTCCCCGATAACAATAAAACAAATAGCCGGTTGGCTACCCGTCGTTGTTGCGGGGCCTCTCCTCGATACCAATAAAACAAATATTTACCTTGTGTACGGTAAAAACTTTTTTTCACAAAAATAGACGAGCCTCGTTTCGGGCGTATATATGGGTTACGGCCTCAGAAATATCGATGCAATTTAAGCTAGGCCGCAATAGGCAACTTTTAATAGGTTGCGTTATTCACCCACCGATATAAAAAGCAGCCTCGTTTAGTAAAATGTATCTTAGGGCGTCCACCGGATACTATACAATATACAACTAACGGTCCGTCCAGCACCTGTATAGGTAAAACTGAAAATACCGAAGTTTTGCAAAACCACATTTCTTGACCAAGCAAGTAGTTACTCTCAAATTTTTTTCTTTTTTTGATTGTCACAAATATAAAACCATAAAATCAAAAGTAATTTTAATCTTAATTTATTTGTCACTGAACAAACCCAACAATGTTTTCAAAAATTTATATATGTACATATTTTTTGTCAGCGCAGCAGCAAACTGAATAGCTTATCCAAATTTTAAAATTCAGTTTTATTTTATTTTTAAATACAGCATTCGACTGCCTCAAAAAAACTTGACTCTACTTTTCAAAATCACAACTCGAATGTCAAAAAAAAAACAAATTCGAGCCCCGCACAACTCGTAAAACGTTCTAGAAGAAATTAATCTCTCTTCTCTGTCTCTCCTTTATATCAAATTTTCGTTGATATAAAAGAGATAGACATATAAGAAAAACATTTCTTCCAAAACGTTTTACTTTGCACACACTCGATGCGCATTGTTCTCTCTTTCTCTCCCATTTTCGTTCCGTTGCCAACATAACAGAAGAAAACACACAAGAATCCATCCACCAAGAAACCACGTTTAGACAGCGAAAACCCGGACGCAAGAAACCACGTTTAGACAACAAAAACCCGGACGCAAGAAACCGTGGAGAATAGAAACAAATTTACAAAAATGTCTTGTTAAGACAACACAGTCGTAACAAACTATTTCATTATCGAGTGATTTTGAACGGAAATGTATGATCGGTAGAAACTGGATTTAAACATCTTGTAGCGTATAAGTTATTGCTCTTAAAGAGTTATAGAAATTGTTTTTATGCGTCAATCCACATCCACTAAGGTTAATTTTAAGTGCTCTGAACCTGCACCGACCAAATTAGTCCGCCTCAATAAAACCTGTACTGTAATTTGTTACACATTTATTACAATTTTTTACAACAACTCCCGATTTTATTACAGTTACCGTTTTCGAGGAACGAGTAGTCGGTTTAGCTTGTAATTAAACCTACACCGCCAAAATTGTAACTTTTGATGTAGCTATGATATCGAGATGGTTCTTGCATCAGAATTTATTACAAATTAATTACATTGATTAAATAGTACAAGACCAACCCTAAACCTTGACTAAGGGTAAATTTCACCCCAAACGATTATTTATGACAAAAACATCGATTTTACCAATATTAATAAATTACTACAACAGACCGCCACCAGATATTGAGTCAAATGGACATTGTGGAAGACAGACCAAGCTTATTCAGGTGTGTAATAAATTATCTTTGCATCAGGTTACACGGAATTGGCTTCAAACGGTAAAGGGTTCAAACGACTAATTTAAAGTTCGATTTTATCACCTTCAACAATTTATTACACCAGACCGCCACCAGATATTGAGTCAAATGTTACTTCTTGGACCTTGTGGAAGGCAGATCAACCTTATACAGGTGTGTAATAAATAAATCGAACTGTGATAAAATCGAATTTTAAATTAGACGTTTGAACCCTTTACCATTTGGAGACATTTCCGCGTAACCTGATACAAAGATAATTTATTACACACCTATATAAGGTTGACCTGCCCTCTACAAGGTCCAAGGAGTAACATTTGACTAAATATTTGGTGGCGGTCTGGTGAAATAAATTGTTGAAGGTGATAAAATCGAACTATAAATTAATCGTCTGAACCCTTTACCATTTCCACGTAACCTGATACAAAGATAATTTATTACACACCTGTATGAGGTTAATCTGCGCTCTACAAGGTCCAAGGAGTAACATTTGGTTCAATATCTGGTGGCGGTCTGGTGTAATAAATTGTTGAAGGTGATAAAATCGAACTATAAATTAGTCGTTTGAACCCTTTACCGTTTGGAGCCATTTCCGCGTAACCTGATACAAAGATAATTTATTACACACCTGAATAAGCTTGGTCTGCCTTCCACAATGTCCATTTGACTCAATATCTAGTGGCGGTCTGTTGTAGTAATTTATTAATATTGGTAAAATCGATGTTTTTGTCATAAATAATCGTTCGGGGTGAAATTTACCCTTAGTCAAGGTTTAGGGTTGGTCTTGTACTATTTAATCAATGTAATTAATTTGTAATAAATTCTGATGCAAGAACCATCTAGATATCATAGCTACATCAAAAGTTACAATTTTGGCGGTGTAGGTTTAATTACAAGCTAAACCGGCCACTCGTTCCTCGAAAACGGTAACTGTAATAAAATCGGGAGTTGTTGTAAAAAATTGTAATAAATGTGTAACAAATTATAGTACAGGTTTCATTGAGGCGGGCTAATTTGGTCGGTGCAGGTTCAGAGCACTTTAATTTTAGTAGATTTAATCGAGTATGTTGGAGAATATTTTTCAATCCGTTTTTTCCGGTTGTATATCATGACTGAGGTGGAATCATGAAATACGACCAGAAAATTTAAACGGATTGAAAAATGTTTTCTAACATACTCGATTAACTCTATTAAAATCAGCCTAAGTGGATGTGGAGTGACGAATAATTACGGGAACTGGCCGGGATCACCAGTTTAGCAATTACTTTATTTTGCAATTGTTTTATTTTTGTTTATTTCTATTTAATATTATTTACAAATTTTGTAACAAAATAGTATTTATTATCGCGACATAAGAGACGTCAAAAAACGGTAAGAAAAATCTGGAACTATGAAAAATCAGAGTTTTTTTAATCTTATTGGTCCATTCCACACTAACTACTTTTGAAGATACTTCTTTTTCGTCTCTTTCTCCGTTTACCTATAAAACCGGTTTTAATTGTGACTAATTTTTCAACAAATTTTTTCTCGGTGAAGTAGCTTTAACTTAAATAGAAATGAAATAAAAAACATTTAAGGCCATTTTGAGATGTAGATTTTAGTTTAAATTTTATTTTCGAGAGAGCAGTATAAAACAATACAAATAAATGTTGTGGATAAATATAAACAATGTTTTAAATTAGCAATAAAAAATCTATTACGACTAAGTTTGAAAAAAGAAGTAACTTCAAAAACAATCGCGTGTGGAACGAGTCATAGTTTTCTATTGCCTACTTGAATATAAAATTGTATCAAATTGATAAAATCAGTTAATATTTTTTCTTTGATTACTTTTTTGAAATTTCGTATTAGATATTTTAAATATTGTAAATTTTATTTGAATATTTGTCAGTTTCTTTCTTTCTGAGCTACGTTTGAATGAACTACGGTGGTTGTCTGTCTTAAAGGAACAGAATAGGCTCTTTTTGGTTCGTGGCCGCACTACATAGTTTCTTCCATACTCATTTAAAGTATTCCGAGTTTGCAACGAATCATAAAATGGCCTTGACGTGTACGTGAAGAGACCAAGTCGGTAAACGTCGTTACCTCTGAGACAAAGTTTTGTAATACCATAATAAGATGACGTATTCGCAGAAATATCTGCAATTATATGAAAATGCTGTAATACTCACATCAAGTGAATGTGGAACTGAATTGCCATCTCGTTAATAGATGAAAGGCAATTCCATCCGCGAAGAAGTCACATCTAAGCTGAGAAGAGCTTCAACCACTCGAGAACCCAGTTTCGCATGGAGATGGGGTTGGGCCTTAAAGCTGAGTTCACGACTGTTTCTTTACATAGAATATCCGAGGCCGTGAGATAAAAGAGAATGTTCAGTACTTGGTAAGAAGTGCTCCTGATAGAAGTGCTCACTGATTTATAAAGTATATGTTCGTCGCATTTTCATCAAATACTTTACATTTGCCAGAACCCTTGATGCAGCTTACTCGGCTAGAACAAGTATTCGATGTGACCTTTTATTGATTTTTCCATCGGAGTGAAGTTACTGCCAAAATAACAAAATATAGAATATACACTATGTCTTATAAGTACTTAGAATTGAAAAAACACTCAAATTTTGAACTTTCATAATAAAATCTGAAATTTTTTAATAAACACAAATATTTTTACACTAAATATAAGTAGCAAACATTTAAGTTTTGTAAAAAGTTTTGAGTGAATTTTATAAAAAGAAAATTTCTACAACAAAACACACTATGAATCGCACAGAGATGATTGAAGTGGTTCTGAACTAGTAATTGATGTAAGAAAAGAATATTATAGGTCACAGTGTATATTTTGTTATTTTGGCAGAAACTTCACTCCGATGATTTTTCCAAAATGGTTGAGTAGATTTTAGTGAAAGCCTTGGGATATGCAATGAAATGTTTTTCTATCTTAGATATAAATAGCTATAACCTTTACATTCAATTTTTTAGAAAAGTGACAAAGGTCCAGCCTGGCGTTGAATATAGTTTTCCGCCATAGTGAACTTTGAACTTATGAGCTAAAACTATATCTTGAGCAGAAATTTTCGATCGTATTTATTATTTGACCTATGAGACTCGAGATCCTAGTTAGCACCTCCAAAGATTCATCACTGGTTGCAGACTAAAGTCCATCTGGTCGTTCAAGGTAACTCTGTTCATAGGACTGGTACTGATAGCCTCATTTAGGTTCTGGCGCTTAATAGTTCGTATTTGTTGGTTCCGACGACTTTCTTATAAGAGTTCTTGTCTTCAGCGGCTCTTGTTTTCATGTCTTCTGAAATCTTCTTGCATTTTTGTCTGAAGCTAGCTCATACAACTTGTCCACTAGGTCATCAAACTCCAGTATAGATTCAGAACCAGTACCGATAATGAATTCCTATAGAATATTTTTGAAGGTATACCAGTTCGTTTTTTTCCCGTTTTTGAACATCGACTTAATAGTTGTGGGTTTTACCCACTTGTTATTGAACATTTTAATGTTCATTCAAAGTACGAAAGCGTCTGATTCCTTCCAGTTTGCTCTATTCCATTATCTCGTTTTTTCAATTCGTTCCTTCCATTATTCTTTATAAAATCATTAACTAGCGTAATATCTTAACTTAATGGTTTCTTGTATTTTGTTGGTTATAAACATTATCATATACATCCTTTACATAATGTTTGCATATGCATGGGTTAATACTAGAACGAAATCAAGTAACTCATCTCTCTACTTCGTATTCATTCTTCCTCAGATTATGTTATGAGACTTCGCATTCCTATTCAACATCGATACAAGCACACATCTTAATTATTTTCTATGCAAATACAAGTAAATAGTTTTGGTTCAAGTAGTCGGTCTTCAGTAATGTTAGAGCAGCCGAGACTATCTTGAAATGGCGAAGATTCTCACTCATCATTTGGGTTGACTCGCCTGCCCTCACTATAGTTGCTCTTCGACTATTGACCTGTTTTTGACTGTATCCGAGAAATCCGATAAATCAAAGAGATTATTTACCTGACAAATCGGATAATATTTTATCTGAAAAGGCTTTTTACCGAGTTTTATACACTGTACCGAAAATATGTAATTAGGGTATCTAACACAAAAAAATAATAAAATACAAATTAATTTAATAATTACCATTTTCTATAGCGTCCGCCATATTTTCTGTCAAAATATTTCAAATATGTTTTTCCTCTGAACTATCTGAAAAAAAAATTTAGATGGAAAAATGACGATCTGAAAATGGTCAGAGAAAACAAAAAACGAAAAAACATTTCTCGGATCGATCCGATAAAATAAAAAAATGGAAAAGGCTTTAAAACGGAAAATCTCCCTTATCTCTCCGATGTATTTAATAAAAAAAAACAGGCTATCAGTTGGCTGAATAACCATCGATATGCCCTCAATGTGACTGCTCATGAACCTATAGCTGATATAACGTCATCAACATTTCCAGTTCCTAGCGGTACTTCCAGTCTGGATTCAGGCTAAAACTCATTTAAACTGTCTACAACCTTTTTAAAAGGATAGGCGATCGACGGTTGGCCATCTGTACTTCGGGAGGATGAAGCCAGTTCAGTGTCCTCCTACTTGCTTCTCAGATAGGAGGCGAGTACAGCGGTTTATCTCAATTGGCGCGTACTATACAGCCTTGTTTTTCTC
Organism: Nephrotoma appendiculata; assembly: GCA_947310385.1. Taxonomy (NCBI): domain Eukaryota; kingdom Metazoa; phylum Arthropoda; class Insecta; order Diptera; family Tipulidae; genus Nephrotoma; species Nephrotoma appendiculata. Next base: position 242,082,819 of record OX371223.1, on the reverse strand, counting down.
AGTTGTATAGGCGATTGCATTTACGATCTCTCTTCTATCGAAATCGTGTTTGCTTTCTCACTTGTTAGTTGGTGCATTTTGAAAATTGTTACAGAATGGTTCAACACCATTCCGCAGATGTCATCTGAACCACGCAGAGGCCTTACAAGGTGATTTTGCCGGCTAAATCTCAGGGAGAAATGCAATGAGTCGTGGAGTTTAATGTTTGCGTGGCCTACACTGTGATTACAGAAATTTGAAAAAATAAAAAAAATAAAAACGTAAATTAAATAAAAATTAAACCCGGATGTTCGGCCGAAATTCGTCTGCTTAAACATGGGGATTTGAACAAACAACTATAAACGAGTGAGGTGCCCTGGTGCGCGCATCCGTGAACTGAAACAGCGCAAGCGCTGGTTCTGAAACCGGATGCGCGTGCTAAGTGACCGAAAATGGAACACCGACAAAGGGTCCCCCCCTCATCACACCATACCGAAAATTTTTTAGTAATACATTTTTTTTTTATTAAGGAAGCGGAAACCAAATAAACCCGTGAGAAATGCAAAACAACAAAAGTACAAATACCTGCAAACAAAAAAATTTTGGGGCGAGACCAATGCGATAAAAATAAAATGAAACAAAAAAAATCGTACCTTAATACTCTATATAAAAATAAATTTACTGTTGCGGCCTTGTGTAGCCGTCATGCCACAGACAACTCGCTACCCGGACCGTTGGGAGACTTCCCGCCGTACACCAATAACCGTTGCGGCCTTAATGTAAATAATGAAAAAGGTTGGGAGTCTTCCCGCCTTCGTTGGGCGTTGGCTACGCGTAAACCGACGAATTTGGCCTCGATCGACGGCGGCGTCTTCCCGCCGTTAACCGTAGATTTTAAAATAGTTGATGGACCACCTATACTTGGAAGTCAATATAAAATGATGTTAAGCCTCGTGGAACAGTTTGTAAAAACGGCACGCTTTGAAATACGATACCCGTCGCAAATTTATGGTGGCACCGATTTAGACCAATAATCCGATTTTTCTATATTTCTTTGATAATGTAATTATACTCATCAATCAGCACTTACATATAATAAATTTTGTCACTCAAAAAAGATAAATCAAGTAACAATTTTCAATTAAATTTGTATGGCTAATCTACACATTATCTTGTTTGTACCCCACCACACAAATTTGGAACATTTTCCATGTTCCTGTGCACACAAAAAAACCTACGAGAACTATTTATATATATATATATATATATATATATATATATATATATATATATATATATATATATATATATATATATTTTTTTTTTTTTTTTTTTTTTTTTTTATTAAATAACAAAAATGTGTTTATTCTACTAATTTTTTTTTACATGAGTAAATCGAGTAACATTTTTATTTACTAGAAACTAATAAAATTATAAAACCAAATACAAGGCAAATAATTTGTTCTTTTTTACTCAAAGGCACACTACTAAAAATACGACTATCTATCACAATCCAAAAACTAGCCCTTTACTTCTCAAAATTCCAATCAAACAGTGTCCTCTCATATAAACAAAACTCTACCTAACAACAAAAATTCTCGCACCACAAAAACACAATGCATAGCAAATATTATTTTTTATGTGCCTCTCGCTCTTGTCCATACGGTTGATGAGCCGCGAGAAACAAAGAAGGAACGTGACGCGCCAAAAACGCAAAACAAGAAGCACACGAAAAAAAAATATCAATCAACATCGTAGCCGATCAACATCGTACACACGCACAAGGGCACACATTGGTCTCGCTCCATAAATCAATAAACGTTTACCAAACTGATAGGGGTGGGCAAAAGAGAAAATTGATCACAAAATGTCATGACAGCACAAATGATTTTAGACATACACCAAACAACCGATTACAATAAAATTCAGTAAACAGTGTGGAGCATTGTTATGACCGTGAAGTCGTAAAAAAATATGCTTTCTTGTCTACTGAGGTAGTTTTCATGAGTAGAATTGGCCATGCCTTAATTCATCTGGTTTCTCTTTTTTGCACTCTTTGATGATATTGTTTATGAATTTAACAATTTCCTCTAAATTTCTAAAACTGAATATTTTTTTATAACGAGTGCGTCATCTTTTATATCACATTGAATAATTTTTGAAAAAACAACCGACTAGTTTTTCTATTATCTTTTCGAGCATCTCGGGCGGTATAGCGATTATTTCGGCACGAATGTTTGCCTTGAGCTCGTCAATGGTCTGGAGGCTTGCTGGCGTACACTTTGCTTTTCAAATAACCCCACAAAAAAAGTTCGGAGGGACCAACTCTGTAGATCCGGGTAGCCAGTCAATGTCACCTCTTTGACATCAAGCGTCCAGGGAATTTTCTTTGTAGAAACTGAATTGTTTGATTTGCAGTGTGTAACCGTCAAGACCTTATTCACGCATTTGTGGGCAGACATAATGAGCCAACATCCACCGATATTGATTTCCATTGACTGTTTCGTTTTCTCTGAAAAAATATAGCACAATGATGGTTTTCGCGCAAACGCCGGTCCAGTCACTTTTTGGTCATGCAATGGCGTCTCATGGATCTCGTGTGAATTCTCTGTTCTCCAAATGCGGTAATTTTGCTTATTAACGCCACCAGAGAGTTCCACTGATGCCAAAATGCAGAGCGCAGTGACGATACGACACTTTTGGGTTCTGTGCAACAGTCTCTTTGACCGCTTCAACCAGTTCATTGGAACGTCTTGATCGTTGATGAACAACATGTTGACGATCTCTCACTGTTCCGTGCTGAACAAAGTTCGACCTGAAACGACGAATAGTGTTGTCAGACGGTGCCTGTTGTCCACGATATTTTCGACGTTATGCACGTTTAGTTACCACAACTAAACGACTATTTTCAATGTGCAGCGTCACTATTTCGTCATGCTGATTCGGTGTGAAGCGATTCATGGTTAAAATTCTACTGAATTGGCGTTTCAAAAACATGTATAGTCCCAGGATTTTCCAACAGTTGTTGTTGCAGAGGCATCAAACACCACTCTTAATTTTATTGTAGTTCTTGAAGGTTTTAGGACAGCGCCAAGTCGCCTCGTCGTACGTACGAGGGCAAATCAAAAAGTCTTGCAATATCATATGAAAAAAAAGAGTGAGAGAGACAGCAATATTTTTATTTTTCGACATAATCTCCTTTAAGGTTTATACATTTGTCACATCGATCAATTAACTTACCTAAACCCTCTAAAAAAAAAGATTTCTTTTGCTCCATAAAATATTCATTTACAACAGACTGTACTTCATAGTCACTGGAAAATTTCCGGCCCCTTAGTGTTTTTTTCAAATTGGGAAAGAGAAGTAGTCACTGGGTGCCAAGTCTAGACTGTACGGTGGATGCGGAATTTCCACGAAGCCGCAGTCCTTTAATGCAGCTTGAGCAATATTAGCCTTGCGCACTGGTGTATTGTCGTGAAGAAGCAAGATTTTTTTCCTAACTTTCCTTGGCCGTTTTTCCCGGATCGCTTTTTTCAATTTTCGCAAAACCTCTGCGTAATATATGCCTGTGATTGTGGTTTTCGGTGGCATATAATCGATTATCAAAATTTCTTCAGCATCCCAAAAAATTGTTGCCAAAACCTTACCAGCAGACGGTTGAGTTTTGAATTTCTTTGGTGGTGGTTCACTACGTTTAATCCATTGCATCGATTCTTGTTTGGATTCCAGATCCCAGTGATGAAGCCATGTTTCATCGCCTGTTATTATGTTACCCAAGAAATTTTCTGGATCTTCTTTGTACATATCTAAAATCGCCTATGAAGTTTGAAAACGCATTTTTTTTTGTTCTGCATTCAACAAACGGGGAACCCATCGCGCACTTACTTTCGACATGTGAAGGTGGTCATGTAATATAGTATATGTGGTACCGTATGAAAGAGAAAGTCTCCACGCTAACCGCGGAACAGAAATACGCCGGTCCTCCAATACAATAGAATCAGCCAAAATTACGTTTTCATGGCTAATAGCATCTGCTGGCCGACCCGAGCGGTTATCGTCTTATAATGACTCCCAACCACTTTTGAATAATTTTACCCACTTTGTTACTGTGGCATATGATGGTGCAGATTCGCCGTAAACTTTTGATATATAGTTGAATATATAAATTGCATTTCGTCCATCTTTATAGAAAAATTTAGTAACGGCGCGATATTCAATTTCATTCATTTTAAGAAAAATTCAAAACACATGTTACTAAATTGACAAAAACAAACGAACCGTAAAATTTACATCGAAATGTTCTTCTAGAAGTTTCATCGTGACAAAAAATGGTTTTGAAAAATATATTGTTGTCTCACTCACTCGTTTTTTTCATATGATATTGCAAGACTTTTTGATATACCCTCGTATTTTTAGGTTTGGATACATTGGTAACCTTTTGCATATTGTTCTTCAATTTCATTTATGAACTCCTCACAATGGGTTGCTCTTTATTAGCTGTTTTCCAATTGCAGAAACCTAATCGCTGCTTTATTTTTTGAATAGTTGCAGCTGCATTTATTAAAAATTTGTTTGACTGTTTTTCTTTGTTTTCCTCAGAATTATTTGCTGCTTTCAGAAAAGAATCTGTCAGTGCTGTAATATCTATAATCTTCTATACTGCCTTATTTGCTTACAATATTTTGGGTGAAATTGTGATTCTTGATAGTATTGCAGGTTTTCCAAATTAGTTTTTCTTCCCTGGTTGTCATTATGGAGCAATTGCGGATGTCGCAATATTGTGTTTGATGAGCGGAAAGTGGAATGGACTGATTACTGCAATTTACAAGTTGGTTTTTTCGAATATACCATTTAAAATTTCTCATAATCATTAATTCTTTTTTACATGGTTGGCTGACATGGAGCTATGCAATGTGCAGATGGTGATAAAATCGAACTTCCTCGAGCCGTACGTCCTCGAATTGGTCTGGGAACGGCGTGAAAGTAAGGACGGAAAAAGTAACTCGCGAAAGAGTTAGGAGAGCCTTGGCTCCAGAACAGATTGCGGGAATAAAAAAAAAAGTTACTCTTTATGGATTGCATTGTTTTCCGAATACTTTGGGTCTCTCTCTCTCTCTCTTTCTCTCTCTCATATGCGAGTTCCCTTTATTCGAGGTTAATTATCATGTTTTGCGCTTATTGGTGGTGTCAAATCATGTGCGAATAGCATATGCGAGTCATTGTTGATGGTAATTTGTGCCATAAGTCCGTGCAGAACTCATGAACCGACCAACCTCTAATGCCAGCATACTACTACAGAGGCTGCTCCTTCCAGAGGTTCTATATTTTTATTTCTTTTGGCAGATAAAACGGTTTAACTTCTGACGTAGTGTGCCATCTATTGGTCCTGAATTTTATAATCTTTGGTTACGTCGCCATATCCCTTTTCATGTAACACCTGAGTCTCGAAATATTTTACTGTTTTTCTAATATCTTTCCTTTTCTGAACTATCTCGAAGAATGTTAGGGTTGGGCAGCTTCCGGGTATATTCGACATAGCTACATCGATGGTTTTTTGATTTATTTATTTTAACAGATAACCAAAGGCACATACAGTGGAAAATAATTAAAATGGGTATGTTATGGTGTCAATATTTAGGGACAACTTTTAATTTCTAAACCCTGTATTAGATTGTGTTCGGTGCTCTGAGGAACCAACTTTTTGGAAACGGAACTTCTCATCACGCCTTCGTACCAAGGTCAACCATTTCTAAACAAAATTTGGCAACCGGTCTTAGTGCGATTTGTAGCTGTAATTTGGATATAACATTACCAGTCTGCTTAATTTAAATATTTTAATTTTTTCTCTCTAAGAAAATACTAATCACGACACCTTCCTAAATTGGATAACATCAAATTCGATGAAAATTAATAAATTTAAGAACATCAATGGAGGACAACAGTTTTAAATTGGATACGACATTTCTAGATACGTGCCCATATATACAGTTTCAGGTTAGGTTTTAGACATGAAACAACCTTTTTTTACGTTTCTGTGACATAAACATTAAGATCAAAGATATTCATTTCATTGTATATTTCTAAATTTATCCGTTTGTACATGGGTATGTGACCCAAATGATGAAACAGTAACAGTAATGCTTAAACTAAATCGGTTTGTCGTTCAAACATAAAAAGTTCTCATCTTATCAAAAAATTACACATCTGTGTATTAACTATTTAGCACACAGTTCAACATAAATATAAATTACCTTTGAAAAGTTGAGCCATTTATATATATGAGATGTACATTCCTAGATACAAGCACTGAAGCACCCAAGTTTAGATAATTGGAGTATTGATTTTCCACATTTCTGGTTTTGCTTTATTTTATTTCTATTGTTATTCAACAGCAGCTGAAGACATAAAACAAAATGATGTTTTACAATGCGGCATGCGTCTGTATAACATTTGTAATCATCAGCACCTTCGAACACACAAAACATGTCTGTGTCGTAAAGAAACTTGTATTAAGGGTTCAAAACATTCGCCTAGCAAACAATTTAGTATTTTTGTATTTTAGATGATTTGGCGTTGTTATCATTGCGTAACTTTATACGATTCCTCTGTCACCACTCACTATAATATATTCCTTAAAATCGATACTCGTATCTCTTGAAAAATGAAGAAAAATGTTGATATGCGTTTGCCAAATAAGTGTAAGGTGGAATTTTTTTTCATCTTACGTGAAATAGGAGAGATCAACTTTGTTATTTAAATTCGTAACAATTCGGTGTAACGTTCCTTTTAGCATTTCTGAGTATTCGCAACTCGAGTATTTCCACAGAAATTCACAACAATGAACTTTGTAATTTTTATTTTAGCTTGGCTCACTGTAGGCGTAGCACGTCTTTTTATTTCGATAATAGGAAAATTATTATACTTTATGCGTTTCTTACAATATGGATCACTAATAATTCGATTACTTTTTTTTGGGTGGGAAAACTCGTTACGAATTATGCCGTTTATAAGAACCATGCGCATCTTTTCGATACAGTGCAGCCGTGCAGACCATCACAGTGACCATCAACTGCTAATATTACAATTCTAAATTAAACCTGCCGCTGTAAAATGCATCAAGATAAATTGGAAGAAATTTAACACCGACAGATTAAAAGACACATGAAACACATTCTGCAAAGTGCTCAAACTTATCCTCGGTGGTCGATATTTTAAGTGCGCTTACTCCAATTTTCGGTTTTAGTAATTGTCCAGACAGGTTGTGCGTGCTGTAGTGGATAAATCCGAATTAAAATATTCACTATTGTATGTTCCTGTACCAATGGGACAACGTACCGGTCGAAGTACCGAATATAATACAGCGATAAGTGCTTCAGTTCAAAATGAGCCAAAACAGTATATTCCACGCAGTTCACAGGAATCGGGAATCTCTCAAACCACGTTCCCCGATTGAGCTTTGCTAAAATTAAAAAAAAAATCCTAAATTTCATTGAAAAATCATCTTCAGCGATGATGTTCATTTTTGCATTAATAAGCAAAATATGCGTTATTTTACAGCAACAAACCCACACGTGCTTCAAAAGACTAACAACCACAAAAAGTGACCGTATACTTGTGTTTGGACCATATTTTTTTAAATGTGGTTCCAACAAGAAGTTGCCACATGTTGTGTGGATCTGATCAAACAATTGATCTATTTGAAGTGGAAGTTCGGTTATCGTGTTCGGAAGCTCGAAAAATGGTCCGGTCGAATGGCCACCTCGCTCATGCGATTTAACGTCGTTGGATTCCTTTTTATTCTTACAATGTTCGGAGACATCAGGGACAATATCGAATGCGAAATTGCCAACGGAACGGTCGATATGTGTGAAAGAGTGGTAGAAAATTGGCCGCAAAGAAGCGATCGCTACAAACATGCTCACGGTGGTCATATGACCGAAATCGAATTCCATAGTTACGTGTGACATGTGTAACTGACATCTCTAGCTGCAAACGTTCCACCAAAATACAAGAAAACAAGAAAATAGTAGGGAGTAATCATATGCGATACACTGCAAAGATTCTCTAGGCAGCAGAAGAGGTTGCATCAACCCGGAACTTGTGCACACTACATCATTGCTTACAACCAACAACTGGAAACTCCACCAATCTACCACCAATAAGGGACGCATTTGGTTAAATTATAACAACAGATGAAGCATAATTAAAGAGGCGGAAGAGATATTTCGGAGAGAACATTGCTAAAGTGCAGAATAAGATAACCTCTGAAATGGACATATGATCTGAAATATTCACGTTCAAGAGTTCTAACTCTAGTAATAACAGAACTTTTATGGGAGTATATCCCTCACACAAGAAAAAAGATATTAGCTATTACCATCCGTACGCCATCACGAATGCCATGTTTAGATATGTTAAAATATGGACAGGTGAATTAAAAATATTCATACCTTATGTTCACTCTTTTTCGCTTAACATATAAAAAGAATTGAAAAAGCATTCAAAAAAATTTCTGATTTTTTTGTTAAAGAAAAGTGACTGGGATTACAGTCAACATTTTCCATTTCACGAAAATGTGTCTCGGCTACCTCCGTACTCAACAAGATGCACGTATTACATAAACCCTAGAAAATTATCGACTTTTTTTGGGCTTGGCTTTTATTGGTAATGTTTTGCTTGGCCACATTGATTCATTTTACTTTTTAGCACTAGAACACCATTCCACAAATTATGGAGAAAACAACTTCATTAATAGCCATAATTCGATACTGTTAAAGTTAGTCGACTCGCTCCAGCCGAAAAATGTCGATAACGCAGATTCGGTTGTAAAAAATGCAGATTAAAACAACTTGTAATATACACATATAATGTCGGTAATGTAGATTCGTATAAATAGCCAGTCGAAAAATGTCGATAAAGCAGTTACATAATTTTGGTGTTAAACAGTAATTTCTTTTTAAACCCTAAATGTTTATTTCGGTTCATTAACGTATATTATTAAACTTTTTCATTAAATACATTAAAATTACAATGCAAAACTGTTTTATTACTGAGAAAACTCGATCGCACAAATCAAACAAAACGTCAAAAATTTCAAGGCAATTTTCATGTGAAGAAGTCCTGAGAAAATTTGTATGAATAGATCAGATCGCACACACAAAACTTGAAAATTTCTAAAAATTTACCGTTTTAAGTGTCATGGCGCGAAATAGATTCAAATGAAAGGTCTTAGTGATGCTCACACCTAGAAAAAATTTCAGATCAATTTGAAGGTCGGGCGTCCGGGAAAACTCGTTTGAATATATCGCACAAACTTTAAAATTTCTAAAAATTGACCGTTTAAAGTGTCATGGCTGAAAATAGAGGCAAATAAAAGGTCTTGACGATGCTCACACCTAAAAAAATTGCAGGTCAATTTCTATGTTGGGAGTCCGGGAAAAGTTAAATGAATATATCGCACACACAAAATTTAAAAATTTCTAAACATTTACCGTTTTAAGTGTCATACCTAAGAATAGATTCAAATGAAAGGTCTTAATGATGCTCAAAATTTGAAAAATTCTAAAAATTGATTAAACGGTCACATCTTTCATTACTTATTTGTGTAGGATTCATAACTTATTTGTCTTTATGAGAGAAGGTTGTTAGTCTGCCGCTGAACTTGCTAGTTACATGTGTGGATACAAATGCCGTTTAGTCACGGTAGGACTAAATGCCATCGGATTAGTATTTGTAGTACGTACAAATACTAATCTAATGGCATTTAGTCCTACCGTGAAAACATTTATATAGTAAGCCGCTTGGTACAAGTTTAATACGCTCTTCAGCCTCTCCTAACCTGGAAGACAGACGATCATTTGGTATTGCTTTTATGGCGCCAATAACTCCCCGTGACATGTAGTGCCAATGACTATAAGCAGTTCCGATTCCCTTGCATCGCTCTCTGATTCATTTAGAGTGACCCAGGGAGCGCCACGAAGAGGTATGAATCTAGAACTTTGCTCTCCAAATCGACCTGAAATTTTTTCCAAGTGTGACCATCAACAAGACCTTTCTTTTAAAACTATTTTCAGCCATGACACTTTAAACGGTCAATTTTTAGAAATTTTAAATGTTTTGTATATGCGATATATTCAATTGAGTTTCCCGGACGTAAACGTTTTCTTAACGTAAATCCACCGCAATTCAGTAAATCAATGGTTTGTTTTTGGCTGAGTAAGGCTTCTTCCACGTAGAAATCATTTAAAACTACGTTGGACGCTATAGGATAGTTTGGTTGTTCATCGATGGCCAGCTGTGGTAGTGACTTCACCGCTAAATAATTTACTGCTGCTGTTCCATATGTGACGGTGGTCAACTTAAACTCCTGAATTTCTTGTTGCGGGGACGCTCTCCATAAAATACGTTGATAATTTTGATCATCTTCATCAACGGCGATTTGTCTGAACATTTTTTCAATATCAGTCGTATGGACGTATTTATGCTTCCGCCACCGTAACAGTATGGATAATAAATCCTGTTGAAGAGTAGGGCCCGTCAACATTACGTCGTTTAACGATGTTCCAGTTGTGGTTTTGGCAGAGCCATCGAAAACTACCCTCAATTTTGTAGTTGTGCTCGAATCCTTTAGAGCCCGCATCATGCAGGCAGGTAATAGTAACCAGTCTCAGTAAATGCCTCAGCAATTTTCTTCTGTCCCAAAGCGATATATTCATCCATGAACTTCTTATATTGAGTGCTAAGATTTGGATTTTTAACAAGTCGTTTTTCTACTTGTATCAAACGCGCCATGGCAACCCTTTTTGAACATCCCAGTGCGTTGGCAGAATATAATTCAATGTCAAAAGGAATCTTGACTACGTAGTGGCCAGATTTGAGACGTTTGTGACTGGTCGCGATTATTGTTTCACACTCTAGTTCTTCTTTGGTGAATACTCGTTTACGTGGAACCTCCTCTATTTCCCAGAATCTTCTCAATTGTTTATCTATTTCAATTTCTCTTGTTGTCATTGATTGTATCACTGTTGAATTGTGACAATTGACTGAGGCGCGGCCTAGGAATATCCAGCCTAGTTTGGTTTGTTGGGCTATCGGTTCGTCGGATGAGGTCCTTGCTATATTACTCATTAGAATTTCTCCATAATAGTCCGCACCCAATAATAAGTCGATTGAGCCAGGACTGTAAAATGTGGGATCAGCCAACATCAGATTTTTGGTGTTTCCAGTTCCATGGGTCTAGAGGCTGCTCTGGCATATCCCGCGTTACGCTTTTGAATACTAATGCTTTTATGGCTAAGCTAAATTTGGATGAAAATCTTGGCTTCAAGGTAAATTCAACTTTTGAGTTCGCCACTCCTACTTCGGTTTTTGCTATGCCTGTGACTTCTGCATACGCTGCGGTTTTTGGTAGTTTTGATCTCTGGCAGGATTTTTCTGTAATGAAAGTTGCTTGAGACCCAGGATCTATTAGCACACGAATCAGTTCATTGAGAGCACTATAAAACGCATTAACTAAGGCGGTTCCTAGTAAGATGCATTTGCGATTCCATGCATGTGTTACTTGTACGTTTGTATTAGCTGGTTTTATATTTTCTGATGCAGATCGCGTACTATTGTTACTATGTAGCAGGCTGTGATGTGAACCTTTGCATAACTCACAACTTTTATTGCATGGGCGTTTGTGTTCTGGAAGTAACCAGCAAAGGCTACATTTATCGGATTTTCTGGCTACTGCAACATTTACAGTCTTAATAGATGAACTTGTTTGTTGGTTTACTTCCTTTTTTCATATGTTTTATCTCGGGATAGTGCTCCCACAGATCGAAACCTTACTTGTGGAAAGGCTACAAAATCTTTCATGGTTTGAATTTTCTTAGGGTTCATCAAAGACGTCTCGTATAAGCGATGAGTTTCCTTGTCCAATTTTCTTATTAGAATGTTCAACAAAATAGCATCCCACGAATCTGTATTGATTCTTTGGTGGCATGCAAATATTCCAGTGCATTATCATGTAATAGTTTTAGACCATGAGCGGATTCTGATGTTAAATTTGGTAGTTCTAAAATTGTGTTGGTGTAAGAATTGATCAGAAGCCTTTTATCCTCGTATCTGGAGCATAAAATATTCCAAGCTGTAGAATAGTTTTCTTGCGATATATTTAGGTGGTTAATGAGCTTGGCTGTATATCCTCCTATTACTGATAATAGGTAATGTATCTTTTCTTCACTGGATAAATCATCATTGTTCAATCATCTTGTTGAAAAGATTTTGGAAGCTTGTCCATTGTTTGTAATCCCCGCATAGAAGTGTGGTATTTTAATCCTGGGTAGCTTGATGCTGGATCTTTTTTGACTTTGTTTCGGAGAATCTTTGTTGGCAACGTTTTCTATTTGATCTTGAAGATAGATGATTGTAAATTCATAACCTTGCTGTAGGTTCTCGTGTGTTTTTTGGCTAAAGTATTCGTTGTCAAGCTCTCCATCAATCGCATTTCCAATGAGCTCTTCATGATTGTTGGTAAGAGAGATCCATAAATCGGTTAGTAGTTTGATCTTCAATACGTGCTGTACCGCATCCTTGATTTGATGTATGGTGTTAATATTTGTTTGAAATATTTTAGCTTTGGCGTGTTGTATTTTATAGCGCCTCTGCTGTTGTTGATCGTCTACTTGTACCACCTTAGACTCAGATTGGCCTTGTTGTTGCTCATCTGTTAGTATATATGATGAAGCATCTGCGACGTGTTTGTACCAATCCGTATCCCTAACACTTCCTGCTGTATTTTTCCTGGCTTCTAGTAGTATTTTTTTGTTTCTTCGAACACTTGTTTGACTTGATCGAAGACATGTTGTTTAACGTACGGATGATCCTCTGGAAGAGTGTGTACTAATGAAGCATCGGTGGTTGAACATTTATCGAAGAGTAGCTACAAATTTGTGAGTCTTTGGTCACAATATTGTTTGGTTTCTCTGGCAGCTCCATCTTTTTTGATGTTTGTTTTTAATTGATTAATTAATTTACCGGTTTGTGTTTGTTCACACAAAGCTTTTACGGTATCCATGTTTTTTGAGATTAATTTTGAATACGTTTTTATGTTGTATATGTTATGTAAGAGCTGTATCTGTAAGCGCTGTTCTTATTAGCTCGAAGGACTAATGTTCGTGTCGTTGTAGTATTTAATATTTGTGGCTTACCACTGATGAGGGCTCACAAATAGATTAAATGGTTTTTGGTTTACAACTGAACCTTTTATTATGTTTTCTTTGGTATTTATATATTAATTTTGTTTACTTAAGCATAATTAATAATTATAATTTTATACATATCTTATAAATTATTATATGTATGTAATGCATGCAAATACAATAATTGCTCATCAATCAGTATATTACACGTGAGTTGCCAGTTGCCAGAATGTGCATACATTTAATAAGTAGAAAAAGAAATATAAAAATGCTTAGAATAATCAAAATTACTAAAGTTGAAAAAACGTTGAGTATCAACATCCGTTGAATGGGACAAATTTGTTATGCTTCATGCGCACATTTTGGTTTGGTTCCTCCAAAAAATCAGATCGGGTGAATTTTATTCTATCATTGCGACCGAAATTCCGGTTGAAGCTGTTGTTTCGTAACTTGGTGCTGTGGTGTCTCAGAATATAATCCATGAACCATGTGTAGTTTTCAACAATGGCTCACCCTGTATGATCGATGGCAAGTATTTGAAGCGATACCGGTGAGGCTTGAATGCCGACAATATATCATGCAATGACGGATACCCATTGTATCGTAGGCGATCAGTAGCGGACAAGTGGTGATATTCAGTTGTGAAGGGCAAGATCGGTCACATCTACACTGTACATCCAAATAACGATTTATGTTACTATTTTCGATTGTTGTTGGTGAATGGTTTGTGGCCGTTTCAAGAACCGAGAAATACCGACCAAATGGCACAGTAGTTAAAGTTTTGGCGATGGGAGGTACAGGATTCGAATAGGGCAAGATATAAAAGCCAATTTTCTTCAACAGTTTACGATCTGTGTTTAAAAAGAACACAACTACGTCCCCTATTGGCGTATGCAAAACTCATGGGCCGACCCATCTTTCATGTGCAGTATACCTATATAGGCTGGCATGAACTGCGTAGATGGTAACTTAAATCGATCATATAGCCGTTCGATTTCGATTTAGCAGTAATTGCATAAAGTAGGACGGGAAAATAAATTGCGAAAAAGCAGGGAGTGCTTCGGCGCCAGAACAAATGTCAGGAATTAAAAAAAAAACAACTGAGAGCCTTTAATGGGTATCTGTGTGAGACTTACCGTGAAGAGTGTCAACGCCTACAATTACTCGATAGCGATTTGGAATGGGAGAATACGCTCAAAAATTCCGTTATATCTTCATCACCTTATCAAATCTGCACCTATTTTCGATTATCATATCCACGTGCTCTCCTTCGAATCCAAACGATTTGTTGGTGAAATATAAAGACGAATACAGAATTGGACAATGATGCATTGATTATGATATAAGATGTTTGCGAATAAAGTGTGGTCGTATGTGAGGATGATATCACCTAATCACCAGCCACGAATTACAAAGAGAAAAACAATACGACACCGAAACATTAGCCGAAGCAGTTCGCAATTGAATAAACAACAAAAGGCTGGTTACGACTCTTTGATAGGAGCTGTGAACAATGGAACTGGTGACATTTGCTTCATGGATGTCTAACAGCCCAAGCTGTTTCATTAGTTTATTTTTGAAATTTAACATGACGCACGATCAGTTCATGCAAAATACATTTAATGATATGTTTACCGACGCACCGTACTAAAATGTACCAAACATTCAATCATCGCACGATAGGATTGATGTACACGTCATCTTTATCGTTTAAGTATTGCGCGATTATGTTGTTGATTAATTTGACTTCCGATTCAACTCTTTGTTTGATGGTTACGGATGAGTCTTACGGTCTTTATTAAATCATTAGTATAGTGTAGTGACCGCCGCCGTGGAATAGTACTTTAAATTAAATAAAATTCGATTAAAAAGGTAGTACAGATATAAAATAATAATTTTGTGAATGGTTCAAATAACCAAGAGAATTAATTTTTGTGTTATCGTATAGTGGCAATCAGTGATTAACGCCGGATTTTTGTTGATATACATCGCCGGTTGCTTATACGGAAAACTAAGACCGTTTAGCCGACTACACATTTGGATAATATTATTTTGAATATATATAAGTTTTATTCTGAAGGTAATTTTTTTTTTCTATAAATACGAGTATTCGTGTAAATCTTGGCGTTCAATGTGATTAAGATTTCGCAATTATATTTACGGTTTATTATATGCATTGAGTACTAACAGCTTTTCGTTTATCCGTGATTATATAGAAACCGTGAATTCGATTTGAGAAACATTCGGTTTCCTAAACACAGTTTACGGGATTGAAGCCAAGCTCAGTTAAAACATACCGGTAAGCGTTTTGAAAATTATACTGGTGCGATTCCACGGCATATTTATTTGAAAGGGTACACCATTTTAATGGCGGTACAAAACGGTAGGGCGGGTGAAGAAACAGTGGACTCGCGATCTATGACCACTAAGCAGTGCCAATAAATTTTAATTGTGATAAACATTGTGTGATAAATTTTTTTTGAAAAAAAAATCTCTCAAATGTAGTTTTAGCGGTAGAGATCATTTTTTTTATTAAATAATTTAGTCAATCAACTTTTTATTTGTGTTGATTATATATCCATTTCCACTGTATGGTGTATTGAATTGAATAGTTTATTTAATGAACAAATTTTGATTTAGTTAGGTGGTGAAGCGTGTTATTTCCGTTTCAGTTTCGGGCGTTTGGTTGAACTCAACTTAATGCGTTGGGTATTGTTAACCGTGAAGATGATAAAATATTAGTTCAAACGCTACTTCTTTGTAATTAATAAACTTAGTTTTTTTGTTCTTTTGGTCAACCGCTATCACCATTATAATTCAGAGTATAGAAGATTTGTCACAATTGGTGCTTGGGTACTTAGTTTCTCATGTAGTGGGGTTAAACTTAAATCATTAGCTTATGATACTATTAAAAACTTACAATTTATTATTAAAAATTTAGAGTTAGTGTTATGTGGGAAGATTTGTGAACTTAAACGGTTACTTTTGATTTTTATTATTGTTTTTTTTTTGTATTGGTAGCCTCGATTTTTTTTTATTGGAGATAATAATATTTTATATTTGTCACAAAAATAGAAGTAGGATATCTTGATTGCGATGAGCTATAAGTTGAATGCCAAATTAGAAATATTTGTGGTAACATTTCGAAAAGGATAGCGGCATTAATCGAAGCTTTGCCGAAGGAAAATAATGGTGAATTAGAACAACCAGTTCAGCCTCACTCTTCAGCTGCACGATATTCCAAATGCGAAATTACAACATGTGCGAGTAAACTGCAAAATATTCAAGAAGCATTAGAGAGGCTCGTGCAAAGTGGTGAAACATTAGATTCCGATAAGTTAGAATTATTGAGAATGGGAAGTGGGCATGTGTTAGGTCGTCTCAATAGAATTGTTAAGACTAAAACCGGTCCAACTAAAGTGTGAGCTCAAGATCTAATCACAAATTGTAATAAATTAACGGGATGTCTAAATGATTTATGTAGTAAGCAAAGTTCTATAACGGAGGTTGAAAAATCTCTGAAGGACCTGATTATACGTATCCCGGACAGTGATGGGGATCACGGGTCTGTCTTGATCTATCGATTCCAAGACAGGCGAACAGACATAGACATTGCACAGGCTTTAGAGAGACGTATACAAAGGGTTAAAGAAACATTCTTGGATTTTTACAACGACATTTTGTCAATGTCATTACCATTGCAAAATCCCATGACCGAAATTGAAATCATTAATCTACTTTTTAGAAATATGAGGCCTCTTTTACAATCTAATTTTGCTGGTCAAACTTTTTACAACATTTCGACTCTGGTAAATCGGCCTATTGCAGTGGAGTACACCTGAAATCGCTTAGGTTGGATTCCCGAAATGGTTTACTCCAGACGTCAAATTAACGAGCTCAAGAACGATGATGGTTATGAAGAGAGGGTATGCAAACCGATCAATTTTTCTGAGTTGCCTAAGGACTATGAGTCTGTGTGTGCTGTAACTTTGAGAAATAACCCAGTAACATCAAACCCGACGAAATAATTGTTGGAATTGCGGAGATAACACTCATTTATTTAAGGATTGTACGATACCAGTTAATCACAAGTTCTGCTTTGGCTGCGGTGAAAAGAACGTTATCAAAATGAATTGTCAAACATGCCGAAATGCGAGGGCATCAGGGAACTCTCACCGGGGTATCAGAAACGTTGGGGTTCTGAGATTCCAAAATCAATCATCGAATATCCCCAAGCCAGATATGGTAGACTCGGTGACAAATACAGATTCCAAATTCTACAGGATACTACAGAGGAAAAAGGAATAACGAAGGTACCAAATTCATCAAAATCTACTCAGACAGTTTCTAATTCGCAAAGGAAAAGCCATATACTACGTAGTCTAAGGTATTTTAAAACTCGCAGAGAGATAAGAAAGATAATTGCCGGAGTACCGTATCGAGGGCTTTGGACAGTGTAGCAAATATTTCAGTTCTTGGACTAGGCTCTGAACAATTTATTGAAGATAATAATATTAAACTACATAGCATGACTTCACTGTTATGAACCGCAAGTGGTGAGGCACAGCGAATACTCGGACATATAATAGCAAAGGTATCACGGAAAAACAAAAACAATGAGACTTCATGTTGCCCCAAGTCTCACCCAGCCATTATATCTTGACATAGACTTTTGGGAGCTCTTTGGACTATTACCGTGGAGATGTATAAGGAATTAGACCGGATGTTGGCCTTAAGAGTCATAGAAGAAAGTACCAGTTTCCTGGTCATTTCCAGTCACTCTAGTGACAGAGACGAACGGGAAAGTTCGCCTATGTCTTGATGCGAGAAAGGTGAACTCGGTCACTGTGAGGGATGCTTATCCCTTGCCGTTGATAGAGGGGTTACTAGGTCGACTGGATAAAACAAGATTCATAAGTACCATCGACCTAAAGGATGTCTTTTGACAAATACCCCTCGAACCTTCGTCAAGTTATAAGACAGTCTTTACAGTGCCGGGTCGTTCACCTCGTTATTCCTCACCAATTGCACGATCGCGTCTTTGTTTACCTGGATGACCTCTTAGTGGTATCTGTAACTTTCGAGGAGCATTTATTACTATTGTCTGAAGTGGCCAGACTGTTAAAAATAGCAAATCTAACCATAAATGTAAAAAAGAGTAAACTTGTCCTCAAGGAAACAAAGTACCTAGGCTACGTGATTGGTGAGGGATGCCTCAGAGTGGACCCTAACAAGGTTCGTGCCATACACGAATATCCCGTTCCCAAAACAGTCAAGCAGATTCGCCGGTTTCTGGGGATGACCGGCTGGTACAGACGTTTTGTGTCTAATTACTCAAATTTAGCTACACCGATTACAGAATTGCTCAAAAAGAATAAAAGCAAATCATTGAATATTGAAGCACAAACAGCAATCGATAATCTAAAGAAATCATTGGTCATGGCACTAGTTCTGGTTAATCCAGATTTTCCTAGACTTTTACATCAACCATCGCACAAATTAAATAAAGCACAGAAAAATTACAGCATCACAGAACTCGAGTGTTTGGCAGCGCTGATGAGTGTTAAGAGGTTTAGACCTTATATTGACGGCTACGCCTTCACAATAATCATAGACCATTCGAGTTTACGTTGGTTGATGGAGCAACGCAATTTGACTGGAAGGCTTGCGCGATAGTCTATTGAACTGCAAGCGTTCGATTTTAACATTGAATACAGGAAAGGGTAGTTGAATGTTGTTCCAAACAGCCTATCTAGAGTCTACGTCGAAGCTTTAAATGCAGAGCACTTTCTAGTTCCTGTAGCTAGTGGAAAGATTCCCCCAACAAACTGTTATCTAGCTGGCAATGTACTGTACCCACTTAATAAAGCTAACAGAAGATTCTGTTAACGGCCGCTGTACAATTCTAGCCTCTCTGTTTTGTTGCAAGGGTTAAATTTCGAAGCCGTCCATTACATCTGGGTCATGCTCCCGGAGGGGCTGAAAAACCTTCCTAATTTCATTACTTTAGGCATGGAAGTTGCCCAGCATTGGCTTCATCTGAAATATGGCCTGGTTTTTGGAACAGGTGTTCACTGTTAGTGCCGCAACTCAAATTCATAGTCTCCTAACACGACAAATTATAAATACGGGATTCAGGTATTTACGAGTTAGTCTTACGAACTTCACCCAGTTCATATTACCTTTAAACATTCGAATTATTTGATATTGATTTTTCAAATTTTTTTTCGGCGAAAATTTACTGCTATAACTTCAAAATATGTAATTTTCGGCTAATATCAACAGAATTTGGTACTACCAAGTGATACAAAATATGTCGATAATGCAGGTTTTTTCGGCTGAAATTTTCGGCTAACTTCAGTAGCATAACTTTAATTGGGTCAACAAAACAAGTGATTAATAAAAATGTCTTTATTAAGTATTAGTGTGTTTCGCCAAGTGCCTACGGCCAATAGCGTAAAAAGTTTTAATTGGGTCATAATTTGACTTTAATTTATCAAAGGATAACTTCAAAAACCTAACTTCAAAAACAAATAACTTCAAATGTTATGCCATTAATGCTTGAGCACGATTTCGGACATGTAACCGCCTCAGCTGGCGCGTAGATGACGCAATCTGGATGTCCAATTTTCACACATTTTTTGCATCAATTGCGGTCGTATCTCGCTAATAATTCGCCGAATGTTGTGCTCCAAGTGTTCAATCGTCTCCGGCCAATTAACAAGAGCATTACGTGAAATTAGTCTTTCATTAAATGTTTCTTTGAGTAAATTGGCTTCGTACTAAACAACAAAAACATAATTCAGTGCCGTTATACAAATATTGAGATATCCATTTAACCCTTTCACAACCTCTCATCTTTTAATGTTAATTTAATGTGTTTCGTAGAAAGACAAGCGTCTCACCTACAAGTAAGTACAAGGACAAGTTGCATTTTAGCAACAAAATGTAAATTTTGTTCGTTGCTGGTATGAATATAAAAACAATCTTCCCTCATTTCTTTTGCGGTTATAATTTTTAATTACATAAAATACATTATCTGACCAAAAATATATTTTGCATGTTGATTTTTGTGGTTAAAAATGAAATAAATTAGTAGCAACTTTTGTTTAAATAATTAAATTATAAATTAATGCAAATGTATGTGAATCAAACATATTTATAAAATCTCAAAAGGTTTTCGATTACCATTCCACAAAAATTCCAAATCCACTTAGTTGAGCAATACGTACATAATTTTATTTATTTTTTTTTTTTGGGCCTTAATTGAAATAAAAAATATGTATATTCAAAATAAACATAAAACATAATCCTACAAAACAACAAAAAAAGTTATAAACAAATATAAACATAATTGGAAAAATTTGATAATGTTAAACTTTTCCGTACAATGGTAAATAAAAATAATTACAATAATAAAAACTTTTTTTTTTATGTACATTCACATTTTGGTTCCGCTACCAAACTGGAAAATGTAAACTTTTTTTTATTTATTGTAAATCATCGGGTCCGCAGTCCTCACAACGTAATATTCACGTGTTGTGTAACGTGTACGTATTGCGAGTATGGCGTTTTGTCATCGAATTACCCTTGTTTCGTTTGTAAAGAATGGTCAGACAATCTAGAACGCAAACAAACGACAAACCTACAAACACACACAATGTCGAGAATACGAGCACACAAAAATTAAATTAAAACTTTATTATTTTTCAAATTTATATGCAAATCATAATGGATTTTTATTTAGTGAAATTAAAAATAAAAATTAAAGGACCAACCTTTTTTGATACTCTTGTTGTATGTACGTGTACGTCTGGTCATTTAAAAAATATAATATTTCCTTTTTACGATTCTATTCATACATCAGGGATCTGGACATCCGAATTATATTATTTTAATGACAAAAAGACACCAACAATAAAATATTATGTAGAGACTACTAAAAAATCATGATTTAATTTTTTTTTGTATTTAAACACCAAAAAGGATGTTATGTATACAGTATTTAAAAGGTTTTCATCATTATTTGGCCATTTAGGTGCAATTATACAGTAAATGTATTGTATAATAGAAAGGGATACTGTAGTATATATACTCGTACCGAAAAAGGATGAAAATTATATAGTAATTCAGTTTTAATATGTACACGTTCCTGATGTGGATTATCCTAGAAAATGTATAACCTAAAAAGTTTTTTGTTTTATTATTATTCGTCAATGTTTGTAAAAGTTTATTGTAAAAAGGTACATACGATCCCAGTTGAATACACGCATCTATAAAATTTATGTATCCTTATCCTTTTTGTTGATGTACATTTCACTAGAATTTCAATAGTGACGTAATTCCATTTACTACTAGATTACAGCTACAGCTTATAGTCCATTTATATAGTGCCTAGTTCTCAACGCTAACAATCCGCGAGAATTGATCATTCGGGCGTAAATTGCAATAGCAAACATTTTGGTAAATTTATCGCCTCAAGCTTTTCTTCTGCTTGATTTAATTAATAACAGAAAATTATTAAACAAAACATCAAGTTTTTTGGCCAAAGTTTAGTAAAAATAAGATTTAAACCATTTCACAATAAAAACAGCAATAGTATCTGTCGATACTTGTTAAAGACGAAGGTGTTTAACTAATGAAATGATTTATATGGTCTTTGTGAATATAGCCCAAAATTCCAGCCCCGCAAACAACAAAAAGTGTTTACAGTAGAAGTATTTAATTATATTTACGCTATTACGTCATTTCTATAATTATAGCTCTCTCCTTATACATTTTAGTAGTTATGTATATATCAAAAACTTAATAAAAAAAAAATTTTAAGAACCCTTTCAAATAATTTCAAAAATTGTGATAAAAGTTTGTACATGAAATTCTGAAATTCTATAAATAAATTTAGACACGTTATTCAAAACATGTACAACATTCTGAGCTCCTACATAAATTACAGTAAACAAAAAATTTACTGTCAACTATACCTACTAACATATATTTATGATTCTTATTCAATACTTAAGAATATGATATTGAGAAGTGTTGGGTATTATTTGATAAAAATTTCTATGGTTATTTGAATTTAAAATGAGTACAGATATCCACAGAGGTCAGAAACTATTCTGAGAGAGCATGTACGGTTTTTAGAATTTTTCTATATACCATATAGGAATTGAAATTTACCTATCAAACAATGTGCACCGCTAGGCGGAATTTTGATATGAAAATCTTAATTATTTTATTTTTTATTAATGTATGACGACATGTCTATTTCTTAATTTTATATTTGAGCAGAGTAACTGGAACTGCTTAGATTATGTTTAGTATACGATTAGTGATTATTGTCTATTGTGTTAGCTCTTATATATTAAAATATATTTTGTTAGTATCGTGTGCAAAATATATGTTTACATATAGTTTGTGTGCGAAATGCATCGCATTATTATATGTTGATAAAATTTAAAAAGATACATACCGATGTTATCCATATTTCCTGTTATTGTTAAACGAATGATGAGTTTGATTTTCATCATGCGCTTTGTGTGTGGTTAATGGAACATCGGCTGTTGTACATATTAATGGAACATTGGTTGTTATTCGTACAGACTCGTGGGAGCTCGTGTCTTGTAACTGCGGACCAACGAACAGTTCGCGATTTCTATGGATTTTATCTCAACTATCATGCATAGAAAAATTCTAAAAAAGTGTACGAGATCTCTAAATATTCACCTATCAAACGATGTTCAAAGAGGTTCAAAGAGGAATCAACCCACTGAGAAAAAAAACAGTAAAAATAAAAAAAATATACGGGACGTTCTTTGTCAAACGGAGTAACGCTCGAACCAGAATCCCGTTTGATACATTTTAACGATTTTGGGCAATTTTGAAAATTTCAAAATGGCGGTTCAAAATGGCGGCTATAAATCCAACAAAAATCGAGTCTTCGGATTAAAATATTCGAAAAAAAAATTGTTTGCAATCAATATCATTGCTTTTGCATCTCAAATTGTTGGTAAAGGATGTCTCTAAAAAGATGATATGATAGGTTGGTCAAATTCAACATGGCGGCCCGAACCAGGTGGAAAATGTATTTTTTTGAAAAATTAACCAAATTTCGTCCAATTCAGTATAGGGGGTTTTCGGGATCGCTGATCGCAAAAAAGAAATCAGATTCACGAAATTCAAAGATGGCGGCGCACTAATGCTCATGCGCACCATGAGAACCTCTCTAATTTCAACTACATTTGGGCTGGAATTTGGTATTCAGGGGTTTTCGACATTGCTGATCACAAGTATAACTATAGATTTACAAATTTCCAAGATGGCGGCCCACTGATGTGCATGCGCACAGAGAAAACCTCTTCAATTGAAACTATTTGGAGTGGAATTTGGTATTCAGGGATTTTGAAGGGTGCTGATCACAAATATGACACCAGATTCACAAATTTCCACGATGGCGGCCCACTGATGCGCATGCGCACAGGGAAACCTCTTGGATTCCAACTGTTTGGACTGGAATTGGGTATTCGGTGGTTTTCGAGGTTGCTGAATACGATTTTGAGGTTAGATTTCTAAAACTCTACGTTTTAAGATGGCGAACCGAATTCCAAAAAATCAACCGGTCTATACCAAATTATACAGTGGTCTTTTGCTGATAGCAAAGTTGAGACCAGATTTCTAACAATTCGCAAATAAAGAAAATTATTTTTGTTAATAATAATGATTCTTACGTCCCATACAAATTCATTATTGATTTGAAATCGATGACCCTGCGGAACAACCTATATTTTTAAAAGCTCTCTGCGTTTATTGACTGTCTTCCGATGTAAGAAGCCCGCATTACTTTTTTTTGTGATCATTGTTTTATCAATTTTTTTATTTGTTTGTGCATTTTTTGATTTCTTTTATAATTCTTTATATTATTTCTCACTTTCTTTAAGAATAATTTGTAGTTGATAATATTTCAGATGCTTCAGAGTACATAATGCATTAAGGTTATTGTCTACCTTGAAAGCATGAGCTAAACAACATTGCTAAACAATGTTAAGAACGGTTGGTGCAGTGGAAAATCTCTTTACTTTTTATGAGTTCCATCATAATCCTCTTTAGTATAGTGAAAAAATTTGACATTAGGAAATTTCTTTTTAGCCTAGTTGAAAAGATCAGTAGAGTTTAGAATAAAATCATTCCCTTTATCTTGCAAGCTAGTCTTTGTTGCCAGGTTTTTTAATATTGCTGATAGTCTGTCAACACATTCTGCCTCCATGCCAAAATCATCTTTGTGGTTCACTAAATTGACCATCTGGTACCGATTTTTGAAGCACTACCTTGCTCCGTCTGACATATACATTTTTTTTCTAATTTTGGGACATTTTTTTTTATATCAGGTATCAGATGTGTTTGTGATAAATACACAGCCGTAGTATCATGAGTTGTGCATTGAGAGAGCACTACAAAACTGAAATGTTTAACTTCTTTGCCTTCTGTGTAGTGTAGAATAGCGCCAAATATACTGCATTGATCGTTATTGTAATGAAATTGTTGGACTGCGTTTTGAGCAACCATATGCATAATTCTCAGAATAATCTATCTCCAAGACACCCTCATTCTCTTTTATATTTCTCTTAAGATAACTTATGAATTGTGATTGTTTCTTGGAAATGAAATGATGTGGAATCAGTTTTTTGAGACTCTGTGTTAATTCATGAACAAAATCATGTGCGTCAAGGCACTCTTTTTTTAAAGTGCACCTGTCGGTAGCTTGCCATGTACAAAAATAATTTCATCGACATCATTTTCCAGTAGCATAGGCAATACGTACTCTTCAAAATCTGACTGTTTTGGGCATTTAAGACAATTCCCTAAGTGACAATCAGGTTTAGGATTTTTTCAAAGACAATAAATAATACAATCAGCATAGCCTTGTAATTTGTGCGTAGATCCTTTTGTCATTTGGATCAAATGAGAAGCTTCAAACATCGCCGTAAAATTATGGTGGATTACACATGTACTGTGTGTACCTCTTGCTCCGGCTATCACACAATAAGGAGGGCATAGCTGCGTAAACATACTGAAACTTATTTGCATTTCTGGATATTCAGCCCAAAATTTCGATGCAAAACTTTTGTGTATAATAAAAGCAATCTATGGGAACATGAATTACATTATTGCCTTCTTCGATTTTAACGACATCCTTTTTATTGGCATTACCCGACTGCCCTCACCAGAGTTATCATTAGTGCATCAGTGGACTGCCATCCTGAAAATTTGTGAATCTCATGTCATATTTGTGATCAGCAACCTTCAAAACCCCTGAATACCAAATTCCACTCCAAATAGTTGCAATTGAAGATTTTTTCCCTGTACGCATGCACATCAGTGGACCGCCATCTTGGAAATTTTTAAATCTGTTGAGACATCCTTTACCAACAACCATTATGTAAATGGGCCATTATGTAAAAATACATACAACCCTTAAAAATATATAATCAGAACCTCTTCAAGTTCTTTCTTGGTATTTTGATTTCATTTCGTACTGATAAAAAATTGTTCTACTCAGTACTCATTAGGTTGCAACGACCAAACTGCAAAAATTCAAACCTTCATACCTTTAGTATAACACAAGAACAAATCGATTTGGCGAATTGTATCACAAATAGCTGAAAAAACTTCAAAATAAACTATAGGCGAATTGAAAAATAAAACAACGGGATTTCTGGCAAAACAATAAATATAAACATCTTAATAAGTTGTCATTATTATCAAATAAATTGTTTTTAAATGCTAAAAGATTTCTTTTGAAATAAATTATTCTGTTTAAATAAATAAACTTTTTAAATTTAAAAAGTATTTTATAAATCATTTTACAAAATATGTTATTAAAATAAAAAAGCTATTTATTAGTTTGTAAAAATTTCATTTAATTTCAAAAAAACTTATAACTTTTAGAAATTAAAAACTTCGTTTTTTAATTTTACAAACCAAAATTTTTAACGGTGTAGCTTATAAGAAACAAATTCAGCTGCCCTTCAAATCAACACTCCACATTATAAATGGTACGAAACCGTGAAGTTAAAAATGGAGTTGGAATATTAGTGAAACAGAATTGTGGATTAAAAGTGCTAAAATATCGCACTAGGTATATCAATAAGATTATGTTTTGCAATCATAGATGTCAACGGATTGAGTGAAGTATTGAATTTTATATCATCAATGAAACTGATGAACGTGGCGATAAACGAATTGAATTTATAAGACACTTGTGTAAACAGCAGTGGTGGCGTAAACGGGCCTAAGCCACATGGTATCCTAAAAAGCAGTGCTCATAAGTATTGGGAGGATATCCGCGGATACAAGGAAAGCCATCAAATTGAAAAGGATATATCAATTGGTGGTAAAAAAAATTCTGAATAATAAAAGTGATAAAAAAATTTCAACCGGCTACTCCTGGAATAAATTTCATTAAATATTATTTGTCACTCCATATAGAAGCAAGACAATATTATCAATTTCAAAACACAATGCTAATATAAGAATGTCTAATGCCCGGTTGCACAGAAAAACGACTAACGACCGGTTAGTTGTGCGCCAGTTAAATGTTTTATATGAAAACTGTTTTCGCAATCAGAAAAAACACAATGCAAACTTGATTAAATATATTTTATTCCTTGGAAATATTTAACGATTAGTTAAAAAGTTATTCAATCAAAATTGGCCGTTTAAATATTTATACGCAAGCTAAAAATGTCCACGGAATAAAATATATTTAATCAAGTTTGACTGACGCACAACTAACCGGCCGTTAGTCGTTTTTCTGTGCAACCGGGCATACGTATGTCTAGTTTATGTTGAGAAATAAATGGTTTTTCTGTCTCAAAAACGAATACCAATTACGATGACAGAATATCAAGTTAGTTACCTTCAAAATTAAAAACCTATGTTCTATGCTTGATTACATGTACGAAAATATGTCTCCACTATATAAAATCGATAATCAAATCATCCTAATTTCAATTCTTTTATATACCTATTACATTCGAAGTGGAAACGTCTTCGACTAAAGTTTTACAATTTTATTATACGAGACCATGTGCTGCTAAGCACACGAACATATAATTTTAATGGTATGATAGTTTGTTATCGATACAAATTGATTTTTGTTTAGCACAGTTTCTCCAAATCATTTGGGTCATATTACATTGAATATCCGTTTTCTTAATACACAAGGTTTGTACGATTTTATCTTAAAGTTGAGTAAAGTAAAAATGGAATTTGGAAAAATAGTTTTATAATAAATATTAGCAATAAATTATTAATAACGAAATTTATTTGAAACTTGGTGATACACCTGGGACAGGAACTACTTGCGCTAATGAAAATTGGTTACTTATGTCTATTGAAACTATTTTATACGGCAGACTTATTTGAAAGTAATAAAAGGAATATGAATTGTGAGACGGCCTACGATAAAATCAAATAGGATTAAATGGCGTTCAGTTATTGGAAATAAGATGGTAACAGTAATTTGATAAATCCATTTAAAATGAATGAAAATTACACCAATTCTGAATTGGTCTGCAGGGTAAGAGAATTTCTTGCCTTATTACTGAAATTTTTATTAGTTTCATTACGACACAAATGTCATGTTGCTTTTATTTTGAAGTATATGCATATTAAGTGCACTTTCATCACTGGGTAATTTATTAAAATTGAACTAATATCTATCTAACTTTTTAAATTATTATTGCTATATATGTACTACTATTATTTCTGTTATTATTACTTTCGTTCTTGTTGCTCAATATCAGTATAATATTATATAACTGCATATTTTTACCCTTATAATATAAAATTTTTTTTTCTAATTTTTTAATTTTCTTTTTTGTAAGATAACAGGGATTGAATTATATTATCAGAACACAAGAGGTCTGAACACAAAGCTTTATTCATTTAATCTTGCGGTACAAGCCAGTGGTTTTTATATAGTCTGCTCAACGGAGACATGGTTAACCCTTATGTGAGTGACAAGGTACCCCGGTACCTTTTGCACTTTTAAACACCTGGCTTTGTATGTTCCAGTCATAATAAAAAGTTTTAATTTTATGAGAACTTCTAGTTCAATTGATAGATTACGATCACACTTAAAAATGAGAAATTTTACAACTTGGACACACGTGAGAGCAAAAAGTAGTTCAGTTGTACGAATTAGAGTAACAAAGGTACCCGGGTACCTTTATATATTTTACACTATATTTGAAAGAAATAATATGCAAATATTTTATATTTTTGTGTTACTCGTTATGTCGTTGTATTTCATTGTTTGTATTTCTGTTTATTTATTTCATTTAATTTATGTTTATATTTTTGTTTATTTCAAAAAAACTAACCAACATTTTTTTATTACTACCAATCATTTTTTTCACTGATGTGATATGTTGAATTATTTACGTTTTTTTACAGAATGTTCTTTGAAAACTGATATGTTGCAGCTAATGCAAAATTGTTTTCAATTTATGTAATTTTAGTAAAATGCGTTACAGATTTCGAAATTGCAAAAAAAATAAAAAAAAAAATAGTTTCAAGAAAAATTGCATGTAGGGTACCCGGGTACCTTAGTCACTCAAATTAAGATATTTTTTCTTCACTCACATGAGGGTTAAACGAGCCTATAAATTCGTCAGAATTTTTTGATGCGAGATTTAAAATTTATCGGAAAGATCATAATTTTGCCCATTGTAATAAACAAGATGAAGGTAGAGTTCTTGTTGCTGTTCATAATAATTGGGATGTTGTGAGGCTTAGCGGGTTAAATAACTTATGTTATTGATGATGTTTGAATCAAAATTAAATTGAAAACTGGATCAACTGTAATTATTTGTGTTGTATACTTCAACATCGGGATTACTTTTCTGCATTATACGTTATTCTGTGATCATATGTCAATATTGTTAACTCATGTAAGGCTTATTTGAATTTTATTATAGTGGGTGACTTTAATCTAGCATCAATTGAATGGAATACTGATAATCTTCAGAATATATTTGCTTCAAATTACGAGGGACGTATTGCCAAATATTTGATTGACACTATGGAATTTACTCTTTTATCGCAATTCAATCACATACGAAATGCTCAAAACCGGCTTCTTGACCTATTCCTCTCAAATATTGCTTTTAATAACGTCAATGTTAACAAGGCCGATTACATACTAACTCGAATTGATAGTCATCCGCCAATTATAGCCTCAGTTAATTTAAACATTCTTAAAAGGCAATCTTGACACACTAATTCTCAAATAAACTTCCGTAAAATAGACTACATAAAATTAGCAGATGAACTGTCTTTTATTGATTGGCAATCTTTATTTTATAATTCATCAGTTGATAGTGCAATTAACATTTTTTATCATAATATGTTTTCTATTATTTATAAATACTCAGATTATATTTCAAAAAACAATGGAAGTTTCCTTTTTGGTATTCTAAGCGTCTCACACTACTTATCAAAGCGAAAGCGAAATCTCAAAAGCGCTTTAAGCTGTACAAAAATGACATTGATTATTTAATGTTTCCCAACTATAGGAAAATAGTTAGATGCGAAATTTCGAATTGCTGGAAGGTGTATGTCGAGCTTATTGAAAATAATGTGGAAAACAAACCAAAATGCTTTTGGAACTATCAAAAATCATTTCAGGCCAAATCAGATTATCCTAGTTGTATGTTCTATAAAGATCAAACATCTAACTCTCAGAGTGAACACGATATCTAGAATAGCTACAATCTGTTGTGCTAGTGTTAATTTTTCTTTAATCTCTGACACTGAAGTCCTGGCAGCGTTGGAATTACTAGGTATTAATAAAAGGTGCTGATCCCGATCAGTTAACCAACTTATTCTTAAAAAATTTAAGGGAGGCACTTGTTATTCTATTGACACTTCTATTCAATATGTCTGTAAAAAGCGCATTCTTTCCCTGAAAATGGAAAAAATCGTTTTTGGTTTGGACTTCGCTAATGTTGAAAATTATAGGCCTATATCCATATTAAACTCGGTATTATAATTATTTGAGAAGCTAATGTACAAAGTCGTTTTCAACTTAATTCAAAACCACATCACATCTACCCAACATGGTTTCTTTCCCAAACGTCCAACGCTAACCAACTTAGCGGAGTTTTCTGAGATGGCATGTAGCACTTTGGATAAAAATGGGCAAGTGGACTATATATACACAGATTTTTCCAAAGCGTTTGATAAAGTTTCTCATTTTCTTTTATTGCAAAAGCTAGCCTTTTTTAATATTCCACCAATCTTGGTCAAATGGTTCCGATCCTATCTTAGTAATACAACTCAATTCGTAAAGTTTAATGGATCGTTAACGTATGGTTTTGAACCTACGTCAGGAGTTTCTCAGAAGTCGATTTTGGGACCCTTATTATTTATAATTTTTCTAAATGATATCTCGGAAGTTATTCAGTCAAAACACTTGCTCTATGCAGATGATCTAAAGATTGTTAGTGTAATTAACAATGGAAATGATGTGGTAACTTTGCAAACAGGTCTCTCAATAATCAGTTGCCTCTTAATGTGACCAAATGTGTTTCTAAGGTTACAACAGTAAAGGATCTAGGTATAACAATTGACTCAAAATTACGTTTTGATAAACATGTTGATATTATTTGTCGCAAATCATATGAGATACTGGGATACATTATTAGGCGTGCCAGAGACCGTAAGGACCCTTCAATATTGATATTATTTTTCTTCCGCTTACTTAATACTTATCACAGATTTGGAACCCTTTCTATGATCAGTATTGCAACAGAATTGAAAGTGTTCAACGGCGATTCTCGAAATTTTTTTGTTTTAAATATATTCCTTCAAATGATTTTATGACGTATGCGATTCGTATTGAGAAGTTCCATTTGATGTTATTAGAAGGCATAAGAATGTTACTTGATGAAACTTTTCTCTTTAAATTGATCAATGGTCTGATTGAGACACTGGTGTTATCAAGTATAAACTTTTATGTACTGGCCTATAGAACACGAAATCAACAATTGTTTCGATTAACAACTTGAAGAACAAATCTTGGTCTGCCCTTAACAATTCTCGAGTTCTATCAAATCTTATTCTGTTCTTTGGTGATTTGGATCTGTATAATATGTCTCTATTGAAATTTCGAGGAAAATGTAACGTAATCCTGTGCAGTAACAGTGACGGTGCTTGATGTAGATTCACTGAAGCAAGTTTCATATATTAGTATTGATATTATGTATTATTATATATATTGCTTATATATTATGGTTATTATTATTATTATAAATGGGTTTTTGGTTTTAGAAAACTTTGTATAGCTATTATATTCTTTCTCTTCTGTTTAATTATTTATTTATTTTTTTTTTTTAAGCGATTTTACTGTAGATTTTTATTTCTTAATTTTCGAGAGGTAAATGAGTTATCCTGTTTGTTGTCCAGTTGTTATATATAAAAATAAAAAACCAGTGCTGTGAAACGATTTTCGATAGTTTCAGTTATTTCATAACTTAAAATAATGGTTTTGGTTTCAGTTATTGTTTCACCGATTTATTTTGGTTACGTTTTCCGTTACGTTATTGTTACGTTTCAGATACAGTTACAATTTGGTTATCCCTCTCATAGATTATTACTGGGAAATAAATTATAATCAATATTAATGTTATTGAACAAATAAAATTTATTCAAAATAAATTCAGTATTGTATTGTTGGTTTATAAAATAGATAATAAATAAATATTAAATATATTTTTCAAGTCTGTATTGAAATATTTTTTTTTTCAAGCAAAAAAAGCCAATATAATACAAGAATAAATAATAAATATGTAACTTAATAATTTTAAAAATAATTCGGGTTTTTGTTACGTTTTTCGTTACAGTTGAAATAAATTTTCCGTTTCGGTTTTTCGTTGTGCAAATTTTGATTCAGTATTCATTTTTCCAATATCTTTAATGAAACGTACGTTGAATCAACGTCCCTTTTGTCCTATATACAATTATGGGCATTCCGAACATTTTAATTTATAAACTCCAGTTTCTAAATTTATATTATTTTTCGGTTCAATTAAATGTGATATGTATTGGGAAATCCCAGTGACTTCCAGTCAAAATCGGTCCACCGGAAGTGGTAGGTTCCATATGAACTTATCAATTTTTATAAATACTTTAAAAAGCATATCATTAACGAAAAAACTGACATATTTTAAATTAATTTTCCAGATCAGTTTCTAAAATTTATGCGGAAATTACGATTTAAAAAAATAGATTTTAACAAAAATTCGGCTTTTGCACAGCCCAGACTGATTGGTTTATCGGGAATAATTTTCACAATTAAACTTTTTCCATAAATTTGGAGATTCCAGTGAATTTTGGTCGATATAGGTCCTTTGGAATTACAGCTTCTATAGAAGCTTTTTTATTTTTTGCAAATACTTTGAAAAGTAAACCATTTACGAAAAAAATGAGTAAGAATAGCAGATTTTAAATTAATTTTGAGACAATATTCGTCCACACCAATTTTTAAAATTTAAAGGGAAATGACGATATTTGATAAAAGACGAACTTTACGTGTTTACTTTCTTTTACGGAGTAAAATTTAGTAATCATGGAAACTCTCGACCTAAATATTTCAGCAGGTTTACCGTTCGCTATATCGCTGAACTCAAATAAGCGGCATTCACAAAATGTGGTGCGGTGC
The DNA here is from genome assembly GCA_947310385.1 of Nephrotoma appendiculata. NCBI lineage: Eukaryota > Metazoa > Arthropoda > Insecta > Diptera > Tipulidae > Nephrotoma > Nephrotoma appendiculata. The sequence continues at coordinate 242,049,933 of OX371223.1, read as the reverse complement.
CGTGCAGACTAAATATCTTTGTCGTCTCTACAGCCCAGAAAACTTTACTTATCGGAATCTAACTTTATACTTAAGCTTTTTCTGAAAATTACGAGATCGCAGTGATTTTTGGCACCTTCCATAGGAGCTTATCAAAACTAATGAAAATTTAATAAATATTAAAATTTCAGTCAGAAAATATACAAAGCCTTGTGGCGGCTCCAAATCCTTAAAATCGTTTTCACTTCGAGAAACTCCTCGTCGCAAAACTATTTATACACCGCGTCGCTTAATTACGAGGGATAGCTCGTTTTGCTGAATAGAGCTATTTCGCCACCTAGGTGGCATATAATTTAAATCAAAGAATTGTTACCTTTTGGTTTAATGTAAAGAATATTTTGATTTAAAGATTATCGTATTTTTATTTAAAACATTTTGAACTTTCGTTTCAAAAATTTATCTCTTTTCCCTCAAAGAATGAAAACTTTTTAAAATAATATTTATTTAGGCTTTGTTTTGAAGGATCGTTATATTTGTTTCAAAGCATCTGTATTAAGTAAAAAAAAAAAAAAAAAAAAAAAAGTTAGTGATCTGTATACTAGACAATTGATAATACGGAATACGGAAAGGAGAGATTCTGATATAAAATTATTCATTCTCTATATTTATACTCGTGCATATGCTTATATAGAAATTAATATTGTATATTATTAATGTTTGGCAATAAAATCGTAGTTATTGATATCCCAAATGATGTCTATATAATGGCCACTCGACTAAAAACTCGGTAATATTTGTATTTGATGATGATTTAAATGATGAAGTTCGATCACTTGACGTTTCTTTCCATTTATCACATATTAATTGCCAAAGTTCGAAATTTAATTTCAGCCATTGTTTGTTGTTTAGAAAACCGCCTGAAAAGATGTAAAATACATATGCATAACATAATATATTAAAGTTACTAAAAAAAAATTACCACTGGGAATGGAATCGGGAGTAGACGGTTTTGAAATTTTGTCGGTTGCTGAATTTAAATGCGAAAGTTTCAAAAACTTTGTTGAATAGCACATGTTACTGTAGCGATCGTATAGCTTTCCCGATGATTTTTTCTTGCCCTTACGAGGAACGTAATATTCATCCTACATTGAAATAATTATAAAAACATATTTTACCATAGCATAAACTTTAAACAAATGAATTTTATTTATATTTAGATTTAAAATTGTGATACCGGAAACTCAGTGATGAAAACATTTGCAATATTTTGCGACAAGATCTCAAAATCTGTTCCAGCTAATCTATAATTTTTTGACATAACGTGGTCTATAATTAGATGAACCAAGTTCTGCCTGTTGTTTTATCCAGCCAGTTGTTTTTTACGTAATAATTAATATCCAACCGCCCTTTGATGGGTTTTTGCAATATTTCCACAATGTCATATTCGCGATCGGATTCCAACGCACTTTAAAATATAAGAGAAAAATTAGATCCAATTTTGTTAAACAACATAATATTATGTATTTACGTGCGGACCTTTGGCTTGGCTAGATGTGGCGGATTGTTTATTGATCCACTTTATAACGCGGCTGTTTAGTGATCTGGTAGCATCCGAGTCAGGTAGAGGATTATTGTAATTGAGGTATTTAAACATAAAATGAACAACAAATTAAAAGCTATAATTTTGAATTATGTGTTATTAATGTTTACCGTGTCATTACGCCATTTGAGGAGACCGGCCTTAAAAACTATTTTTTCTCCTTTGGGATAGTTATGAAAAACATCGTCGATCCCATCTAAATCAATCACTTCCAACGGTTTTACCGTAAACTAGTGATCATCCACCAGGAAATTAATTGTTTTTTGCGACAACCCCCAGGTTGAAACCAAATTGCGGAATTCGGTGGCTTTCGTTCATAATATTGGTGGTATTAGATTGACTTGCGCTATCATCATTACAAGAGATATTATTTTCGATTTCGTTCATTATATTAATTTGCTCAAAATAACGCACTCTAAAAATGTAAACGCAGCAATACAATTATACACAATGCATATTCAATTTTTAAAAAATGCAGAAAGTATAAAAATTGTAAAAGGTTATCAATCACAACACAACAAAAAATATTATTTATTATATATACACTCCCGAGCATTTGATTATAATCACTTTAAATTTTGCCCTAATTCTTCATGTGGTTGTTGTATTATTATAATTAATTTTTTTAATGTCTTTTTCTCTTGTTGTATACTAGCTGATGAGGGAGAAGTTAAAATAAAACAAAGGAACGCGGTTAATTCAAATTTTTAATTTTGCGAATATTTAAACATGAGCACTTGATTATAATCTTTAATTGGTTTATAGACTGTAAACGATTGATTTTAATTTTTTATTGTTAATAAAAACTCTATCTGATAAGGAATTAAACAGGCTCTGTACACAATTTAATGGTATTTGCTCGAAAGCATCTTCAATTGCAGCAATCAGCCCATCCCTATTTTGAAATAGCCTTCCTTCTGCATAAATTTTGAGCGATAACCATCCCCACAAATTCTCGATAATGTTGAGATCGGGAGATACAGCTGGGCCAGTCCAGAACTTCCACGTTATTGTGTGCAAACCATTATTTAACACGTCCTGCTGTATGAATGGGCGCGTTATCTTGTTGAAAAATCCATCGTTGGCCATTGAAAATTTCTTGGAAATTAATTTTCTGTGTTTCTAATAGTTCAAAGTATTTCGCTGAGGTCTGTCGACCTTCCAAAACAACCAAACCGATGGCGCCATGAAATGAAATTGCAACCCATACCATGTCGGTTCCAACAGCGGTATGACGACGAGACAGAAACTGTTCAGATTTGCTCAAATCATGGGAATAATACTGAAACCCATCAGGTCCATCCAAATTAAATTTCTTTTCATCAGAAAATATCACCTGATGCCATTCTTCCTTAAAATTAAAATATGTCCGGCAGTATCTAATCTAGCATCTTTATGACGCTGAAGTAAATGTGGTTTTTTCATAAGTTTTTTCCGTTTAAGATGCAGACACTGTTTAATTACTCTGCGTACTGTCCAGATACTGGCTGAAGTTCCAACTTTATCTTTTATTTTGCGAGCGGTGGCAGCAGAATTCGACGTAGCGCGTAAAATTAACCTACGCTCTCGTTCTGTTGTTGCTCTTGATGTGCGCCCTTTACAGTTTTCCCATATTTTTTTTGATTATTTAGATAATTATTGATTGTCACATGATTTCGACCAATTTTAATCGCTATTTACCGATTAGAATAATTTCTTCCTTTGTCAACGTTTTACCTCGACCCATTGTTATAAAAATGGAAATTTTTTATTATTAATGACGGGAAATAAATCGCAGCATTATAAAAAAAACAATTGAAATAATTTTCAAGCATTTCAGTCTTTCAAAGTTTAAAAACAATTAATGGTTATAATCAAGTGCTCATGATAAATATTCGCAAAATATAAAATTTGATTTGACCGTGTTCCTTTGATTTATTTTAACTTCTCTCTCATCAGCTAGTACACAACAAGAGAAAAGAACAAAAAAAAAGTTATAGCAAAACGATAACCACATGAAGAATTAGGGCAAAATTTAAAGTGATTATAATCAAATGCTCGGGAGTGTATTTCATTTTAGCACGAATAACGCTATTTAGTTAACTGTTACCCATTAAAGTTTGTCTTGCATATTTGAGATACAATTAATATTGAAATTATTTGGTAGGTATATATTAAGAAAATAATTTGAATAATTATAAAAATAAGAACATGCAAGAGTTTCAATCACTAAAAATACCGTTATTTTTCTTAAAAAAGTCAAATAGTTTTCCATATGGGATTCTTTTTTTAAACAATTAACACCAAAAATAATGTAATACGAGTACACTTAAATCAAATTATCCCAAATATTGATTACACACTTTATCACACTTCTTTTAATTATATTTTAATATTCATTAAATTTCACTTTATATTAAAATAAACAGTTCACTGCTTGCACGGTACGACATTAAATGACAGCACATTCCTCACATAACCGTAAATTGCATAAACATATAATCAAAACATTTGCAACAAAGCCTTAAAACTTTAGTATAAAATATTCACGATTTTGTCAGTGCATTTATAATTTGCTTTAAAGGTTGAAAACCTTTTATCTAAAGAATTAAAAATCTTTTATATTAATTTTTTTTCAAGAATAATCATAATTTTTAGAAAAATTTGTTTTGAAGCAAAGTATACATCCTTAAAATCTAAGGATTTTATACATTTCACCTTCAATAAAACGCCGTTCATTTAACATTCGATAACAAAGATTTTTTTTTGTTTTGAAACAAATTATACTTTCACGTAAATTTTCTTTAAAATAAAGAATAATTTTCTAAAGGATATATTCCTTTGAAATGAAAACTCAACTTTTTCTCAATGAAGTTAAATAAATTAAATCTTTAAGTTTTAAAGTTACCGAAAAAGTGTCACGTTACCTACCTACTTAGTTACTCGACTGTTATACATATTCAATTGTAACAATTATTATAATTAATATTAAGTTGTGTAAAATGTAATAAATAAATCTTTAATTATGTAAAAAATATTAATTGATATAATAAGTGACTATTCAAAAACACTAACAATTGATTGTATGACCACAGATGTGATTTAGAATAATTAGGTTTTAAATATTACACCGCATAAAATCCGTTCGGTACTCCCTGCACATTATTTGTATAGTTTTATGTTTATTGCAAAATAAAGTGGTTTCTACTTTTATTAGTTCGCCACTATGATAAAATATTAGTTTTGGTATTAATCTTATTTGTGGTTAAATTTTTCTGGTTTTGTTTTTTGTAGAATATTATTTTGTAATTTGTGGTCGTTTAAAATATTTGCTATATTTTTCAAGAATTTTTTGCGGTTCCCAAAATTTAATTGCTTGCACATCGCACTAATTAATATAAGAGTTTTGTTAGGAACGAAATTTTAGAAATTCAGCAAATAAACAAATCACTTTCAAATAAAATTTTGTAGAAACGCATTAACATAGAACTCCAACTTCTTTCGTATGTTGTGCCGCACCCTGATGCGATAATAAATTGATAATCGCACTTAATTAAATTTAAATGTCATAACATATATGTAACAAAATCAGTATCTCAGTCCATTTGAAAAAAAAAAAAAAAATCTCGAAATAATACGAGATTAACATTTCTAAGTCTTTTTAGATTAATTTACCAGTATAACAGTGTTGTCTCATATTTTCATTTTAAATTCGAATTCGTATATAAATGTGGGTTTGTGGTTATGCAAAATTTGACTGGAAGTGTAATAACTATAATTATTTCTAATTGAGTGTAAAATAAATGTTTATATTATCGCATGGTTCTTTTTAACAATTAGTATTTTATTGATTGTGCTTAATTAAGAGATTGCGAGAATTCTCGGAATTTGTAAAATGGTTTGAAGTAGTACAATTTGAGTGATTATAAGGTTATCATGTTTTATATCTTTTTAAGTGTTCCTGCTTTAATTAACTGTTGTGTCTAATTATTGTGTTCAAAAATACTTACAAATTGTTCAAATTATAAGAGACTGGGATTTTACGACATATTCGAATTTAAATTCTAACTACAAATCGACGTGATTGATTATAGAATTCGTGGGTGCGAATCGAATGCGGATTATGCTGTATGAGATAGCAGAAAATTTTCAGCAGAAAAAATGAGTTTTTATTTTTAATCGCTAGAGGCATCACTATCATAAAAATGAAATTTTTTCTGCTGATATTTTTTGACATCAGCAGAAATTTTTTGAAATTTTTATGCAAATTCAAAATTCTCAGCAGAAATATTTATGAAAAATCAAATTTATGAAAAAGAAAAGAAAATGTATGTTTAAATGTTTTGAAGCGATGAGAGTTAATTTACTTTAAAAAACGATTTGCGTATGTATAGTGTAAAGACTCTCAAAACATACTAAAATTACCATAATCATCATTATGCAAACACAGGGCAACATCAAAAAAATCGTTGAAAGCATTCCATAAATTTCTGAAGTCATTTTAATATGACATGTTTTCAGTTTTTTAACAAAAGTGTTAGAAAAACCCTCCTGTAACTACCCTGGGTGTATTTTTTTATGGTAGCTGAGATCATAATCTATATACATAAACAACATGAGATTCACACCTGGTGTCAATAGCCTTCCATACATTTTTGAAGTCTTTTTAATGTAAAACGTTTTCAGTTTTTTAACAAAAGTGTTAGAAAAACCCCCTGTAACTACCCTGGGTGTATGTTTTTATGGTAGATGAGATCATAATCTATATACATGAGCAACATAAGATTCACAGCTGGCGTTAGTACACTTCCATACATTTTCGAAGTCATTTTAATGTGAAATGGTTTCAGTTTAGTCGTCAATCTCACCATACTTTTGTGTTACTTGTATCAAATGCCACAATACCTGATGATTTCTAGAATTTTGTCATAGTTCTGGCATGGCAAATATGGCCCCGAAACGTGTGAGTTATGATTTACATTTCGTTTAATAAAAGTAACCACAGGATCAAAACATTTGAAATAACAATATCGCCGAAAAACCGATATTGATATATCTTCATCTTTATTTAAATAAAAACCAACAATCAATCTAAGTGGTCGGTACTCTAGTATCGAGTATTTCCGCCACGAGCTCTCATTAACATACTCCTGAGGTATCATTTCCCATTCTTCATACAGAGCTGATTGAAGATGATCCAAGGTTTCTGGAACGACTTTCCTTTACCTTAAACGACGCCCTAGCATATCCCACATGTGCTCAATAGAATTAAGGTTAGGGCTGCGAGCGGGCCAAACAATTCGATCAATTTCCACCTCATCCAAATAATTGTTGACCACGTTTGCAACGTGGGCCTGGTGTTATCATGCTTTAGTTTAAATTGCTGTCCAATAAATGGGGCGTATGGAACCATAAATTCTTCTAGACATTCCACGATATACTTTTGGGCAGTTATAGTGCCGCCGCTTAGAAATACAAGGTCCGTACGGGCGTCTATAGAATGCCTGCCCAAACCATTAGTGAGCGGCCATGAAATGGGACTCTTGGGGATATGGCACATTGTAAATATCGCTCTCCGGATCTCCGCCATACTCTTTCCCGTCCATCCGGTGATCGCAGACTGAACCTTGATTCATCAGTGAACAACACGGACTTCCAGTCGTCCGTAGTCCAACTGACGTGGTTACGAGCAAAAGTCAAACGGTTTCTTCGATGAGCTGGGAGAAGCTCTGGCCCTGTAGCAGCTCTCCTGGACTGCAATCCATGTTCATTTAATCTTCGCGATGCTGTGCTAACTGAAATATTGACACCATGTACCTGTGCCAAACGATCAGCGACGATTCTAGATGTTTGGAAACGATCTCGCAGTACCATTGATACCATAAACCGATCGTCCCGCTCGTTTGTTGCTCTTTTACGACCTGATCTAACCGTTCGCTCAGACTGACCAGTTTCACGATATCGTTTAGTAGCGTCTTGAACTGTACTTCGAGGGAAATTTAGGTGGGCAGCAATATAACGCACGCTACGTCCATCCTCACTCAAAGCGATTACTTTTGCAATATTTTCTGGTTTCATAATTATAATATTTGCTAATAATAATAACTAAGCACTGTTAACGTTAACTGTAATAATAATACTAACAATAAATGCTAATTTAAATGTTTCAAAACAATTGATAGATGCCCATTTATTTAGAAACGTAACAATCGACATTTTGAATATTTTTCATTTATTACACTTTGTTGCTGTGATTGGATTTTAAATAAAAAAAAATACGATTTCTGTTACACCTATTTTTCGGTTGTGTACTATTTAATATGAAAGTGCCTTTAAAATAGCGTAACTGCTCTAGAAATTGAAGATTTACGAAGAAATTCAAGTGTCCGGGTTTTTTTGACGAACAGTGTATTAGAAATAAAAGACATACATAAAAGACGTACAGAAAAGAGATACATAAAAGACACATTTTATGTATGGAAAGCTACTGACGCCAGGTGTGAATCTTATGTTGCTCATTTATATAGAATATGATCTCAGCTACCATAAAAAATACACCCGAGGTAGTTACAGGGGGATTTTTCTAACACTTTTGTTAAAAAACTGAAAACATTTCACATTAAAATGACTTCAGAAATGTATGGAGTGCTTTTAACTATGGCGATTTTTTTGATGTTGCCCTGTGTTTGCATAATCATGATTATGGTAATTGTAGTATGTTTTAGAGTCCTTACACTATATATACACAAATCGTTTTTTAAAGTAAATTAACTCTCATCGCTTCCAAACATTTAAACATACATTTTCTTTTCTTTTTCATAAATTCTCTGATTTTTCATAAATATTTCTGCTGAGAATTTTTAATTTGCATAAAAATTTCAAAAATTTTCTGCTGATGTCAAAAAATATCAGCAGGAAAAATTTCATTTTTATGATAGTGATGCCTCTAACGATTAAAAAGAAAAACTATTTTTTTCTGCTGGAAATTTTCTACTATCTTATACAGAATATGCGGATTGAAAATTGCATATAAATAAAACGGAAAACAATTGCTGATTGATTTCCCTACAAACCGTTTTTTATGATTTGCAGTTTCCAAACCGCAATCGATTCTCTCCCGCAGATTCTATAATTGACGTGATTGTAATAATTTTAATATTAAATAGTTTTTGCACCACAACAAAAATAAATAATAAAGTTCGTTATACAAAACACAATTCGGTAATCCAACTGTTTGATTATAAGCGTGTGTCTTGTAACGTCGTAGTAGTACGTTGTTATGTTGATTTGCTGAAGTGAAAATGCAAGGCGAAGCGGAGCACTTAATAAAATAATAATAAAAAAATAAAAACAAAATTTAATTTAATTTTAAAAATTAATCAAAAAATTTTATTTAATAAATAAGTAATTATGGTACGGTTGCTGAGCAGCTCCTGCTGCTTCAAAACTCCAAAACTGAATAGCAATAAATCAAAATTTTGTATAGCTTTTATACAAAATTTTTAAGGCAATCTGGATGCAATAAAAATTGGATTGATCCAGTATTGTTGCGTTTGGTAAACAAGGCAATAAAAATTTGAATTGCATCCACCAAATCTGGTTTCAGCTGGTTACCAATTTGTTTGGATAATAGACGTGCGTACGCCTATGAACATTATTGCAATGGTAAATTTACTCTATGCTAATTGCCACGCCATCATGTTAACTATGCATTAAATGATTGTGTCATTGGTTATCACAATCATTTAATGGTGATGAGGGGGCATCTATAAGAAGATTTTCACAACTACCGTGCCATCGTTTAATTTAAATATTTTGTGTCTTGGTTATCACAAAATATGATGGTGGCATCTATGATGCAATTGCAATATTGTTCATTTCAATGTTTGATAACGATCTTGATTGTCATGCCAATCGGTATGATAATAAAATTTGTTAATTTTGTAATGTGTACAAAATTGTTTGTTGCATGTACCGATTTTGCATGGGCAGACTGTTGTTGCATATTCTTTTGGAATATGCTTATTTATACGGAGAATTGTCCGTTGATAAATAATACAGTCTACGGGGGAATTGTCCGTTTGTGATTATGTATATTGTGCGGTGTTTCTTGTAGTTGAAGAAACAGGCCGCTACATCACTCCCTCCTCAGTGAAAAGGTCCTCCCTTTTGTGAGTTTTTGTGTCCACCAGCGGTTGTGAATGGAGTTTTGGGAATTGTACTATTATAATGATGTATGATCATTATAATAGTAGCGGTGATGTAATTTGTTTACCAGTGAATTTTTTTGAAGGACAAATAAAATGTAAATATTAAAATTTTTATTTCAATAATTCATTTATTTGTTTTGTTACATTTTTAATTAGGTAATTAACGGTTTGGCCCGTATAATTTTTGGAAGGCACACGGCTTGGTGCATTTTGTGGCCTTATTTGCAAATCGGCCGTGGAACCAACAAATTGTGTAGCTGGTTGTTGTCGGTGAAGAACCTGCGAGCGCGGCCGATGTTTGTTGTGGTGGTGTATCGGGAGGTACTGAGCTTGCCTGCCCACGACGTAGTAGCCGATGTGCCACCAACGATTTTCGTGGTTGGCTGGGTCGCCGTATTTTAAGCACTTGCTCCAGCCGCTCAACTCTCCTCTCCAATGCAGTCCCCGCCGAAAAACCTTTTATGGTTTGAGTGGCTTGGTTTTTGAATAATTTTCTTGGAATCCGCCATTCCAGTTTTGCTGATGTTTGGGGTGCGGTTACTGGCACCGGTCCGGTTGTTTGATCCGGTTGTGGTGGTTGTTGAGTAACCCCACATGCTGATTGCATGGCCCCCTGTAGGGCCATTTCTATATCATGGAGAAGCCCCTCATCGTTTTTCTGTGTCATCCTGTGGAAATAAATTATATTTTGTTAATGTTTTAATATGAGAGCCAAAAAAAAACGTGTGAGGAATGTGCATTATCCATTAATGCGGACAACTTTCTTCACTCCCGATATTTGATCGGGTGAACTTAGTATTCCATAGACTGGTTTGAGTCTATCAATAGAGACAGATTGATGTTTGTCTCTGATTTGCAATACAAAGTGTTTACGAAGTCGTCGTATCACTTTGTATGGTCCTTCATATGGTGGTGTGAGGCCAGTGCGAACCTTGTCTATTCGTACGAAAACGTAGTCACAAGTTTGCAGTGACTTTGGTACGAATATGTCGCTTTGGTAGGTTTTGCGCGTGTCCTGTGGGATGAGTTTGTTCATCGTGGAGCGCAATTGATCAATTACTGTGTCAGTAGTTACCTGAGATGTAAGTGGGTGTTCCACAAAGAATTCTCCAGGTAATTTGATCGTTTGACCGTACACCAGTTCTGCTGGTGAACATTTTAGGTCATCTTTAACTGTTGCTCGGATTCCCAATAATATGATTGGGATCTCTGAGCTCCAATTGACGGTATTTGCTCGAGCTTTTAGAGCTGTTTTTAGTTGGCGGTGAAAGCGCTCAACCATACCGTTTGCTTGAGGGTGATAGGCAGTTGTTCTTATTCGATGTGAGCCTAAAAGTTGCATAAGCTCAGCGAATAGTTTTGATTCGAACTGTGTACCTTGGTCGGTCGTTATGTTGGCCGGAACGCCGAATCTAGAGATGTAGTTATCGACGAGCGTTTTTGCTATTGTTGTTGCGGAGATGTCCTTTATGCAGTAAGCTTCAGGCCACCGCGTAAAACGATCAACGCAAGTTAAAATATACGAAAATCCATTAGATGGTGGAAGTGGTCCAACAATATCTATATGGATGTGCTCAAATCTACCTGGTGGAATTTGGAAATTCCCGTGAGGTGATTTGGTGTGACGTTGCACTTTACATTTTTGGCAGGATAAACAAGATTTCGCCCATTGGGTTACGTCTTTGTTCATACTAGGCCAAAAGTATTTTGCAGTGACAAGTTTACGAGTTGCTCGTACACTTGGATGTGAAATATTATGCAGAGTATCGAAAATAGTTTGACGTAATGTCTCTGGAATGTACGGGCGATTGCTGCCTGTAGATATTTCACAGTAAACTGTTAAATCGGCTAATGGAAATTTATCTAATTTCCATTTGGAAGTGCGCCGATTTGTGGAACTAGAGAGTAAGTTCTGTAGTTCTTGATCGCTAGCTTGTGCTTTAGCGATGGTTGTAATGTCGTAGCGAGTTGCTACGGAGGCAAGCTCGTGGTCAGAAGTCCGAGAAAGTGTGTCGGCGACCACATTGTCTTTGCCTTGTATGTGCTGTATGTCTGTGGTAAATTGCGAGACATAGTCTAAATGGCGTGCTTGCCGAGGATTTCGCTCCGCTTTAGAGGTAATTGCTCTAGTAAGCGGTTTGTGGTCGGTAAAAATAGTAAATTCCCGACCCTCGACAAAATAGCGAAAATGCTTAATTGCTTGAAAGATTGCAAGCAATTCGCGGTCAAATGCCGAATATTTTCTTTCGGCATCTGATAATTTCTTGGAGAAAAATCCAAGAGGCTCCCAAGTGCCTTTATTCAATTGCTGTAAGACTGCGCCTATTGCTGTGCTAGAAGCATCAGTGGTGATGCTGTATTTTGTTGCATTTAGCGGATGCGCTAAAAGAGCAATATTTTCTAAGCACTTCTTGAGCTGAAGGAATGCCTTTTGACATTCTTCAGGCCAAGAAAAATTTTGAGGCGTTTTTGGTTTCTTGAGAAGTGTTGCCAATTGTGAGTGAATTGGGGCAAGTATCTCAGCGAGTTTTGGAATAAATCGGTGGTAGTAGTTTACCATTCCGACAAATTGCTGAATTTGTTTAACGTTTTGTGGTGCTGGGAATTCCCTAATTGCATTAATTCGTCCTTCGGACGGCAGAATGCCATTAGGGGTAATTTTGTGACTGAGGAAGTCAAGATTGCTTGTCCCAAACACACATTTTGCTGTGTTAATATTGACACCATACTTTGATAACTTTTGGAAGAGTTGTTCCAAATGGAGTAAGTGTTGCTTCTCGTCTCTAGATGCTACGAGAATGTCGTCAATATAAACAAAAACGAAATCGAGATCTCTCACGATTTCGTTGATGAAACGCTGGAATGTTTGCGCAGCATTTCTGAGACCAAATGGCATTCGAGTGAATTCGAATAAGCCAAATGGTGTGGTTATTGCAGTTTTATGTATGTCGTCAGGAGCAATTGGAATTAAATGATATGCTCTGACGAGATCGATTTTTGAAAAAATTGAGCATCCATGTAATTGCATGGAAAAATTTTGAATGTGGGGAATAGGGTAACGGTCAGGAATTGTGACAGCGTTAAGCCTTCTGTAGTCCCCACATGGTCTCCAGTCATTGTCCTTCTTCTTCACCATGTGTAATGGACATGATATTGCTGAAGAAGAAGGTCGGCAGATTCCTAGTTCCACCATGTGCTGAAATTCTAGGAATGCTGCTTTGTGCCGAATTGGATCAAGCCTACGTGGTCTCGCAAATGGTAAATGGCCTGTAGTCACAATGTGGTGTACTACATTATGCCTTACCGGAGAGTTGTAGTTTGGTGGAGCTGTTAAAGAAGAAAATTTCTTTAACAATGCTCCATAGCCATTGTTGATTATGTAGAACAATGGTGATGGCGTATCAACGAGTGCTGATGTGGCGTTGATAGTAAGCTTAGTGGATGGATCAATCAGTTTGCGATTTTTCAAATCCACTAATAAACCGAATTTCGTTAGGAAATCCGCGCCGATAATGGGGCGGTTGACATTGGCAAGAATAAATGCGTGTTTGAAAGAACGTCTTAAGCCAATATCAACGTTAAGTAGTTTGGTACCAAAAGTGTTTATTGTGGTACCATTTGCTGCTGACAGAACTAAATCGGGATTGCGATTTGTTCCACAGCGATAGTATTTATGATAAGGGATTACGCTGAGATCAGCGCCGGTATCAATCAGAAACGTGATATTATTTTCCAAATCCCTTATAAATAAGCGGCTGTGCTGCGCTTGTCTCAAGTCTGCCGCTGCGAGCTTAAGACTTAATAGTTTGGGGAACCGGTAATTGCTGGCTCTTTGTGCTGGGTAGCAAAATTGCATGGTTTGATGCATTTAGATGCTTTGCTACCAAATCGACCGTGATACCAACACCAGTTTTGTGGAGATTGGTATCCGTTCGCTCGTGAATTGCTTGAGCGATTTGAACTTCCCTGATGCGTGTTAAATTGCCTGGGTCTCGAAGGAGAAGGTGTACGTCTCCAGGGAGAATTTGATCGCGAGGGTTGTCGCTGTGTGTGTGATTGCGTCTCGAGTCTTATTAACCTACCGCTTAGTCTCTTGATTGTATTTTCTAGCTTTGTAATTGCTGAGGTAGCTACCTGCAGCTCAGAGCTAGGCGTATGGTTATTGCGTTGTATCGAACTCAAAGTCTGAGTTCGACTGCCAACTAAATCGTGCAGCTTGTCGGCAATATCAGCGAGATCCTCTTCTTGTTTATCTTGCTGCGGGATCAGCGCTGTTTGTATGTAGTCAGGCAGTTGCCTGATCCACAATTTCGTAATTACGTTGGTTGAAAAATTCTTTTCAGCCAACGACTTGATTTGATGCAAAATATCGGATGGTTTTTGATCACCAATCTCGATTTTGCTCAGGATTGTCTCCAATTTCCGTTCTTCGGAAATGGAGTATCGATCAACTAAGACTCTCTTAATTGTTTCGTACTTCTCAACAGGTGGAGGATCTTGTAATATATAATTAATCTTCTCCGCCTGTGTTGCCGTTAGAGACAGTACGATATGCGCAAACTTCTGTTTGTCGTTTGTAATTTTGTTCGCGTCGAACATTATTTCGGCCGTCAAAAACCAACTTTTAGGATTTGTCTCCCAGAACGCTGGTAACTTCGTCAATTGTTTTGACGAGGCTATCTCAGGTTCATCAAGTTGCTTTTGGTCCTTTTCTTCGTTATGTGTCATGTCGGCTTATGAGCAAAATGAAATGCTTTTGCTTTTATATTTTTATTTTCACACACTTAAAAAAAATATTTAATCGCACTTAAAAAAAATCTTTGGATGTAGTGGAGAGTAAAAAATATTTTTTTTGTGAATTCTTAGAAATAGTGTCGGAATGGGCACGTATTTCTAAAAAGCGACCAGGGGAATATTTACGATTTATGAAACTAGTGCGCTTACGACTGGTGCGGGCTTAGGCCACTATTTCATAAAACTCATGTTTTAAATTTAATATAATTTAGTGAATAAAACACCATGCACTTTTTTTTATATAAATAAATTTTACACTTTATTTTCACTTCTTTTTTTTTAATAAAAAATTTTTAAAACTCACCTGTTCGGTAAACACCGACGTCTAGGGTCACCAGATGTAACGTCGTAGTAGTACGTTGTTATGTTGATTTGCTGAAGTGAAAATGCAAGGCGAAGCGGAGCACTTAATAAAATAATAATAAAAAAATAAAAACAAAATTTAATTTAATTTTAAAAATTAATCAAAAAATTTTATTTAATAAATAAGTAATTATGGTACGGTTGCTGAGCAGCTCCTGCTGCTTCAAAACTCCAAAACTGAATAGCAATAAATCAAAATTTTGTATAGCTTTTATACAAAATTTTTAAGGCAATCTGGATGCAATAAAAATTGGATTGATCCAGTATTGTTGCGTTTGGTAAACAAGGCAATAAAAATTTGAATTGCATCCACCAAATCTGGTTTCAGCTGGTTACCAATTTGTTTGGATAATAGACGTGCGTACGCCTATGAACATTATTGCAATGGTAAATTTACTCTATGCTAATTGCCACGCCATCATGTTAACTATGCATTAAATGATTGTGTCATTGGTTATCACAATCATTTAATGGTGATGAGGGGGCATCTATAAGAAGATTTTCACAACTACCGTGCCATCGTTTAATTTAAATATTTTGTGTCTTGGTTATCACAAAATATGATGGTGGCATCTATGATGCAATTGCAATATTGTTCATTTCAATGTTTGATAACGATCTTGATTGTCATGCCAATCGGTATGATAATAAAATTTGTTAATTTTGTAATGTGTACAAAATTGTTTGTTGCATGTACCGATTTTGCATGGGCAGACTGTTGTTGCATATTCTTTTGGAATATGCTTATTTATACGGAGAATTGTCCGTTGATAAATAATACAGTCTACGGGGGAATTGTCCGTTTGTGATTATGTATATTGTGCGGTGTTTCTTGTAGTTGAAGAAACAGGCCGCTACAGTCTCCTAGTATTCGGTTCACTACGATCGATTGATTTTTCTGTAATTGTTATTTTTGTTGTCATTTCCCTAAACAAAAGTTGATACTGTTCGAGAAATTATTTACTAAGCCTTCTATTTGATTCTCGCATAATTTACTTTTGTTAACGCAGTCAAAAAGTCAATTAATCACAAGGTATTACATGAGTACACGTTATTGTTGAAATTCTGGTTATGCGATTACTGCCTGTCATCGCAATTCTCACATTTTTTTAAGTATTTCCTATTATTTATTATGTGTCACAGCCGGGTGATTTAGATACTTTTAATGTTTCTATGTTATAATAAATTTCATTCAGGGGTACATAGTGTGGGATTACAATATGATTTTCACTAGAAATTAAAGTTTTGCTTTCGAAATTGTATAGGATTGCCAATTTTAGATAAGGGAGTTAGACCGCTTAAAATTTCAAGTGTTTTTAAACTGTATTTGGCTTTATTATAGAATTTTTCCCAACCTGGGAAATTCACAAAGCGTTTTCAAATCTTACAAGATAATTGGCTTGTTTTTTATATTAATTTTTTATAATTACCATCCTTTGTAGTATTTTTGATTATATACTTTGCAATTATTTTTACATATGAAGCACTTACTTAGGCCCACAAAGGCACTCTTCTAAATAGATGTAGGTAGACCTTTGTATTTAATGGTTACACATCGGGGACGCGTAACCAGCGTTGTGCCGTATTGTCTACATGGCATAATTAATACATTGTCTACACGTGTAGAGAATGTATGTCGAAAATTGAATAACCAAGTCGACAATGTCAAGAATGTCGATAATTAATTATAATCATTAGATATTAAAAAACAACAACAATATTTAATAATTATTCTTTGGTTCTCTTGTTTATTGCAAAATCTTTAAATATAAATAATCCCTAATTAAAAATAATAGTAGCTTTCCAATCCAATTTTGATTCAATATGTGTCTAGTTTTAATTTCACCACACATATAGAATCTAACTTTCCAATATTGAATAAATTTTGTCTTTTGATATATCACAATCTAAGTTTTGTTGACTAATAACGTCGCAATGGTACCAAAACTTTTGCGATTTTTTCGAATATTGTTTGCTTTGTAATGCCATAGCGGAAAATCTAGAGGGAAAAATGGAAAAAGCCACCGTCGATTTTCCTAAAAAACTTCAATTAAAATTATAAGGTATAAATGTTGGCGATCGGCTCGTTAGTTTTTATGCAATGGTACCACGAAAAGTCGTGTTTTTGCAAAATACGTGAAGAGGGGCCTTAAGCATAACAGCCTGAATAAATATATTGCCACCTCCCTTGTAATAGAGATGAACTTAATAATACAAAATAAATTTCGCACCATAAATTTCTTTCAACATTAATACTTTTCTTTGTATTTATTAATTCACAAATGTCTATTTAATAATTACACAATATTAAAGTTTATAAGTTCCATTTACTTTCATTATCTATGAAACTTACTCACAATGAATTAAATGTATTCGGCCACTACAATATTAAACTTTTTGATTCCGCTATAGTCAAATTACAATATTAACTTAAGTCGAACTCGACTTTACAAAACTCAAAACTAGACTCAAAAAATTCGCGCACCACACAAAAACTTCTTGAATGTTTTTTTTTCTTGTTGTCCTCTTCGTACACAACAAGAAAAAAAAACACCCTACATAGTCGTGCTATTCCACGCACACACCGAGTGCACGTTGGTCTCGCTGCATCATCTTTTCCGTCACACCATCACACAAAAGGGTGTACAAAAAAACAAAAGACAACGAAGTTAGTTTAGACAACAACTAACCGATTACAATGAATTCAAGCAAGGACACAAACCAACCGATTACAATGGAATAAGATAAAGGGTGTATAAGATAAAATGGCCGTACAGTCGTAACAATGTACAGTAATTGCCATGCTCTCCGACTCGCCTCGCCGATGGATCTGGGCAAGAAGCGATGCGGTAAAACAAATATCTTCATTTAACATTTACTTGGTTGCTGGCTATTTGGAGCCAGAAAACTTTCACATATCATAATGTTCATAAACCTGGGTATCGATTTTGTCTCGTGAGTTACTCATTTAAAATGAGCGAAGCAATAAAAATCGATTACGTACACACTGTATAATACACAATTATGTTCTTGTATTTGTATTTTTCTTTTGTTTGTATTTGTGTCATTTGTATGATGAACAGCACCAAAATAACGCGTTCCGGGCGAATCGGTTTAATTTTTATGGTGCTTACTTCCTTTTCTCAGCACATTACGTCTGCTTTCGAGCTATGGAGTGTCATTATTTAACATGCATATATTTTATATTATCTATTATCATAAATTAATTTTACATCTAATAATAAAATTTTATAGATAAATTTATTTTAAATTTCATAAATTTTAGAAATTATAAAAAAATCGAAAATACATAAACAACGCAAAAATATGGCGTTCACAATGGTTAACCTTTTTACTAGCCGAAATCATGTTTGCACTGAAAGAGTTAATAGGAATAAACAAAAAACGAATGACACGTAGGTGACTTGCATATGCAGAAAAACAATCATACGCACGAAACTACCACAAATACATATGCTACTACTATATCATTCCGGTTACACTCATTTCGTTTCACACATTTCGGGACAAAATTGGTATACTGGTAAAAGAAAAAGCAAAAGTAGACTCGTATCGTCCAATCAGTTTACTGCCAATTCTGTTAAAGGTGTTTTGAAAAAATGCTTTTTAAAAAACTTAAGCCTTTGCACTCGATTCATTTTCAAGGTTGTTTTCTTTATTTACAGCAATATAATTTACATAGGCTGACCTCGATTAGGTGAGTGTCAACACTCATTGATGAATGTGCGGATTGCTTCAATAATTTTAGATAATAAATTTTACGTAAAAGAAACTAATTCAAACATTTATATCACCTTGTAGAAACTAAGTTACAGTATTTGGATATCAAAACTGTTGGAAAAAATATCCTAACGTCGCGATAAAATAGTTATGTGCGTAAAATTAATGGATGGATTTAGGAGTTAAATTTGTTTTCAATGTCTAGCGACCCTCAAAATTTTCTATTGTAGCTATATTAATTAAGCATGCACATTTACTTATGCAAAGAACGACTACGTATACAGTGACGTAATGTTTTTACTATAACTGTTTGCTCACAAGTATTTAGATTTCGATTTTTGAAAATTTTGCATATCAAGGTCCGATATACTTGTTTGAAATCTCGGGAACGTGGGATTCCGAAAATGAGCTCTATTCGATTTATTGTTGGACCTTCTAAACACATGATATATTAATGTAGTTCCAACATCATCTTTTATGAAACCAAGTTGATCCATGACAAGGAATGCTTCTGGATGTGGAATGAGAAGAAATGTTTTGAAGTTCGTTATAAAAGGTTGTATGATACGGTGCGAAGATCCTAGAATTCTCTGTATTTTGTACAGACCTTAAATTTAGTTTAACTTTTTTATCCAAATGGCTGTTGAAAAATAGTCGACTGAGAATTCCAAAGGCTTTCCGAGCGTTATTAAGTTGCATTTTAATATGTGAATTGAGATATATATATTGGTCTAATATAACGCCCAAATACTTTACTTCGTTTTTTTAGCTAATTATTGATCATGTAAATTAATCTTAGCCGATTTCCAATGTTTTTTATATTTCGGTTCATTTGTGGTAACGTGGTTCACAATTTCATCATAAATAATAATTTTAAAAAGTTTGCGATGTTACATACAAGATTTACTGCTCGAAAATTTCTATAGGGTAATATTTTTGACATTTTCCATTTATTTGGATAATAATTATTATTTAAAATATTATTGAATAAAATACAATACTCTCAGAAAGAGAGAAAGAAAGAAAGAGAGAGAGAGAGAGAAGTATTCATAGTAGAGAATATTTTGGGCAGAATTATATTGTTTACAGATGTGATCGCACTCCTGAAACGAGTACTAAGGAATCAGGCGGTAGCGCATTGAACGATATCAACCACAAACCTTTGGACATTGTTTTTGACACAACCTACATGTAACCTGAAGAAATCTGTGCACTTCCCAAGAATGAAATACAACTTCAAGAAAGCAAATTAGAGTGGCATGCAAAATTATTTAGAAGCAGCAAATTGTGAACGAAAATGTTGTTAAATTTTATAACATCATTCACCAAGGCTTTTAACTAACAATAATGCACCGAAAACTCATCTTCCGAGGTTCGATGACCTGCTAACTAATTTAAAAAACCGAAAATGTAAAGCCTATACTAAAATGATGGAATCTCATCAAGGCATTTGACTCTATTTTCCACCTCAAAGTCTGCGCGCATTCGGATTTTCAACCGGGTATATTAATTGGTTCAAATCGTATCTAACAAACCGACTGCAATATGTATTAATTGGGAATGAGAAATCCAACGTTATCAAAGTGACCTCCATCCCTCAAGGATCTCATATTGGACAATGGATTTTTATTGTGTTCATCGATAGATTTTCGATAGAAAATTTTCACACAATTAAACATGAGCATGATATTGATAAACTGCAAGATGACCTCAACAGACTTATACCCTTGACAGACTAGCGATTAGCTAAACGCGTTTAGCCGTTTTTTCGAGTTTATCTCTTAATGCGTCAACTTCGAGATTAGCTAAACGGGTTTTGTTTTAGGTTTAGTAACTAAACCGGTTTAGTGCACTAATCTCTCAATATTTGGAAGTTTATCGCATACAAATGGGTTTAGCGAGAGCGCCATCTAACAATGAAGGTTAAAATTTATAAATAGGACAATGTCATTTAGTGCTGTGATACAATTATAGATGCCGCTTACTTTTTGAGTTATTCCTTTCGAGTTCAAAAAATTTTTTTTGCTTCAATTTAAATATACAAATATGTATGTAAATAATGACAGGTTGTAATGTCTTCCATATTTTAACGGATCTTAGTTAAATGGGAATTCTTAAAAAAGTGCATAATAATTTGGTAACACATAAATTATATAACATATTAATTATTTGTTTTTGATAACATTAATTATTTTATTATTATTATAGTTAGTTATGCACAAATGTGTATACCGGTCTTCAAATTACACATAGTTCTATTCTGAGACATTCATTTGTCGTAATCACAATTTGCATACACAATTGTGTATACCGGCCGGGCAAGGCTATATCTCTTTTCCTGCCTGTCATCACAATTGTGTGGGTAACGAAAACGAATCATGTCAAACATTTATTTTTGTATGTGATATGGACCAATATACACATTTGTGCATGCCTCTTACCGTAGAGTACGTATTATAATACCATGACAAATAAAAGCTGCGCTTTTTTTTTAAACAATCGGTAGATTAAGCGATAGCTATAGTTCTGTCAATGACATTTGTTTAATACCGATTCCGGACAAACATAGCGCTACCGTATTTTATTATTGAAACAGGGTTTGCTAAGCCTCATAGTGTGTCAACCTAATTGGTTTTGTAGTAGATTAACTAAACTAGTTTAGCTAAACGCGTTTAGCAAAACCCTAGTCAGTCAAAAGTATTAGTAAGTGGTATGTCCAAAATTCATTACAATCCAAAAAATATCCAATAACTTCGGCATATATAATAAATGGCACGAAAGTTCCAAGAGTACGTGAGATTATTGATCTGGGAGTAACATTTGTTGAAAACGTTAGTTTTAACCGTCATATAGATGTATTTATTTTATTATTTTATTTATTTAAAGAAATCTATTTTGTAATATACATGTATGATTTCAGATTATGTACAGTAGTTTAAACAAAAATTATATTAAAATAACAAGAAACTTTAAAACAGAAAAAAATATAAACCAAATTTTGGTTTAAACAATTAAAAATTTCAAAAATAGTCCTGTGCTCTAATTCTCTAAGCAGTTAGATAATTTGTAAACGTGTAAACGATAATTTATCTTGCCTTTTTACAATATTTGCATTCTGTAATTGCACTCCAAGATAAAATTTAATACGGTTACGATAAATAAATGTCAAAACTTAACACACTCTTATGATGTATGTAGGTTCATATTTAGACTTTGAGGGCCTATAACTACCCTTCCCATTTAAATTTCAACATTATTCTTATGGATATAAGTTATTCTAAGTAGCATCTGTTCACAATCTATAGTTCGAGTTGTTACGGGTTGTGGTATGGCTAATTTTACAAGTGAAAATTTTATACAATATATTATCTTGGCATTTTTAAATCGCATTCACTAAACAGTTTTTTTACCCAAGATAAACCTATTGACAGCAAGCGAGCAAGATAACATTAAACGTCAAAACGAAATTTTAATTATTTTATATCCTTAATAACTCAAAAAATATAATCTCTAGAAACGTAAATTGTTGCATATACATCAAAGCCATCTAGAATCAAACATAGCCCCCAAAATCATGTTGAAAAATGATCGGAATCGGGAGTTATTTGAAATTCAAATCAAGATACGGTTAGATAGACTTATAAAACAAACCAAATGTTTGAAAAGAACATTACAACAGCCAAAAATTTCTTTACTTCGTACGGTAAAGGCGTGTATAATATAAGTCTTATTTACAATTGATCGATCAGTTGAATTTTGATTAATGTTGTGTATTCTAATCTGTTTAAAGGTTATTCTTTATACTACATACAAAATCGCATTATTATGTACATAATTATTATTTGCGATATGTTTTTGAAATTCAATCAAATCTGTCTTAAGTAGATCATAATTTCAGTGTATTTCGTTGTTGAAGACATGTTTAGCTCTTTCCGATTCCATATTTAGTTCTTTCTGCATATGCGACTTGACAATACCTAAGTATAATAGTCGGATCTCGGAAAGCCCGGGATTGTTTATTAAAATTTTAGAATTTCGAGTAAACTACAAAAAGCTATGCGTTTTAAGCAACGAAACTCATTTTACCATCAAATTTGGTTAGTCACTGCGAGCTTTCCAAACTCCACGAGTTCCTCATCCAAAATTTTTTTATGTGCCTCCCCAATAACACCGAAAATTTGTTAATCGGACCCATTTCTAGTATTTGATGTAGGTCTAGTTATGGAGGGACGTTTTAGTGTTACGATTTGTTTTTTTACCATGAGTTAATTTTTAATCTTTGTAAAATGTTTGGGTTAATCTTAAGGATCGCTAACGAGTAGGAGGTGAGACTTTGATCAATTACCTACACTTTAGAAATCGATTTTATGCAATATACATCTTGTTTGCCTTAGTGCTAGTTAAAAGCTAATTTTAATGCATAATATAACTAAATATTGTTCTCGTTCATTATTTTTCGAAATTTGTCCTAATTGTTACTTTTCTCAAACAAAAGTTAATAAATAAATAGTTTAGAGTTAAATCATTGTAAGATCTTATAAACTGTTGAGAGCTCTTAGTGTCTCTAAATGAAATATTAAACAACAACAAACTGAAATTTGTTGACTAATTTTGATTTTCTATAGGCCTTCATATTTATTGTGCTCGTCAATTTTTTAACTGTGCAAGTGTAATGATCAACTAAAATATTGCAAGTGCACACAAACTTGAAAACTTTGCTTGCTATGTGGAGAGCGGGTCCATTTTAGATGTTGTCAAATCAGACACTTGAAACACTTTACATTTATATTTGAAAATTGAGCAACTAAAATTGCTTTTGCTGTAATCCACAGACCATCTTGTTCTAGGATATTCTACCCCTTAAGTCTTCTTCTTCTTATATAAATAGGGATATTATATATTCCCTACTTTAAACATAAAATTATTAATAATAAATTTATTTGTTTTGTTGTATTTGTGGAACGACTGGATATAAACCTAAGTAAAAGTATAGGTAATAGTGAAGACGGTCGATGAACATATTCGAATGTTTAACTTTACTGAAAGAATATTTTAATTTCAACGATAATGGTCCATTTTTATAAGTACGCAAATTTAAATAATAATTAGTAAGAGTTTAATTAATAATTAGAGCTTGATCTTATTTAATTCTAAAATAAAACTATAAACTAAAATATCAAAAATTGCAATTAACTATTAATAATATCCAAACGAAAGCGTTTTACACATTCAAGCAAAGTTATTCCGCGATAAATTACTTGTGTTACTTTTTGACATAAACTTATCTTGCCACTTTACATTTTATCTTGAAAAAAATTTAGTGAATGTGAAATTACTAAAACATCACGATATCCAATATAAATCTAGACTTCTACGATATTTTTTTTCGTGTGTAAAAGTTATCACTTTTACACTTTACAATTTATCTTGGTTTTTAGAGAATTAGGGCACTGCAGGATATTTTTGAAGTTGTCCTTTGATAAATTAAAGTTAAATAGGTCGTCGATTACGTTAACTGATTTAGATATCCTATTAATGGGGTTGTTTTCTCCATAGTTAGTAGAATGGTGTTCAAGTGCTAAAAATTCATGGTTTCGAAATGTTCTGCATGGCACGTGAATTGATATGTTTTCCAAGATGTAAGCTGAATCTACGTGACCAAGCAAAACGTTTTCAATAAAGGCCG
The DNA here is from genome assembly GCA_947310385.1 of Nephrotoma appendiculata. NCBI lineage: Eukaryota > Metazoa > Arthropoda > Insecta > Diptera > Tipulidae > Nephrotoma > Nephrotoma appendiculata. Next base: position 242,025,581 of record OX371223.1, on the reverse strand, counting down.
CGCCCAAGAGAAGTCGTCTATTTTCAAGCGTGCAGATTTTGTAATCCGTGCATCTTGTTGTGTATGGAGGTAAGCGAGCCACATTGTCATGGAATGGTAAGTTGTGGTCGTAATCCCAGTCACTTATCTATAACAAAAAAATCAGAAACTTCTTTTGAATGCTTTCAATTCTTTTTATGTGCAAAGAATAGTATGGATTCCAGACCGTTACATCGTATTCCAGTTGAGATCGAACATAAGCGAAATAGAGTGAACATAAGGTTTGAATATCCTTAAATTCACCTGTCCATCTTTTAACAAATCCGTACATGGCATTCGTTTTCGCAATACAATTTTCAATATGCCTATTGAAACTGGCGTTTACAACAAATGTAACACCTAAGTCTATAATCTCATGTCCTCTTTGCAATACTTCGTTGTTGACTTTGTATGAAGTAATTACCGGATTTCTTTTACGATGGAAGGACATGATTTTGCATTTCTTAATATTGAAGTATAGTGAGTTTCGATCACACCACTCACGTAATCTAACTAAGTCTTCTTGAATTTTCCCCGTATCTAACAATCCATTAATAGTACGAAAAATTTTCACATCATCTGCAAATATGAGCACGTTTGAGATTTTGATTATCTCGGTTATTCGGTCTATGAAAACAATAAAAATCCAAGACCCGAGGTGTGATCCTTGGGGAACACCAAATGTAACTTTAATAACGTTTGATTTCTCATTTCCCATTATTACAAATTGTCGCCGGTTTGATAGATATGACTTAAACCAATTTATGTAATCGAGAGAGAACCCAAAATTGAATAAACTCTGTAGTGCTTTATGATGACAGATAGAATCAAATGCTTTACTAAAATCCGTGTACGCTACATCAATTTGACGGTGTTTTTCTATCTTGTTAATTAGTTTACTGGTGAATTCAACCAGATTAGTCGATGTGGAACGCACTCAGAGAAAAAATATAAGTAGATTCTACAAAATATTTTGTTGATTGCACCAAACATTACTTTTACTATTAAATTGTAGGTTCAACACAGGCTTTCGTAAAACCTACTAAGAAATAGTTATATGTACTAGAATAATTGTAAAAAACAATAAATATAGTAAAATATGTAGTTACATTTAATTTGTAATTTCAAATAACAAACTTTTCGAATATAATATTTCAATAAAAATATTTCTTAGAATTATTAATTCCATAGTTTAATTGTTTTCTCATTTCCACCAAAAAGTACTCCGAGTGCCGATTATCCCTGCAGTGTTTTTTGGTGGGTTTTTTATAATGTTGAGCCATTTGTTCTATGTCACGATACAAATGTATTACACTTGGGTCCTATCGCAACTGTCATCGACATTAAATTACAATAAAACAAAATACAATAAAACAAAGTTAATTCCAATACAAATTAATCACCGATCAATGCTGTTGAACGCAGTAATCACAGCAATCGCAGTAAATATTGAATACCATTCATACATCTTCACTTTCATGCATAAATTATACGAGTGATATATGTCTCGTCTATACAAAATCGTGACATCGTTTTTCTATAGAGATCTACAAACATTTACTGGAAGTTAAACAGCTTTGCCGGAGACCCGCGATCTATGACGTTTTTCGTCAAAATAGTAGAAATGCTGTGAATCAAAGAAACATCAAATTCGGGCTCAGCAAGTGGCACAGTTATAAAGGAATAGCTATACAAATTGCAGCAGAAAGTAATAACTACGAAAGTTCTATGTAAAATTTAATCGCCTAAATATTGATTGGTTACAGAAAATTTAAAGATTAATCAAGTGTATCAAGGGTCCTGGTAAAAGCATAGTATGAAAATTATATACAATAATGAAAGTCCTTTCATGAGGATGAGCGTACCTTAAAAAAACTACCATCCCAACCTGCGAAGCCAAGTCGTGGTGCTTTTAACATGTTAAAATTTTTATGTTATCTTGAAATGAAAATGTAAATTAGTTTTGTGCACTCCACTATACGAAATTATATGTATATATTTTCGAACGAATAATCGTCGCATATTTTTTAATGAACGATTAAAATATATTTCAATTAAATTTAAAGCACATGCTTTGATTTATTAAAAAATTGATTTTTTCTGCCAAATAGAACAAAATTTTTGATATCAAGTTTTTTTTGTGCTGGATTTTAGTAAATAGAATTTCACATTAGTCTTCAGTTATCAATGCCTTTTGTGTATTTTATTAACCCTTATACGAAAGTTTCAACAAACTATCAATCTAGAATTGGTAGCAAATTTTACAACTTATTCTTAACATTTTGAAACGGAAAATTGTAAGAGTAAGGCCAACTGTTGCGATATAAAATGGGAAACGCGGTTATAATCTCAGTTGTATTTAGTCCAGTAATGCCAAGTTTAAAGTGTTTTTGTTTTTTTTGGCACTCTTCTACCATAGATACAAATTTATATAAAATAAAATATTAAATTGGCTTTTAAATTGTAATTACAATAAATATATTATTATATTTACTGTTAAATTGTAATTAATACAAATAATCAGTAACAATTATTATTAAATTGTAAAACTAAAAAATTATTGTTACATATTACTAGAAATTTGTTTAAACTAAAATTTGTCCATAAATTTTTATCAGTGCATCAGTTTCAGTTGAACTACGAATCAGTTTATAGTTTTATACGTTATCTAATGAAAAATTGGTAATTTTTTTTGCCAGTGTTTATTATAAATAATTTAAAATTATTGTTTAAGAAAGATTTATTTACTATAAAGTGAAAATAAGTTTTGTGCGATTCTTATCTTTAAAATTTGAAGTTAAAAAATATTTTCCATTTTGTCGAAAATGGCGTACGTGTGTTGTTAGTATAAGGTTGCGATTTGTGATTCCTCCAGAACTCAGTGTAATCATTCAAATAATGCATGGTATTTAACGTGAAGATAATTTTATTTGGCATGACTTGTAACTAACTTTTAAATAAAATTATAGTTCCAGGTATATTAATGCTAATAAAATTATGAGTTATGTGTTTGGATTCAATAATGGCAATCTACGAGTGTTACATATCATGAACAATAAAATAGTAAACTTCCTTACAATTAATTGTTTCATTTACTCTTAAATAGTAAATAAAGCAAATAAATAAACAATAATAGCAATTATTATTAAATTGTAAAAAATTAAAACAATATATTAAATTTTACAACCAGTTTGTATAATTTAATATTAATTTGTAAATATTATTATAATAAACCAATTTATCTAAAACAACGTGGTGACCAGTTTCAGTTGAACCTTAAACCAATCAATACGTTGTTTAGTGAAAATTTATTAATAATTATTAATTATTTTAGATACAACATTTTTGAATTTGGAAATACAAATTCATTGCTTGGTAAGAAAACTTTATTTAATATAAATTCGTTTGATAAAAAAACCAAAAAAAAAATCGGAAAGTGAAATTTAGTTTTGTGCATTTCCATTACCAAATTTAAGGTTATAAAATATTTCCCTCATTATCAAAATGCGGATCCGCTCGAAACGCGATATTTTAAAACGCGATATTTCGAAACGAGATATGACAAAACGAGATATGGTACAAAACGCAATATTTCATAATGCGATATTTCAAAACGCGATATGGTACAAAACGCGATATGGTACACAACGCGATATTTCAAAACGCGATATTTCAAAACGCGATATTTCAAAACGCGATATTTCAAAATGCGATATGGTACAAAACGCGATATGGTACAAAACGCGATATTTCAAAACGCGATATTTCAAAACGCGATATTTCAAAACGCGTTATGGTACAGAATGTGCATTGCGAAGCGACGGGAGCGTAGCGACCCGATTTATACCGATCCTATGTACTCTCGCTCCTATCGATTTTTAAATTCGTATAAACTGAAATTAAATTTCCCCTTCACCCGACTGATATAACCCGATCCTAAACTCCCGTTTTGTACCATATCGCGTTTTGTACCATATCGTGTTTTGAAATATCGCGTTTTGAAATATCGCGTTTTGTACCATATCGCGTTTTGTACCATATCGCGTTTTGTACTCTATCGTGTTTTGAAATATCGCATTTTAAAATATCGCGTTTTGATAATTCGCGTTTTAAAATATCGCGTTTTAAATTGGACCCATCGAAATGATGTACGTTCATCTTTATGGTTTTATCGATAGTTTTAGTTTGTAATTATTTTACCTCGAACATCATTTAAAATAGTTCTCGATTTGATTTTTTTATAAGATTAAACTTTTGTTAAATGTTACAATTTATATAGATTTATAAAAACCATTTCCTCCAGTGATGACAAGCTGTGGATATCTTATAAATATACAGCTGGGTAGCCTTTGAAGAACGACGGAGAGTTACAACTGAACAAAGTTAAGCCAATATTAATTTTTCTAAAGAAAGTACATATCAGCAATATTAAAAGAATGCACAGATTGTGATGGCCATAGGTTGGAAAATTCGAACAAAAAATTGAAGCTTGATGGAATAATTAAATTAAAAAAAGATCCTTTGCTGAAACTAATAATACTGGTAAGTTTTGTTTCACTTCTTACTGTAACCGTAACGTAAATGTAAAAATAAATAAATGAAATAAAATCTGTTTTTTTATCTTTCAGAATTGCAACATTTACAAGTATTTAAATTGTTACATTACTTGTTGCCTCCGTTAATTAAACATAATTTAAAAGTGGACGAAGAAACATTTCATTGGAAGCTATAAAGACAAGATTCCATAAATTGTAAGTTTCTGATTTTGGAAGATGAAGAAGAAATCAACCAACAGATCTATAATTTAAGGGAACACATCTAGCGAATAAATTAACCCCTAAACCAATAATAATCGTTATTATATTAAACGAATTGCAGATTAAGTTTATTGCAAGAGTAGATAGCAACTACGTATATTCAACATACACTTTTGCGTGGGAGCAATTGATTTATGTTTTAAAACGTTTTAAATTTTTAATTTACCCACATAAGTCATATAACGTACGGTATTGTATTCAAACTTATTTTTATGCGATAGACACGCGTTTTGATAAACCAATATCCGCAGCGGCCAGTGTAATAACTAATAACTTATTTGTTCAATATTGAAAAACACAATTTTAAACCAACAGTACAAATTTACTTAATTACATTAATTAGTTAATTATAAATTATATTGTTATTTAAATATTTATTTAATTTATTTTCTTTAATTATATTAGTCATTATACATCCGTTTTATAAATAAATGTGGTTTTAGTAAGTGTTAAGAATTCTTTTAAAAGACACTTACAGACACAATATTCATTAAACCAACCGAACGAATCTATAATTAAATTTCAAGAATTTCATAAATTTAGAGCCAATTCCACGAACAATCAGTTCCGTGTTCTTATCAAATGTTGTAAATGATAGAAAACATGATTAAAGTTAATAGTAATATTTTTCAATTTGTACAAATTTTGAAATTTTTGCGTATTAGTATTTAACTTTAGTTGTTATCAAGTTGGGACTAAAATTCAAAAGTATAACATAGAAGACTATCGCTATAATTTTATTGTTATAGGTAGCTTCATGGTTCATAAATATTAAAATGATAAAAATATAACAAAATATTGTTTATAAAACTTTTTTAAGAAATATGTTAAAATCATAAATTTGTTTGTCTCTTTTTTACATGAATTGCAATTTGATATGAACTGTTATAAATGTTTCTTAACATAATCACTTTAAAACTATAATAAAGCTCAATCAAAAAATCGTAAAAAGAATTTTATTTAGAAAGAATTTTATTATCAAAGGTTTCACTTTACACAGCTCGTCTTTTATACTGCTTCTGAACTGAGGTCAAAAAATAAATGATCATTTCCAGTACCGGGTAATTATACCAGATTTTTTAATAATATTTATCTTACATTAGCAATAATTGCAAATTTACTTATAATACAATTAGTTTGAAAATATTATCATTTCTTATAGTGATTTGTTGATTTCACAAAAACGACAAATTTCTTGTAGAAATTACTATGATTATAATTTGTTTGTAAATATTATCATTTGTAATATTTATTTGTTGAGAATACAAGAATACAAGTTTCTTGTAAAATTTACTAAAAGTACAAATTATTTGTAAATACAACCATTTCTAACATTTATTTATTGACTTTACAAGCATGACAATTTACTTGTAGTACTTGTTAATATTACAATTTCATTGTACGTTTTACGATTTCTAATATTTACTTGTTGATTTTACAAGAACTGAAAAAATTGTAAATGTGACAATTTATTTGTTCACTTTACAAATTTTACAATAGTCATAAATTATTTGTAAAATAAACAATTATTACAATTTAAATATGGAAATTACAATAAACAAAAATATTAATTTTAACAATAAGTACAGTAAATATTATCATTTTTTTGTTGGCTCAAAATCAACCCCGGAAATTGTTGAATTTATCGGTTTTTTTGTAGATTCAATCAATTTTTTCTCTCAGTGCGGCCAGGCATAAACCCATGCTGGTTTATTGATATATGACGTGCAATTGTGGATTTAAAGCTGTTGGATAATACTAACTCAAATAATTTTGGAATCGATGATGTAGTTGATATTCCTCTGTAGAATGACATATCATCACGTTTACCCGATTTAAAATTGGAGTAATTTTTGAAATTTTCCATTTTTCAGGAAACACGCCGGTGCTTAAGGAATGATTGAATAGAAAACATAATGGAATTGTTAAAATTTCAGCATACTCCTTCAGAATAGAAGAGGGTACATCGTCAAGACCGCAACCATCTCCAAACCCCCTTAAATCCGATAAAATGTTGTCCTCAAAAATAATAGGAGGAGTTATTGATGTGTTGTTGTTGGTGGGTTGTTCGTACAATCCACTAGTAACGCTTGGTCTATAGACTGATTGAAAAAACGACGCGAACACGTTAGCTATATCTTTGGCATTTGAAGAGCAGGTATTGTTGTACGTCATATTAGCAGGGTATCCTTCAATTTCGCGTTTGTTCCTAAAGTATTTCCAAAATTGTTTTGGATTTACTTTGATTTTGTCTTGAATTTGATCAAGATACGACCTGTATTTTGATTTGAAATAAATTTCAAATTCATTACTATGTTGTAGAAACGTAGTTTTGTCTGCTTCTTACCCGCTTTTCAGCATTTTGGTATACGCTTTCGACTTCCGATTTTTTAAGTTAACTAGTCTATCATCAAACCAATGAGGGTGAGCATTTTGTAGTTTACAGCACATAGGTACATACAGTTTGAAGCCTTGAAGCATGATGTCATTAAATTTGTCCACATTTTCGTTTATACCATTGAAATTGAGAGGTATTTTTCAGTTGATGGATTCTAGGTAACTTTGTAGCCCCACACGGTTAGTTTTTTTAAAGTTGTATTTGATTGGTTGTAGGTGTTCTGATCTCGCCATTTTTGTTAAGTCAAATACAATATCCAAAGATTTGTGATTGTCATCATTTATGACAAAAGGTAATAGGGATTCAGAAACATTAAAGGTGTCAATGTCGTTGCTGGAGACAAGATCCAATAATCTATCACGATTATTAGCAACTGTGTTTATTTGGTTCAAATTATAACCAAGCATGGCGTCCACAAATAAAGATTCCGCATCTGTTGTTATAGTGCATGGTAAAATACAGTTTAGTTCTGGGTCCAAATTCCAAGTTATATTTGGAAGATTAAAATCACTAAGCACAAGAACTAAATCTGACGAGTTTGTTGTATTAATAACTTCATCAATCGCATCAATACAAGTTGCATAATGATCACTATTTGATTGAGGTGGTATATATGCTGCGTAGATGATTAGATTGGTTTGGTTGATTTTGATTGTTACACCGATCTGTTCGAGTCTCGATGGGGCTAAAGTTACTGGAGCATTCCAGAGTTTAGAATGTACTGCTATTAGTAAACCACCACCCGATTTCTTTGAACTAGTTTCAGGAGACCGATCGCATCTATAAACAACGTAGTCATGGCCAAAAAATTCGCTGCTCCTTATGTCGGGTTTTAATGAAGTTTCACAAATTACATAAATAAGGTAGTTTGATTTTAAAACGAAGTTGTAGAATTTAGATGCTTTTGATGCCATTTTGTTTACGTTTTGATAGTAAATTGCACATTTCTCATATACCAATGTTTTCTTTTACTTTATGGGCTGATTTACCTTTTGAGTAATAATATAAGTTCGAGCTTTCATTAAAAGTGAGTGTAGTCTATCATTGGCAACCGGAGAAAAATATTTCAATGATTTTGTGTATCTAGAGTTTGCAACTATGGCATGTGGTACACTATCGAACAGCTCAAGAGGTTGAGAATTAGTTCTTATACATATTACATTAGGTGAGATTAAACCTTGTGCTTCATGGATCGTCAAGACTTTACTGGTTTCTGATATCATAAGCTGAGAGATTAATTGTTTATCAGCTCTGGTAAAAGTTAGATAGAAAGCGTTTTCTAACACGCAGGTAATGATGATAACGTTGGTGGCAGGTTTATAAATTCGGCCGAAGTTTCCACTGTGTTCATACTAGAGATGTTAGGGTAGTATTCTTAGAGAGCAGAAGTAACATCAGCTGGGCATCTATACGTTACATTCAAGTATTCAGTCTTTGTTACGAAAGCACTTGCATCGGAAAATTTCATATTGACATGATGTAAATTGTCAATATATGGTATTTGGTTTTGTCACCCAGAAGATATATTTTAGAACATTTACTTTTGATAACCACAAGTCCTATATATCCAGCATGCACCATCATATACTCATCAATAAAAACTGTATCGTAGGTCCGGTTACCATTTATTAGGTATGAGGCAGTCGTTTTGTAGTTTAATTTGATATTATTAAAATTAGTTTTTTTGTGCTTGCAACGAGATGTTACTTTTAATTTAATATCAGCAAGTCCTTATTTTGTAGCACATAGAACAAGATCAGTGCCCAGATTATGGTTGTTTATAATCCATTTTGATTTACCACACCCAGGTACATCTTGAATATTTGTAATGTCCGGCATCTTTATGTTTGTTTTAAGATAGATATTGTTTAACGAGTTGTAAGTCTGATGATCTAACATAATTACCGTACCCGATGAACAAAACATACATCTGTTTGAGGTAATAAATGTGTTTGTGTCTTCACACAGTTGCACTAGTTTATCTTTATTCCCATCGAAGCCAAACTGATGTGTATTTTGTGGACGGTTCTTCAAGATATTGTTTGGTAGCGTTGTCAAATATAAATATGTTTAATTGTCGTAAGGAAGAAGCAGAGAAAGGCAGTAGATTTATGTTCTTAATGTAATGACCCTTTAAGTGGCTTTTTATTAGGCTGTTTGAGTGTTTCATGTAAAACATTATTTCCATGATCGAATTTTTATAGCTGGACTCTGCAGACAACACGTTGTGAAAAGTCGGAGATGTAAATGGAAAATCCGTACAGTTTCCAAATGAGAACTTCGAGGGATCACCTGTAATCTAATGGCAAGATATCATTCTCTCATACTGCAGTGATATATTAAAAGGAATATTTAAAACCCATTTGATGTTGTTAAATGGAGAGTTTGTAGCATAATCCAACACTGACAAAACCTTGTTGACATGGTGGCTAACATCCAAGGTAATTATAAAAGGCTCATTTTTTCGATGAAACTAAACTATTGTAACGAAACCTTTAGATCGTGTGGAATTTCCATTTGATAATGGCTTCGTTGTACGTCTTTTCGTTGTCAGAAAATATACATATTTACTAAGTTCATTGCCCTTGGGCGGTTATTTTGAGCGCGGCTATGAGTTAAGGGGTGGGCTTTCCAAGGGTTGAACGAAGTCTTGATAAACCGCATAATTGAGATACTAGTATTACCCCGACCAGAATTTGAAGAAACTTGAATTAATCGAAAGAAAATAGTGATTGTCCCATTGTCACTCCACTACTCACCGGGTCTCCCGATGATTCAATTAAGTTCTCATTTAAATTAATTAACATGAAGAAAATAGAAATACATTAATTAATATTGTAAAATTTAACATAGTTCAATATTTATTTCATTATTTAAATTTGATAATAATGCGAGAAATTGGAAAATTAAATAAAATGGATGATTATCATTTAATGCAAACCAGAAATTTAATTATGTCGAGTTCAACGACTCAATGAAAATTAATCTATATAAAAATTTCTAAGTTGCATATGCAATATACAAAAAAAATTAGTTATCCTAACGGTATACCTAAGCTAAACTTATCTAAGCAAAAAAAAAAAAACTTAAAAATAAACAACTTAACTAAGTATTATATAATTGATCAGAAATAAAAAAAATCGTTAAATTTGATGATTATTAATAAGAATCTAGATTGATCAATGAAAATTATAAATTTAATAATAAAAAAAAGTATGATTTACTTGTGAATCAACCGTGATGTTGAATGTCGTTTGTGGACTGATGCATGTTGATTGGCGTTATATCCATATTCATATAAAGCGATGAATGAAACCCATAGTTTATAATATTTCCCGATTTCGAAGGTTTGTCCGTGATGGTACAGGTTTTCTCTCGTAGTTAACGTTATTAATTAAACATTATCACCCCAATTGTCGAAGTCGTCTCACGTTATTTTAGACGACTATAGTCACGTCATTTCATTGTTGCTATTATCATAGTCGTTTCTTACGCCTATAGTCATTTCAAACGACAAATGTCACTTGAAATGACATTCTTGTCGCATCAATTTTATAAGTGAGAGGAAGTGAGTAGTATTAGTAGTTGTATTTAAAATGGAACGTAAAAGGTAATATTTTTTTTTTTATAAATAATTATTGTTCATTTTATTGTTTTTAATATTTTGTTGATGTATAAATATGGTTAATAATTTGAACATATTTTTTTTTAGTTTGAAAATTACAAACTGTAAACAGTTTGAAATACTTGTAAGACTGATGGAAAAAAATACTAATATCGCAAAAGGTTTTACGAGTTTTGGAAGCACGAAAGAGGAATTTGGAAATATTTGGAACGGCTTCAGTGACACGTTAAATAGTCTAGGTCCTCCAGTACGGAAACCCTCAGAATGGCAAAAAGTAGTGTATACATAAATGTTTCGAACAAGTATTCAAAAGAAATAAAATTGGTTGTATTATTTTAGGTATGGAACGATTACAAGGCCAAAATCAAGGCGAAATTAGGCCATAATAAAAAAGAACTTTCAGCAACAGGGGGAGGCTGTAATAAATTATACACCTTTTCAGCATTAGAGGAAAGTGTTATCGACTTGCTGCTTCTTAGAGAAGTATCGCAGACAAACCGGAAAACTTTTGGTTTGAACCCGAGTACCTCGACCGCAACAGAGAAAATAGAAAACGTAACTATTGAACCGATCTATAGCGACCATATTTATAACAGAGAAATCGAAGATATTCCACAACCCGAAAACGATTTTCTACAATTGGATGAGCCTATTCCTGTTTCAAATTCTACTAATAGATTTCCTGAACCCATTGTTTCACAACCAAGAAGCTTAGCTTCTAAAAAACCAAAGGAACGTCGCCAAGAAGAACGGAGTCGTCTTTTAGACGAACAAACTAAATCTATAAAGAATACTGAGTGGCATACTAAAGAGATTGCTCGGTATTATAGAAAAATGTATGATTTGAAAACAAAAAATTTAAATTATGGCAAGAAGACCTCTTGGATAAAAAAAGAAAGCGGTCTAATTTACTCGAATTGAAAGTTCGACAAATAGAATATAAAGAAAAAAAATAGCTTTCTTGGAGCGTAATGAAAATAATTACGACTAGAAATCTTTAAATTAGTCCATTGTGATGAAAAATATGTGATTAGATAAGTTAATCAAAGTCTGAATTTTAGAATTAATGTAAAAAAATTAAATTTATTTGTTATTGAGTTAATTTTTATAAACTTTATTTTTTTGTTATTTTATTATTAATTATGAAATGGAATTTTTTTTTGTCAAACAATAATAATATGTTATCAAGCAATAAAATTAAATTTTAGGATTAATGTAATGAATTGAATTTATTTTTATAAACTTTATTTTATTTTTAATTATAAAATGGAATTTTATGTCAAACAGTAATAATAATATATTATTAAACAATAAAATTAAATTTTTTATATCAACAAATGGAATTCATTATGTTAAGTCTAAAGCGCTCTCCTGCATTCTCGTGTCTGTCTCCTTCCAGTGGTGCTAAATGCTCTTGCTCTTCATCGGCTATATTTATCGGTTCCTCTAAATGTATGTTGTACTGAAGGCATAGATTGTGCAGAGCGCAGCAAACATTAACAATCTGCCGTGCTTTATTCGGAGAGTAATGTAGCTGCGGAAGCGATTTTTTAATACCCCTATAGTCCTTTCTATCACATTCCTAGCTTTTGTGTGCTTTATGTTAAACATTTTTTTCTCGGGTCACTTTCATCTCTTGTAGACCGAAATGGTACAATTACATATGGTTTTAAGCTGTATCCAGCATCACCTTTAATTAAAAAATGATTAAATTTTGAAATATATATACTATATTGGTAAAAATTACCTAGAAGCCATGTATTTTCTTCGCCATTTTCAAACCTCCGTTCAAGTTCTGTGTCCAGCTCGCTTGAGTTGAAAATAAACGGGTCGTGGCATGATCCTGGATGATTTCCATCAACATATCGGATTCGAAGTTTGTCATCGCATACCTGTATGGTTAAATTATAAATTTTATATGGTAAATATATTATGTAATTAAAATTGTATGTTAAATAAACTTACTAGCATTACATTAAGGCTATAGTATCCTTTTCTGTTGTAGTACAAATGTCTTTCATTTTTTTCTGGTCCAACAATTCTGACATGCGTGCCATCTACACATCCGATTACGCCTGGAAAACCGTATTTTTCAAAAAACGCTTGTTTGATTTTTCTGATTTCGTCGTCACTAGATGGAAATTGTATGAGTTCTGCACATAGCTCCGTTTCAAAAACATCTATTATTTGATGCAAATGTATGGAATAGGTTGATTGTGCAACTCCTGCTAAGTGCTCGTTACAAATACCAGTTTGATATCCACCTTCCGCAAAGAACCGCAATGCAGCTGCTAATTTAAGCACGGGTTTTACGAAAGATGAACGTACTGTATTTTTTAATTTGGGGCTGATAACGTTCAATAGATATTGAAATGCCTCTTTGTTCAACCGAAAATACTTTACAAATCTACAAGAATATATGAATTATTAAACAATACGAATACATATATCAATCATCGTACTTACAAATCATCCGGTATTTGTAAAGGATCAGATTGATCACGAAGAATTTTCCGTTCTACAGCCATTTCCCGGGTTGTTTCCTCATCTTCACCGTCTGTGTCAAAAAATAATTCCACACTACTCATTATTTTATACTGAACAATTTTTATTAAATTAAAACAATTTATTATACGAAAATGATTGGTTAAAAATCTGTTTTATTGTTAACAATTCAAATTCAAAATGATTTTGACAAATAATATTCTGTCAAAATATGAAGCAATTATTAGTGTTGCCAGATATTTTTATTATTGCCGTTGTGGCGATTGGAACGACTTCGACAATACCAATTTTGACGTGACATGAGACGACTATAGTCACGTCACTTGAAGTGAGACGACTTCGATAATTGGGGTGTATTATTACACGATATTATCATGGGCATCCGGATCATTTAATTTTATTGTAGTTTTATTATAGTTGCCGTATTAATTTCGTGGTTATTTTAGGTTTTATGTTCATTACAACATGAACGCTGTTCTGAACTTTTTTGGTTGGTTAGCGTTTTTTTTCTGTACACTGTTATATACTATATGTTTTCCGTTGTTTTTTTTATGAATTCGATAACACGGTTAAATTTAATTAATAGAATATATCGTAATTAAATTAGTTGAATTTCACTTTTGTGTTCATATTTTTACGCACTAAGGAATTAAAGTTTATCCATACACTGTGATATTAGCCTGTGATATTTAATTTATACACCTTATTTATTTATAGTCTAAGTTATTATTTGTTTAGTTCTTAATATTTATTAAAAATATTTTGTTCAAGAAAACTGCATTCATCGAAATCTCTTGAAATCGCACAATCCGTCTGCTGCACAACGGAATATTTTTTTATGATCTGGTTTTTTTCTTCAAGATTTTAAATCACAAATCACATGTTCAAAAAAAAAATGTTTATTAATTACTTTTACCATGTCCTTGAGCCCCAAATCATGAGCGATCGCATTTCACAACATTATTATGTGCACTCTATATGTTTAGTAATTAGTTATATTATAAAATAACCTAATATACACTTTATGTAATAATTAACTAAGTTTTAATGTTTGCATACACAACACCGTTCTATTTATCTGAATAACTTAGGTTTGCCTTGCATTATCATGACAATCACCGTATTCAATAGAAATCACACTCGCACGATCGAAGCGATAAACGACAACCAGAATTAATAATTATATATGTATATATCAATTTTAAAAATTCGCATGAATTTTATAACAAATTTTGAACCACTTAATTAAATTTATATTTAATTAAAATTAGTTTGAGACTCAACGACTAACCGTTCATCCAGACCGATCTCGTTTTTTCTTTCTTTTTTTATCACGCCGACTCCCATCCCAAAAAAAAATTCGTCTTTTATAGCTTCCGACTCAACGAGTCTGTTTGGTTTTCGTTTTTCGTTTTCGTTTCCGTCAGATAGGGGAGGGGAAAATTTGTATTGTCAGATGAGCATTCAATTAGAAATTCAGCAGGTTAACGCTGTGGTGAACAGTGCAGCGTTGCACTATTACTAAATCTAACTGTATGTTTGGCTTTGTCAAGCGGTGGACTGGGGAATTCACGGATATACATACTCTACGCAATTTATATAACGCTTATGTAAGATCTCAAGTGGAATATGCTGTAGCGGTTTGAAACCCCTCTTTCGCTGTGCACATGAACAGAATCGAAAGCATACAAAAAAAAATCCTTATATTCCTGTTGAAAAAAACTGGCTGGAATTATGATTATAACATACCATTCTATAAAAATGTGGCTCGCTTACTTCTTACTCTACAAGTTGCAAAGAATATATCAAGTGCATACTTGGAAACAGGCGTCTACTTCTGGATGCTGCTTTTTCCACACTGGAAAACATATCCATAAATGTCCCAAGCAGGACTTTGCGTGTTTATCAGTTTTTGGCGCTCGAACGCCACCTAATAAACTATGGCGACAACAATCCCATTAATCGATCAGCAAAATCATTCAATACCGTAGTTGATCAATTTGATTTTAATTTAGCAAAAAATAGTTTTGTTGTTATTTTGATTGCTGTAACTGAAAGTGTATGGCACAATTCGAAAATATGAACTCGTTGAAGAGACTACTACAGAGCAAAGATAACCGATTTTTTGTGGCCACAAATCTCAGAAATCGACTTGCACTACCTTTGTCTGTAGCAGAACGGCGCGACATGCTACATCAGTTATTCTACAATCGAACTTTTGCACACTAAATTCGATAATCGTGTCGTCAGCCGTTTAGTTGATGTCAATTGGTCTCCGTCTAGCTGTAAATGACGACGTTAAACTGCTTATGGGGTACCATGAAAGAGTGATGGTATGAGGACAATCTATAAGCATCTACAAGCTAGCCGGAATATCCACTTGCATGAAGTTTATTCCATCAATAATCGAAAGGTTTGGTCTTACCAATAAAGTGCTATTTTGAAAAATATTAATTTGTGTTTGTTTTATTTCATTTAAAAAACCGCTAAATGACTCACTCCTTACATAGGAGCGGACAGTTACATAAAAAAACCTTATGCGTTTTTTCATTTTCTCGGGGCGATCAGACAACAGATTTTTTGTTTTGTAATTGTTTCTGCACGCTCGGAAATTGCAATTTTTCTATCTGAAAGTTTTGTTCAAATAAAACTTTGGCAAGTCAGGTAAACAGATATTTTGAATAAATGTACTCAAGTTATTGCGGCATTCAATATCTATACACCGTCTTGATTTTGGTACGGCACTACTTCTATTAAATCTAAAGAAAATCAAGCGTGACCACCATAAGAGCAATAATAAATTGTGATGGTTCGGTTTTGTGAAATACTGAACCCTTTTAAAAATCCAAATAAAACCTACAAAACCTAATATATTTCTAATTAATTCAACCATATTTTCATTTCTTCTCTTTGCAGAAACTCGTCAATTCGATTCCGCATGATGCCGAATTTTCCAGTCCGAATTTCCATAATTTGATATTATGTAATGTATTGTGTGCCCCATCCTATAACGGTGTTTTAATAATAATATTATTAATAATAATAAAAGTGATGTTTTCTGTGTATTTATAAAATAAAATAATAATCCAACATTTATATTATTTCATACTGACATTTGTTAATTAAATAAATTTTCTGATTTTAACATCGAACATTAAAAAAAATTTATATTCGCCATTACACTGTGTGTTATGAATAATTACAAATATATTTTTTGTTACTATAATTTTTGCATTCATAAATCTTCTTTTTTATTTTAAATAATTAAATTAATCATGTGATACTTAAAATAAAAACAAATAAAATAAAATTATGAATATTACAGTACAACCGTATTGCCGCATCACAAAAATGAAGAATTTTTTATTTATTTTCAATTTAATTAAAAAATAAGAGCGGTTCATAAAATTTGAATAATAAAAATAAAAAAAAACATTTTTAATTTAATTTAATAGTTTTTTAATGTATTTTATTTTTATTATTTAAAAAAAAAAACTTACATTTTGTAATAAAGTGATTTAATTAACATTAAATAAATTATTTAATATAACAATTGAAAAATGGATTTGGAACTAGAACCGCCGCACTGTGACGGCTATAATAAAACGCTGCAAATGTATCAAGAATGTAATCAAACAGATAACGATCCCTGGCCTTTGGAGAAGGTTGTGTCTCTTGTAGTACCATTCTTTTTTGGAATGATAGGATTAGCTGGATTATTGGGAAATGCGTTAGTTGTATTAGGTGAGTAAGTGTTATAGGTATAACGTGTTTTTCTATCTCATTTTACTTACATTTCAGTTGTGTCAGCAAATCCGACGATGAGATCAACAACAAATATTTTAATAATAAATTTAGCTGTAGCCGATTTACTTTTTGTGATATTTTGTGTACCTTTTACGGCAACAGATTATGTATTACCAACGTGGCCGTTCGGCGATTTATGGTGTAAATTCGTTCAATATATGATTGTAGTCACATGCCATGCTAGTGTTTATACATTAGTTTTAATGTCATTAGATCGATTTTTAGCAGTTGTACATCCGGTTGCAAGTATAACTGTACGAACGGAACGAAATGCGTTATTGTACGTAGAAACTGATTATACAAACATGAATGGCATTGTAACTTTAATATTTTGTTTTTTTATTTCAGAGCGATATTTTTAACATGGATTGCGATCATTACAACGGCAGTTCCTGTAGCATTATCGCATGGCGAACTAGCTTATCCGTATAAAGGTGGAAATTATACGGCTTGTGTATTTTTGGAAGGAGAGGGATATAGTCATGTTGGTTTTCAAGTAATTTCAAACCTGAACTTGTTTAAATAATTCATTTGGTTTTTAATTATAATTCTCATGTAATTTCAGGTTGCTTTCTTTTTATCTTCTTATGTTGTGCCTCTTACTTTAATATCATTACTTTATATTGGAATGTTGGCGCGATTGTGGAAAGGACCACCCGGATGTAGAGTATCTGCCGAATCTAGGTAAGCAATAAATGTCTAAAAAAAATTAAATGTAAAAAAAGTTTAATCTGTCCACACATCAACTATTAAAGGCAGGATCCGTAGAAATAAAAAATGCCTATTTAGCTTTGGTTTTAAATAGATCTCTGTCATATCAATGATTGCCACAACTTCCCTTCGAGCATTGATTCTAATAATAATAATGCGCGTGAAATACTTCCTAACTCTATTCTAAGTAAAAAACAAAAAAAATTAGGAATGATTTAGGAAAAATTTCATGCTCCCGTACACACACATGAAATAATTCCTAAAAAAAATCTTAAGTAAAAATGGTGTATTTGTATTAGTGATTATACAATAAAATAGAAAACATTTAGGCAAAACTAAATTAAAAATGTAAAAAGATTAAAATATTTGTTAATATGTAATATCAATCAAAAATCATGATCTAAATAATATTTTAAAATTAATAATATAACACAAATTTAATATACGTAATCAACTTAAACTTACAATTAAAATAAGGCTAAAATTATTTTTCGATTTCATAGGTGATCATCGATCTCACTATGTTTTTATGTTAGGTCTATCAAATGGCCATATCCATGACTATGTTCAGATTTTTATCATAGTTGTGGAATGGCCAAACATGACCCAGAAGCATATCATTACTTATTAAAGAGATTTTACGACTCCACCGGAATACAAGTCCAGATTTTGCGAGATGATCATCGATCTCACTATGTTTTTATGTTAGATCATTCAAATAGCTATATTCATGACGATTTTCAGAATTTTATCATTGTTGTGGAATGGTCATACTTGGCCCAGAAGCATATAATTACTGTTTAAAGAGATTTTACGACTTCATCGGAGTATAAGTCCAGATTTTACCATGTGATCATCGATCTCACTATGTTTTTACGTTAGATCTAACAATTTCTCATATCCATCACGATTTTCAGAATTTTGTCATAGTTGTGGAATGGCCAAACATGGCCCAGAAGCATATCATTACTGTTTAAAGAGATTTTACGCCTTCATCGGAATTTTAGTCTAGATTTTGCGAAGTGATCATCGATCTCACTATGTTTTTATGTTAGGTCTATGGAATACCCATATCCTTGACGATTTTCAGAATTTTGTCGTTGTTGTGGAATGGCCAACCGTGGCCCAGAAACATATTATTACTTATTACAGAGATTTTACGACTCCATCGGAATACTAGTCCAGATTTTGCGAGGTGATCATCGATCTCACTATGTTTTTATGCTAGATCTTTCATGACGATTTTCAGAATTTTGTCATAGTTGTGGAATGGCCCAGAAGCATATAATTACTGTTTAAAGAGATTTTACGACTTCATCGGAGTATAAGTCCAGCCCCCCTATTCCTGAATACGAATACGAATCGAAAATGTACGAATTCGTATAATCGGTATTCCTGAATACGAATACGTATAATTCTAATACGTATACGAAAATGTACGATACGTTCAAAAATTTCCCCTATTCCGCAATACGAATTCGAACAGTTTTTGTACGTTCATGAACGAATTTTTGTACGATGAATATTTAGTTAACGACTCCATAGAAAAATCGAAAATATAAAAGACATTGGGGTCGATTCAGATTAATTAATTAATTTAATTAATTAAATTAATTAAATTAATTTAGGTAATTTAATTAATTTAATTAATTTAATTAATTTAATTAATTTAATTAATTTAATTAATTTAATTAATTTAATTAATTTAATTAATTTAATTAATTTAATTAATTTAATTAATTTAATTAATTTAATTAATTTAATTAATTAAATTAATTCAATTAATTTAATTAATTTAATTAATTTAATTAATTAAATTAATTAAATTAATTATATTAATTAAATTAATTAAATTAATTTAATTAATTTAATTAATATAATTAATTTAATTAATTTAATTAATTTAATTAATTTAATTAATTAAATTAATTAAATTAATTTAATTAATTAAATTAATTTAATTAATTTAATTAATTTAATTAATTTAATTAATTTAACTAAATTAATTTAATTAATTTAATTAATTTAATTTAATTAATGGGGCACTATCACACCATAAGAAATTATTCGGTGATTGAATTTTATTATCGATCCTAACAATTTTGTCGGCCACACAAATATACAAAATCTTCTATTTAATGGATGTAACAATAATATTATTGTATCCATTTCAAGTAACCAAAACGTCAAAACTCAAAATAGTATCCAAGTTGTACAATTTTATTGCAGGTAAATCCATTTAAAATAAATTTCCCTTATAGCTAGGACACACACCAAACAATTACGTACGTTCGTATTCAGGAATACCAAAGTATTTTCGTATTGTATTGAATTTTCGTATCGAATACATTTTCGTGTCCTATTCAGGAATAGGGCCCCAGATTTTACGATGTGATCATCGATCTCACTATGTTTTTATGTTAGATCTAACAAATTCTCATATCCATCACGATTTTCAGAATTTTGTCATAGTTGGGGAATGGCCAAACATGGCCCAGAAGCATATCATTACTGTTTAAAGAGATTTTACGCCTTCATCGGAATTTTAGTCTAGATTTTGCGAAGTGATCATCGATCTCACTATGTTTTTATGTTAGGTCTATGGAATACCCATATCCTTGACGATTTTCAGAATTTTGTCGTTGTTGTGGAATGGCCAACCGTGGCCCAGAAACATATTATTACTTATTAAAGAGATTTTACGACTCCATCGGAATACTAGTCCAGATTTTGCGAGGTGATCATCGATCTCACTATGTTTTTATGTTAGATCATTCAAATGGCTATATTCATGACGATTTTCAGAATTTTATCATTGTTGTGGAATGGCCACACATGGCCCAGAAGCATAACATTACTTATTAAAGAGATTTTACGACTCCATCGGAATACAAGTCCAGATTTTGCGAGGTGATCATCGATCTCACTATGTTTTTATGTGAGATCTATCAAATGCCCATATCCATGATGATTTTCAGAATTTTGTTATTGTTGTGTTGTAATTATATGCTTTTGGCCATTTTTGGCCATTCCACAACAATTCCGAAAATCGTCATGGATATGGGAGTTTGTTAGATCTCACATAAAAACATAGTGAGATCGATGATTACCTCGTAAAATCTGGACTAGTATTCCGACGAAGTCGTAAAATCTCTTTAATAAGTAATGGTATGCTTCTGGGTCATGTGTGGCCATTGCACAACAATGATAAAATTCTGAAAACTGTCATGGATATGGGTATTTCATAGACCTAACATAAAAACATAGTGAGATCGACGATCACCTCGCAAAATCTGGACTTGTATTCCGATGAAGGCGTGTAAAATCTTTAATAAATAATGTTATGCTTCTGGGCCATATGTGGCCATTCCACAAAAACGATAAAATTCTGAAAATCGGCATGGATATGGGAATTTGTTAGATCTAACATAAAAACGATGTAGTATTCCGATGGAGTCGTAACATCTCTTTTAACAGTAATGATATGCTTCTGGGAAATATTTGGCCATTCCACAACAATGACAAAATTGTGAAAATCGTCATGAATATGGGAATTTGATAGATCTAACATAAAAACATGCTGTCTTCAGAACAACACTTATGCCGGAAGCAGCTTACCTGAAATTTTTAAAAATAAAACAACTGTTGATTAATGGAAATTTCTGGATTTTTCTTAAATTTTTTTCATAAATTTTGATTATTCTGGATTCTCAATTTTATCGGGTGACTATAAAAAGAAAAAAATTTTATAGGTTCCACAAATTGTTTAGTAGTACTTTTCAATTTATTCACCACTTTCTTGTGCTTTAGCTTGGGTTTCTTCCTACAGTACCAGTGAGAGCTTCCGATCGAACCGAGAGCGATTCAATTACTTATTTCAAATAGATGTTGGTATGGTGACAAAGGTTTCGTTACCATTATAGCATGTCCCAATTTCAGTCAATTCAGTCAAGCATCGAATCCAGCATTTGAATTAAAGTCACAATCCAGCACTCAGCTTCTTCTGATTTCATGTTTAATTTATGATCCAACAAACTTATGGTAATGCCAATAATACGATGATCGGCCGAACTACATATTTGTAATATAATTTCGTGTGTGGTGTTAAATTGAAGGCTATTTGGAAAACAAGTTTAGTAAGCTTGACTATATTTTATGTGGCTTGGCCTTATTCACATAAATAAGCCAATTCACGGCTTGGCCTTATTAAACTCGTAACTAGAATATAAAAATTATGAGATGACACATTCATTAGTACATTTATATAAAATCAGGATCGCGATCATAGAATAACAGCGTTAGTAATTCCAAATTTATGAATGGTGTTCCAGGTTTTAGTATAATTTCGATCATTTCACATGCGACAAAATAAAATAAAACATTTCATTTATAGCCGAAAATTCTCTGAACCCAGGGTTCATTTATAACATCAAAAATTTTTAAAGCGGGTAACAGTGTTCATCGATAGCGAACGCCATCTGGCGGTACAAATATAAAGAAATTCGACTAACAACTGTCCAGTTGAAAATCAGGATGTAAATCATAAACATGGAATTTCTGTTCAGCTAATAATTCAGCCCCAATATATGAACCTGCAACACGACTCAACATTGCGATTTTCGATTCATAAATTTATAATGATTTTAGATTGTCGGGTGTTGTTTCTTTAGGAGGCTTTCTATCTATTAAATGGGACAAATAACCTCATATCTAAATAGTGGATAAAATTACAGTAAACATCCAAGAGCATATCACTACAATGCGAGCATTTTACATAAATCGTGGCCACCATTACATAACATTTCACAGTTTAACGACAGAAATTAAAAATACTTCGGCTGACAGCCCGCTGATTCATATAATAAATTATTAAAACTCTACTATATCCATCTACTATATCCATTCGACAATATTCTTCAGTAAATAATTTAATTTTAACACTGAATGCTGGTTCTTGTGTTGTATTGTAATTAATTATTGATTACGTATCAGGTATCACTCAGTTTCATCAGATTTAAATATACAGCAATGTTTTAATTTTACAAATACGTATTGCTGTTGATGTAGCCAAAATCAAAGTGACATTTGTTATTGAGAGAGCCGATTGAGAGGCAATTTTAGTTGTACACTGCGAATATTTTATAATCGATTTTAATTTTTTTGAAAGCTACTAGCGCTATTTATTATCTACCATTTAGACAATTTTATCACTCCTATTTGGATAAAAAAAATCGAATATTCGATTCGAAAGAAATTCATATAAAATGGAGTTATGTCGCTTCTGTATATATTCTGTGGTGCACCCATGAATTGAGGAAAACGGACCTCATCGCAAAATGAGTTACAAAAAGATAAAATAGTTAAGGCTTTATCGGAAGCCGCTACATGGTTCAGCCTGGTAGACGTCCTATGCTCCTAAGTTGAGAAAAAAGGAAGACAATATCTTAATCCGTAAACGGAATAAAATAAATTAAAATTAATTCCCAGTTCTTTTTATTTTCAACGTGCTTTTCCTTATGAAAAGTGCTAGAATTTATACTCTGAAGCATATGGAAAATTATGCAAAAGAAATTGCGCTATTAGCATTTTTTTGATTATTAAAGTGCCAAACTAAACATTTTAAAATGCTATTAAATATATAGTCGTTTACGTCCGGGTACATTGCACGTACAATTGCCTTAGTGCATCTTATCCGTTTAAGCTATACCAACTGGGATATCCAAAAGTACATCGTAAATTAAAAATAATTATGTTTATATAAACCAAATACAATAATCAATGTTCGAATTTTATTTCTTTTCTCTTTGCGAAATCTAAAGGTTCCAGTTTTAAAAAGATAAATTCCGATTTCTTCAATTATTTGAATTTTGTGTTCTTGCAAGTACGAGTACTATAACTTACAAATAATGATGTTTGTATTAATTAATTCAAACTAGGGTTACAAAAACGCTCTCAGAAATTGCACTAAAGTCACAAACTTTTTTTAAGGGTATAATACAAATTTAATCCTGTACAAATTTATCGTGTAATATTTAATTAATTAAAAAAAAAGTATAATTACGTAAATTAGACATGGAGTTCAGTTTTATTGCTGTACTATACCAAATCCGAGTAATTAAAGGCAGATAAACTTTAACCGACTGCTTTTTAATATTTTAATTTTACTTCCTCAAATTAAAAGTAAATACCATGAGAAATCACCCCAACATTTTTTTATTATAACAAAAAAAAAATTAAAGGACAAACGACTTTGAAGTTTTATTAATTTAATAAATTCAAACTCGGTTTCTAAAATCCTTTAAACGGGTTCGAAAACATCATGTTGAATTATTAGATTGTTCGAAAATATTTTCGTTTTGTTTTTGTGAAATTAAAAGACGGTTTTTGAATAGTATTTAAAAGGTTTATTGAATTAATAAATTCTCCGTTTTGATCCAACACGTTTTGTCATCTTTTCGGCAGTAGCATAATTCCACGCTCATAAAACTTTTGATTTTTGCTGGGAAGAAATTGATCCAATACGTTTTTGAGGCCCTCTCTTGCAGAAAAGGTTTTTCCGTCTAAAAACTTTTATAGAGACCAAAACAAGTAATACTCAGATGGTGCCAGATCTGGAGAGTATGGTGAGTGTGGCAGTACATCCCATCCAAACTTGTATGAGGTTCCGCATTATCTAGGTGGAACACTATTTTCCTATTGATCAATTCTTTCCTATTATGGTTGAGTGAATCATTCAATTTGTCCAGTTGGTGACAGTACACTTCAGAATTAATAGTGATATTGTCCGGTAGAAGCTCAAAAACACGATTCTCTTGAAATCCCACCAAACAACCCATTTCTCGTCCCCAGTAATAATTCGTTTCAAAAAAGAATTTTTTTTTCAGTTTCAGAAGCAAATCATAGACATCAATGCGACGGAGCAAATTTCTTTCTGTAAGAATATGTGGAACCCATATGTCGAGTCTTGAAACTAAACCAACACGTTTTACGTGATTATAAACAGTCGAATTCGATAAATTTTGTCTTTGAGCGATGTCGCGAGTTGCTATTCGGTTTGCATAAATTACTGCCTTTATTTTGCCTTCATCAGCTTTAATTTTCCAGAACGAGGTACATCTACAACATCAGAACGAAATTTTGAAAACCAGTATGGACACTGACTTTCTGTCAATAAACCTTGTCCATACACATCACACAATCTTTTTCTTGCTTGAACAGAATTTTTGCCTTTTCGATAATAAAAAAGTAAAAGACGGAAAGGTTTGGAACCGAATTCTATAAGCATTTTTAGTGCCTATAAAGATGTGATGTGTGATTTGCGTATTTCAAATTTCACACCCACCCAACCCCATCTATACCCAGCCCAACCGACCTCAATCCACCATAACTCCTCTATCCCGCACTACTCATATCAACACCACCTCCATATCCACTCCCACACACACACACCACTCACACAAACCCTCATCCACCAAAACCCAAATTCCCACACCAAACCCAAAACATCCCATATCACCCTTCCACCACCCATACCACCACTCCTACCACCCCCATACCCACACCATCGGCACAAACCCACGTCCACGCGAGATATATTTTAATTCTACATTCACATGCTCTATGAAACGAAAATAGTAGAAAAAAAAAATATTATCAATTTTAAGGAGGGGGTTAACAAAACCCTACATACCTCAGAACACCCTAAACACAGATATGTCCAAATCAATATGGCTCAATCCCATGAATTGCTTGAACTTTTAGTGGTGAAATTAAGTTGATATCTCCATCCGTTCTCAAGTTATCGTGGACACAGACAGACAGACGGTAAACCGAAACCATATAGCATTTTTTTTAACAAAAATGCTTAAAAATATGCCGACAACGTGCTTTTGTTTTTTCATACTTAAACACACCGGTGTGAAGTTTTGAACATTTATCAAAAGTGTAGCTACACAATTTAACAAAAAGTGTAGAATTACATAAAAAAATGGCAGGGCTGAATTTGTTATTTATCCCACTAAATCTAACCTTATCTAATAGCGGCATACCACTGCGACCTCCGGGGACTTTTTTTTGTTTAGTGTAAATCGAAATAATAGCGAAAAAAGTGTAAATCTGGTCTTGTGGATGTTTAAGACCATTAACACTTAATTCTAGAGAAAGCACTACAAATCTGAATATACTGGTATTTCGGGGACACTCTCTACAATTTTTATTGATAAGCAGCATATCACTGCGACCTTCGGGGAATTTTTTTTAATTAGTATAAATGGAAATTTTAATGTAAAAAATCTGACGATATCATTCGTGTCAGCAACTGTAGGGATAACCCTGTTGATGTGCGTTGAGTAACATATACTACCAGAAAGAAACGTGTACTTGTACGTCCGCTGGAGATATTTTAATATTCTCCTACCCTTCGGTTGTAGCCAATGTGCTTTTGGGGTAAGAAGTTCCCCTCACGGATTAGTAATTAATAATTATTTATTAATTAGTCACGCACACCGTTTCAACTCATCTTCACGTCACTAACATAATTATTCCACAATACGCGATTTCCATATGGAGAGCCCGTTTTCAACGGGGTCCATTTCATTTAATTGAGAACTGGTTGATAGAGATCCATTCACACTGAAGAGCCGGTTTATAGGGTTCCTCATTTATACCTCACTTATCATTCATATGGAGAGGCCGTATCATGGGCGTCCATTTCACCCAACGGAGAGCTCGTTTTTAGAGATCTATTTCACACTGGAGACCCCGTTCATAGGGATCCTCGATCATTCCGAAGTGACGCGAAGGGTACAAACGTTGCGTTGCACTCGGTGTGGTAATTAATAATTAGTAATTGGTGATTAATAATAAGAAATAAGTAACGAATAATTTATAATTAGTAATTAGTTATAAGTAATACGTAAATAGTAATTAGCAATTAGTAACTAGCAATTATTAATTAGCAGTTACTAATTAGTGATTAGTAATAAGTAAATAGTAATTAGTAATCAGCAGTTAGCAATTAGTAATTAGAAATTAGTAATTAATAATCAGTAACCAATAATTAGAAATTATTTATTAGTAATCAGTAATTAGTAATTAATAATCATTGATTATTAATTAGTAATTACTGATTACTAATAAATAATCAATTATTAGTTATTAGTAATTGGTAATTACCAATTAGTAATTACTAATTAGTAATCAGTAATTATTAATAAATAATTAGTAATAAGTAATGAAAAATCTATAATTAATAATTAGTAATTAGGAAATAATAATTGGTATTTAGTAATTATCAATTTGTAATTACTAATTAATAGTAAGTAATTAATAATCATTAGTTAGTAATTAGCAATTAGTATTTAGCAGTAGTAAAATAGGTAATTATAGTAATTCCTAATTAGTTTTTTTTTGGGGGGAAGGTGAAAATGCTTCTTATTCACAATGTGTCGGACTAATATTTCTGCCTTACCGACTAAAAACACCTTCCCTTTCACCATACTAGCCTTAACTGAATTGAATCATAAAACCAGCGATTCTATTTATTATTAGAAGGTATTCTACGGAATACAATGGTTTAATAATGTTTTTAAGCATGTGACCACACATCACGAAGCGGGTTGTGTACCGAAAAAACCGCATTGAGACTGATGATTGAAAGACGGTTAAGTTAAATATCTTGTCAAATATTTAACAAAAAACTAGTTGGACACAGGATCAGACAATGTTGTTGTGCATATATTTTTTATCATAAACGATGACAGTGTACAATCAGGCCTTGGCATCCTCAACACCCATTGTGCTCAGAAGATTTAATGCTATGCCTTTATGGCATGGCTAGTATTACAAAAAATCTCGGTCAAGTATTAGTGTGACAATATACTACGGAGAGGTTAATAAAAGGGATGTCTTCAAGGCTCAATCTCGGACCACCATTTCGGAGATTGAGACAAACCACATTTTAAATAAAAAAGCTCAGGCTCTAGAAAATATTTCATAGGAACAAACAAAACTACTACGAATCACTGGCTTTTGAGTACAAACTTGTTATAGTAAAATTTTGTTATGCTGCTATTAACGCCTTTAGCACAGTTTTTCACACATATGTAGGCTTACGTATACGTGAAATCCATTTACTGTTAATATACAATTTTCGATCAATTTGATATAATTTTTCATTATTTGTTGCTGTCACAGTCCAATCCCCACAGAAAAAAAAAATTAATTTGATTTTTTATCCCGATGAAATTCCACGAAAATCTAATAAATCCCCAAATTTTTATCAGTTTTTTTTTAATATTTTTTTATTTTTGATTTATTACAGACGAGGCAAAAAACGTGTTACCCGCATGGTTGTGATAGTTGTATTGGCGTTTGCCGTATGTTGGTTACCGATACAGGTAAGTTGTTAATATACATACTATATATAGATACATTTTCAGCACATATCCTACGTGGGAGCTTTTCTCCCCATATAAATAATATTATTTATTTTGATTATTAAATAACGACAACATAAAAAAAATATTATATTCCTATCAATGTAGAGCTAGCTACTCATTTCCTATTATTTTGATTTCCGATTCAATTTTTGCAAATAAAAAAGTAAATATAAAATTATATACAGCAGAAACGGATGTAAATATGTATTTCATACCTTTATACGGGTATACCTATACATATATACAACTATTTTTTTAGATGGTATTTCCAATATTCCATTTAAATTTGATGCAAAAAGTCCTTCCTTAAACACGTTCATAATTTTTCTGGGCTAATGGGAAATCTCGTTCGAAAATATTAGCAGTATTAATTATTTTCTATATATAATTTTGCAAATTAGATCATACCCGTATAATACCGAAAAAATCAAGCTATATAGTCTGTAATTAATCCTTTATAAAATTTGTAATAATGCATCTTTTATGAAAAAGTTTGGTGCATAATTGTTGTGGTTCTGGTTTAACAAATGTTTTTTAACAAGAGTGAATTCGGTCAAGCACGTAGATGTCGCTGTTGAAAGTTAATTGGCGCTTGCCGTTTTTGTCTGGACTCCCCCACTGTTGACGTGTTGCCATTCCACCAACAACAGCATATGAGATGTCTTTTTAGAGGACAACTCCGCTTCTGCCGCACCAAACCCACCCACGGGCACTTATCCATATACCTTCGGGTGAAATACCTGGCGAGACGCAAACTGTCTTTCTTTTCAAGTTTTTCAAGAGAGCCACGATTCAACATCAATGACGAAATTCTTCTAGGACGGAGTTTGTTTGTTTCGCTGCAGCAAGTCTGTGTAAATTCGGACACGTTCGGTTTCGTTGTTGTCGGAAAGTTCGTGGAGGATCTATTCAGGGAATTTCCATACTGTTCCGAGGTTTCTGAGACGAAGCAAAATGGTCGAATGCGCCACATTAAAGTCTTCGGTCAACACTCTCGTTGTCAGGCTTTAATCCTCCTCGTTAGTGGCAAAAGTGTTTGGTCGTAGAAATTTGGTGGTCGACCGCTTGCTCTTCTGCCAGGTTTTTATTGCCAGATTTGAATTTTAAATTTCAGAAAACCAACTAGATCGATTATATCGATTTTTGGAGTAATAATTTTTTTAAGAAAATTAAAAAAAATTTAATTTCCAATATTTTTGAATCATTTTTTCGTAAATGGTGTTTATCGAAGAAGCTACTAAGTAAGCTGCCAATTTCTGTGATTTGTGCACTGAGTTCACCAAACATCATTTGAACTTCCTAATGTATGGAAAAAGAATAAGAATGAAGTTTAATTCGGACCAATCAACTGGTGTGGGTCAAATTTTTGTTTAAAAACAGTTTTTTTTATCGATTTTGAAAAAACTGGTCTGGGCCATTGTTATTGCAAAATTAATTTAGAATCTTTTTGTTCATAATCGTTTTTCTTGTAAATGATTATTATTTTCAAAATAATTCGGGAAAACAAACAGGCTTCTATAAAATCTGCTACTTCCGGTGGACTGAATTTAACCAAATAGCATTAAGTACCTACTCCAGTTTATGCAAAAAGACTTGATATGAAGTTTCATTCTGATCAATCAATTCTTCTGGGCTGTACATGGGGTCGAGTTTTTGAAGAAAACAAGTTTTTGTCAAAAATCGTTATTTCCACTTAAATTTTGGAAAACTGAATTCGACCAATACTGTTGCATTGCAAATCTAATGTAGAATTTTCATCCATAATCTTTATTCTCATATATAACAGACTTTTCAAGATATTTGCAAAAAACGAAAAAGCTTCTATCGATGATTTTATAGGGCTGTTTCGAAGCTACCACTTGTGAAATTAGGAGATCCCAGTGATTTTTAGCTATAATCACTGGAATCTGCCAGTTTATGGAAAAAGCTCAAGTATAAACTTCCATCTCCATCACTAGCTTCGTCTAGGCTGTTAGGAGGCCGCAATCTTTTAGTTTGTTAAACCTAATCAAATATTTAGTTTGTAGGCAACAGAGTTTTTTTTTGTTAACTCTTTTTTACTTCGGTGATATAGCGAATGGTAAATCTGCAGAAATTTGGAGGTCGAAAATTTTCATGATGTACTTAATTTTACTTCGTAAAAGAGATTAAAATAAAACGTAATGCATTTAAAATTAAAAATATATGATTAAAACAAATATTTTCGTCGGTTCCAGTGCATGAGCCTAATTAAAATTTGGTTACCTAATTAAAAAAAATTCGGCTAATAACCAAAGAATAGTACAGTAGTACGTCAATCGTTACTGATGTTTAACAACGGTACTTTAAAACATGTTTAAGGCGCCATTTCTGTAGATAGTTTTCGAACTTATTTTTCCCCTTTCCGTGTAAGTATCTCTCGAAGATGGCGTGTCTTCGCAGGTCTATCAAGCCACTCAGAGAAATTGCTGGTAATTGATACTAAATATTCCTCTCAATTTTCGTTTGGTCAATATGCCTTTGCTGTTATAATCTTTTCTTTCTCTGGCAAGGAGTTCAGTATATGAATAATTGCTGCAATTACCGATAAATTACCAGCTGGTTCAGATACTACGGTACCCTAATTCGAAAAACTCTCATTTTTTATAATTTTTAATCCGCCCAGAGATGATTAAGCCCAGAGTTCTGATCTATAATATATATGGGATGTGACGCATACAGCACATTATCTTGCTGACGGTTGTATTATCATAATTTGGCACCGATAGATCAGCACCGTGTCTTTTCTCTATAGCTGCTGCTTCTGTTTTCGTTTACTCGCTATCTTGTAATTTTCGTAATCTTCATTTGTTAGATTGCTTGGGGAAATCCGTTATCTCCATCCTTCCTGGAGAAGACATACTTTCTTATCTCTTAACGTCGGAAAATATAATTACCTTGATGGCATGGGCCTAAACGTTATTAAGTAAATGCAGATTACCCAGCCCAGCTATTCATGTACGCGGATCACGCAACATCGAACGTTACAAGTGCATAACGTTACATCGGATACTGGTTCATTTGTGATGGGAGATTCAATATTCGTCGGTAGTACAATCAGTGGAAATTTAGCGGAAAATCGAGGATCGTTAGGATTGTTTTTTAAAAACGTTTCTGTTTGCTTAATATCGGTTGCCATACAAAATACTTTGTTTAATAGGCGTAAATTCTGCAATGATGAACTGTTTTTAAATTTGTTAAAACATTAACGAACAGATTTCGCACTTTCAACGTAACATATAATATTAAAATAAGGTACATAATTCCCGCGGTAGGTGATCAAAACTTGTTGCCTAATTAAAACTAAATTCCTAGTGCTGGCAGATTCCTGGATGAGATTTAAAGGAACTATGTCTTCTAAATTTTGTTGAATGGTCGTCAAAATATTCTTTGTTGATTTTATGGCTTTTATGGCCACTTTGATTTCCTCGTTGATTACACCAAATATGAATTGGTTTTGAAATCGGACAAAAGCCTCAGTTAATGTCGAGAACATTTTTTAATCTTCTTTATTTTATGTAGGTCTCCTCTTTTCGACATTTTATCAGAAGTAGTTTAGTAGTGGCAGTAGTTTAGTGTCTCGTGTAGATAATGGCAATGTAACTTAGTATGTACGTGTTCGTTACGTAAATGAACAGTTTATTAAATAAAGAAACAATTGACAAACAATTATTAAAAAATAATAGGACGCCAATTAAAGATTAAACTATGATGAACAGCAGTAAAACATTGAGGGGTGAATATCTTGTGACCAGCACCTGACCTTCTGAAGAGAAACGAGATTTCTAAAGCGAAAAATTGTTCTTACTGTACTTTTGGTAACAGGTACACAAATGTCCGCTAACTTTCGTAGGGATCGACTAATTTATGGAAAAAGCTTCGTAGTTTAATTCCGAATAGTCAATCCGCTGTACTGTAGTGATGCCGATTTTTGGTGAAATTATTTTTTTTTTTATCAAACTATCACTAATTTTCTGTAAAATTAAAAAATGTTAGGACCAAATATTTGGAAATTAAATTTACAGGTACTTCAAGAACACGGTAGTCGAAGAACACGATTCCCTCGAATTACACGGTTTCAAACAATACCTTTTATTCCTTGGTTCTCTTTTATTTTGTTTTTGTATACCATAACAAAAAAAAAACGTAACGGTTATTTTTCTATTTTCATACTCCCGTTTTTCGTAGTCTGGAACAACACGGCTTCAAAGAACACGGAACGAATTAATCGTGTTCTCGGAGGGATTCCTTTACAATATTTTATTTTAATCCTGTTTTCGTAAAGTTGTTCTTTATCTAAATCGTAAAGTTCCTAAATTTCTTTTGAGCTATACTCCGAGATGTTCAACTACAGCCACCCTTAAGTTTTTTGATATGAAAGTAATGCTACATGTTTTAAAATGAAAACATAAGTTTAATCCCATTTTTATTAATTATTTCACAAATTCTGCTCAGCATGGAGTTAACCAATTCTTGCAATTCCATTTCGACATTTTACTCCCATGCCTATGCAACGGATTTATACCACATTGCCTCATAAATTCTTTATAT
Organism: Nephrotoma appendiculata; assembly: GCA_947310385.1. Lineage (NCBI taxonomy): Eukaryota > Metazoa > Arthropoda > Insecta > Diptera > Tipulidae > Nephrotoma > Nephrotoma appendiculata. The sequence continues at coordinate 241,992,692 of OX371223.1, read as the reverse complement.
GATTTAAAACAGGAGAACGTGCCGGGTAGCCCAAACCTTCGATCTTTCGCTCTCTAAACCAATCGATCGTTTTCTTCGATTTGTGACTATGAGCATCATCCTGCTGGAAAATCCAATTCCATTATCTTTTTAAATTTGAAATATTTTTAGCGATATAAAGTAAACCTTAGATTTAACGGACCCCGATTTAACGAGAGCGTTAAATTATCTGTCCCAGCTGGCCATATTCCAGATTTTTTTCCAAAATCATTTAAGAATCCCTTTCCATTCAACATAGCCAATCCCAACATTATCGGCTAAGAAATGCCTGAGTTCCGGAGCAAATTAAATTCGATCGAGCCGAGTAAATTTAAAAACATTCGGATTGGACAATCGGATTTTTCGGACTCCCCAATTATTCTGTTAAATCGAGGTTTTTATGTTTAACATTTTACGTGACATTTTAACGCAACACTTTCACGCAACCTTTAACAGAACAGTATTTAACACAAAGTGTAACATGAACCAAAAACTGGGCCCCTATATGTTTTACCAAACATAAAAAATTGATTCAAATATTTTAAAAATTCGCCTAAATGCCATTTTTATTTCACTTTTACCAATACATTTTCATTTTTTGTTTGTTTGATAGTTTAGGATCAATTTAGTTTTAACTTCAAAAGCGTGTACAGGCGTGTGAAGTTTGTGCTAAACTACTCCTAATATTAGTTCTACTCTAGTTAGGTCTAATTTCACATGCATCAAAATTATGTGTGGCTTTATTGGAATTTCGCGGAGTGCATTTAAAAAAAACGAAAAAATTCCTACTGCATGTGAAAAATACTTAATTATGAAGTTGCAACCTGACCAATCGATCCGGCTGAACCGTACAGGGCCGAAGTTTTGTTCTAAAACAGTTTTAAGTCAAAAATCTTGTTGCAAAATTGATTCAAATCTTTTAGTTTTGATCGTTTTTATCGAAAAGTAATATTTTTTTAAAATATTTGCATAAAAGCTCCTTTGGATGCTGCCACTTCCAGTGTACTGATTTCGGCGAAAAAACACTCAGTTCTAAAAATTTATCGAACAGGCTTAAGTATGAAGTTTTACCACGACCAGTCAACCCGTCTGAAATGTGCTAACTATTAGGTATACAAATAATTCCCCGCCGTTGTTATCAAAAATTGGCATTTATTGTGAAAGAACGGTAGGTCGTTGTATTCAAGGTATATTGTCGATCGAGAGTCACTACTTTTATCTATCTGTCTGGCAGTTTACGAATACCACGTCGGAAGAACGCTTCATTTTTTGAAGCTATCCATGGATGAAATTTTTTTTTGGTATCTTCATATGATGTGATGTGTTGTTGAGACAGACCAAAGAAGTGGTAAATCAGTATCTGTTGAATATAACGGGTGGGGTGAAATTTCCCAATTGAGTGTTTCAAAGTAGGTTTAGATCTCAATTATCATGCAGCAGAAAAATTTTGTCGTGTCTGGAGTAGAAGTGGGCGCGTGTTTCCTTGAGTCCCATGTATCATTAATTCGTGACAAGGTAAGACCAATTGTCTCGTATCATTGAATTTTCTAGCATCACAAATTGAACAAACATTTAGATACATTATTGAAAATTTATTAGTGGAAAGTCTTTAACATATGTTACGGACATTATCTAGCTAATAGTTGTATGTATATAGGTTCTAGGTTATGCACACACCAGCTTTTTATGTATTTAATGTTAATCCAACAAGAAACCAGAAATATGGTAACACAATAACACATGTTCGAAAATGGTTTTGTAAAATATTTTCATGTATTATGCTGCATTAGCCTCGTCTAGAATCTATAGTTGTGTCTGTGCTATTGAATTGAATATTACGAATAGATATGGTGAAAAATAATTTTCATTCGCTGCATGATTGCACAACATAGTAATTTGTACGACATTATAGCCATATAAAATGATAAAAATTATAAAAAAATTATCGCCAGACACAGACATCTCGTATGCAAGCTTGCACGTACATAATGTACGAGTATTTATATATAGTAATAGAGTTTTCGATGCATTTCCGTATAAAATTGGACCGATACGAGTAATGAATAAAAATAAATATTATATGGGATTTTTGGTTTTGTTAAATTCGTCGGCTTTTAAATAATTTATATACTGTGAATAGTACATAGAACAATTAGCCAGAAGACTTTTAGCAAAAAATTATACTTGTACAAAAAATATAAAAATTCGGTATTTAATATTTGCCAAAACCAAAGCTCCTATACGGATAATTTCCTTGGTGAATAAAAAAGTCAAGTATTTTAAGTTATCTATTATCATGTTTCTATGAATCAGACTGAGATTATGTTTAGTAGAAATTATGTTTTTCTTTAAATTTTTGGAATTTAGCTTCTAAATTTTGGTTGAATTTATAAAAAAATAAATATGTAAATCATATATATACTAGACAACATAATCTTGTTGTTTGATCTGATGAAGAAAGGGCAACCTCGGACTTTGTTGTATGCCCGAATTTCTCCAATAGGTCCGAACAACTTGTAGCTTGCTCTGGGTTTGGTTTTATCACTGGTGAGTTGCTTGAATTATGAATCATTAGATTTGTTCCTTTCTTTCGAATGTCAACTAAGATTATTAGTAGTATTATTCGGATATTCCTCCTGTTAGCGTCCTAATCCAGGTTTGATGATTAAGCTGTCTTAAATATATAGGTTCTATTTTCCTTTTATTGTCTATGTATTATTTGTTGACTACATCAATGTTTAAGTTTGAGATAAGTTTACGCTTCAACATTGTGTAATGCTCCTTGAAAACATTTTTTTTTATTTTATTCCGTGCCATCTGTTCTGGGACTACTTTACGCATTTCAACCAAATTGAAGACGTACAGGTATAGGAACGATTTAAGTTACCATCTGCATTTTAATTTGCAATTTTTGAGCATTACCAGCGTGAATAAAACTGATTACGATTACTTTCAAGATTATTGTAAATATTTTTAATAAAACTAGAAACTTGAAATTTATATATTACAATACACATACAAAGTGTATGTATTTTGTATATTTAACATTATGTATTTAATTGAGTATCGAGCCTTGCACGCGAAACAAAATGTAAAAAATAGACGGGAGGAAGGCCTCTTGATCAGCCTACATTTTAAAAAGACATGATGAGTGCAATTATCTAATTTAATATGATAAAACATGACAAAACAGCACAAACAGTCAGTAACTTAACGCAATATGTATAACAAATAATGGTACAACATCACGCAACATAGCACTTAAGACGTAACTTGTGCAATATCTAGCAACATCCCATAACATGATGCAACATGATGCAACATAGTGCAACATTAAGCAATAGAATGCAACATCACAGTAACATGGTGCAACGTCATGCAACATGGCGCAATCTCACGCAACAAGGTGTAATGTCATGTAACATGGTGAAACGTACTGCTATACATGACGGCTCAATCGTAGGACTCCTAAATAAATGAATTTAGTCATAAATCAGAACTCATTCTAATCATTTTCTTTCATTCGAAAACCCTGTTATCACAGGTGTGATACAACGTGACGACCTATCCGGATAATTCTATATGAATTTTCCAGACATCAGAACTCCTTGCAATCAGTTCCTTACATTTGAAAACGCTGTTTCACTAAATTTTATAAAAATCGTCCAAGCCAAATGAAATGTTAAGATATAGGCAGGTTCCAAGCTTTTCGCCTACTTCGGATGACTCTGGAAATGAATTTTCCAGAAATAATAATCCATCATAATTAGGTTTTGGTGATCGAAAACGCTTTTCGTGCAATGGTTATAACGTCGTGCGTGGTTTTTGAAAAAAAAAAATTAAGGAAAGGAACCCGGACGATCCTCTGAACGGATTTTGTCGAAATTAGTACCCATCGCAATCGATGTCTGTCACTCGAAAACCTTCCATCAGAAATTTTATAAAATTCGAGTGAGCTAAAGAGATATTACAGAAAGGGACCCGGGGCCAACCGTTCGACCTTCTGAACGAATTTTCCTGAAATGTGTACCAAATGCAATCGATCCCTGACAATTTAAAATCTCCTTTCACAATTTTATTTTCAAAATCGTTCGACTAAAAAAAATACGAAATGGGACCCGGGTGTCTCAATCGTGTAATTGAAAAACGCTCCTTCTACAATTTTTTTTGGTAGTAGTATAGTGCTCCAAAAAAAATTAAAGAAAGGGATCCTGGATCCCCAGGACGACCCTATGAACAAATTTTCCAGAAATTAGGGCTCATCGCAATCGGGTTCTGGAGAGGGGAAGGGGAAGAGAGGCCAGGGCGTTCGACCGGTTCGAAATTTACTTAAACCTTAACCATCGCAATCGACACCTGACAAATGAAAACCCATCTTCACCAATTTTGAATAAAATCGTACAAAATGAAAAAGAAATTAAGAAACTTTTGCCGAGCCCCACAGAACCAACTCCTACAAATTCAGAACCCAATAAGAGAAAGTAATCTGTGCAACCTGTGAGAGTCTTTGTAATATTGTATCGAGATCCTTTATGTAGATGTTTATGTTTGCATCTACATACTACAATAGTGTCGTCTACTTAGATACGTTATTCAAGGCTCGCTGGGACGGCGCTTCTTGCATTTTTAGTCCGAATAGCATTCGACAAAATTCAAAATGCCCTTCGTCAGATGAGAATGCTGTTTTCTGTTGCAATTGATTGTCCATGGATATCTGGTGAAACTCAGAATTTTAGTCGTGGATGGCGAAATATTTAATTTCTGCAGATTTTCTGCTATTTCTTCGATTTGGGGAATGGGAAACTGGTATTTCCTCGATTTAGGGAATGGGAAACTTATCATTGTAGACAGGTAATTGCTTTAATAACTTGTAAGAAATCAAACCTAATAATAATGACTCGTCACTATGTCTCTATGCAACACAAACCGTTCTGATTGACGCTACAGGTGACTCACTTGTTATTATGGCCATTATTAACCATATACATTTCAATATTATCTTACTGTTGTGATTGGCGTTGCAGGCTCATACTTGTATGGGCTAATACATTTGACAGATGCTTGCTGAACAAAGAGTTCCGGAAATCAAACCTAAAAGTGACGAATCACATGACGCGACAGACTCACATGTGTTTGGTTCAAGACATGAAATGTACGAATGTGAAGAAAATGCTAATCTTTTACTACTCTTATATGCTAATATAACGGTCGAACCTTTCTCAAGTGATGATCTTTCATACATGCGGCAATTAATTTTTATTTATATATGTTACACAAGATACATACACAAATATATTCAGATGCTCTCCATCCAGGGGAGGGGACAGTTAATAAAATTTTGTATTATGACCAAATATAATAAAAAATTTCAGGCCAACTGAGATATCCCTAGAGATCTAAACACAACCTCAAGTATAAGGGGTGTTATTTGGGCACAATTTTAATTAGAAAATATAGCCTCAATTATATTTGGGAAAGGGCCTTTATTATATTTGGTCCCCATGAATGTGGAGCATCTGAATATATTTTCTAACTTAAATGGCACGTAGCTAACACCCCATATATCTGAGGGATAGCATGAAATTTTTATTATATTTGGTCAGAATACTAAATTTTATTAATTGGCCCCTCCCCTGTATTGGGAGCATTTGAATATATTTTCTAACTGAAATGGTCCCCAACTAACACCCCATATACCTGAGATTGTGTTTAGATCTCTAGGGATATTTTTAGTGAAAACAATTTCATGTCGTCTTACAGTGTCCATTACAATATACAATGTCTAAAGGTAACATAGGTTGTCACAGTCAGTCAAATGCGCTGCCATCTACTTCACGCGGCAGGGGGATTTTTCCAAAATTTTCTTTCATACAAACCTTGTACTGACGATTACGAACACAACAAATATAAAATCAGCCAAAACGGTCGAACTTTTCTCAAGTGATGATTTTTCATACATGTGGCAATTAATTTTTATTTATATAGGTTACACAAGAAGACAGACGATATTGGGTGAAATTTTTCTTAATTGACCTTGTTAAGGGTAGGTTAAATATATTCAGGTATATAAAAAATAATTTTTGAGTCAGAGAAGACGGAATTTGATCCAAACAAAGAATTTAAATTATTAATATAGAATGAATGAGAGTAGCTGTCAAACGAGTCAAATGGGAGGGTAAAAGAGAACGCATATAAATCAACGGGTCGTATTTAGAATTTATTCCATTGAAATTAAAAACTACACAAAGTCACAATTATTTTTATTTCAATTTAGTACGGATTTTTTTTTATTTTCGGTAAAAAATTGTACTTATAGTATTCCAAAATAAAAAATAATTATGAAAAAATAGCACGTAGAATATGAACTAATAAGAAAAATGTGATACTGTAATATAACATATGATTCTATTATGTTTACAAAAAGAAAAATCACAACAACAACAACAACAACCAAAATTCGTTTCTTAGATTTTATTGATTTATAACTTAAATTAATAATAATTTTATCACAAATCACTTTGCTTTTAACACAATTTTCATTTTATTTTATATAACCACATATAAATGGTAAGGAATTTTTTTTTCGAATTTTTTGATGCGCATTTTGCCAACACTTCACAAAGCACTTCATTGCAATATTTTAATGTTCAAAAACTTTTCCAAAAATATTCCAAAATTTCACCCCTATAACCCCATAAGACCCACCCCAACCATATACTCAGAATCTACCTATGGTCATTGGTTATCGAATCGGCATAGTGAGATTGGTGTCTATATGCCAAAATCTCGAATGACAAACGATTTTATCGACGAAAAATGAGGAAAATCAAAATTTCACCCCTATAACCCCATCAGACCCACCCCAATCATATACTCAGAATCTACCTATGGTTATGGGCTATTGAATCGGCGTAGTGAGATTTGTGTAAAGTCGTCAAATGTGACCCGATATTAAGTGAAATGTTTCTCATTGGATGTAACTCCGTGTAACCTGACACAAAAACCTAACCTCTCATTGGATGTAACTCCGTGTAACCTGACACAAAAATAATTTATTTTAGACCTGGATAAAATTGATCTGCCGCCCTTCACTAGGTCCATGGAGTAACATTTGACCCAATATCTGGTGGCGGTCTGGCGTGTAATAAATTATTAAATGTGGCGAAACCAACATATGTATTGCAATTTGAAACCTACATTTTCTGATACCAATTCCGTCTGATCTAACAACTCGATAAGATTTCTAGTGCGATATTTGGTCCAAAATCTGCTGGTAGTCTTGTGTAATAAATAATTTAAGTTGGTCAAATTGACTTTCTTGTTATAAATAATGTTTGGGGTGAAATTTACCTATTCGCAAGTTATAGGGGTATAACATATTATAGTTATATTAACAGTTACACTTTTGGCGTTGTAGGTTTATTTGTAAGCGGACCCGGACTACTCGTTCCTTGATAACAGTAACTGTAATGAAATCGTGATTTGTTGTAATAAATATGTAACAAATTATGGTATGGGTTTAATTGAGGCGGGCTAATTTGGTCGGTGCAGGTTTAAAGCACTGATTTTTTACTATATTTGGTCATAATAGAAAATTCTATAAATAGTGGTCACTCTTGGTCCTTATACTTTAGTTTGTGTATAGATTTCTAGGCATATCTCAGTTGATTTAACAATTCTTAATATATTTTTGGTTATAATACAAAATTCTATAAATTGTTCTCATCCCTAGATAAGCATGTCCTCACTATTTCTCTTGCTAACGTGAGCCCCAACTAATAAATCATATTCCTCAGATTGTATTTAGATCTCTATAGATATCTATTGTGGCCCTAAGAACTCTTATTATATTTGTTACCATTTCAAAAAAATTGGAGTTCCCTGCCTTTGGAGCTAATGGTATTATAATTTCTCCCGTGTTATTTTAAAGATAATTGCCAACTATTTAAAATAAAACTAATAAATTAAGAGTTACGTTGATTCCGCTTAATACAGGTATCACTTTGATATGCACCAACACATATTAACGTTTAGCATAGATTTAGTAAAAAATTCACACTGCTATTAGGGTTTCCATTTTACTCGAAATCTGATTACTCTAGTAGCCGAGTTTCTGTTTTCTAATTAACCGGTTACTCGAGTACTCGAAAAAATAATTTTTTTACAAAAAACAGCTAAATAATTTTTTTAATATTATTTAGTAAATAAAAAAAAGAGTTTTTTTTATTTAGCAAAAATAAAATGTTATTTTGGTGGACATAATACTTCAAAATTGCCCACGTATTCAATGTATTGTGCACTATTAAAGTTTGGAATGTGACATCTAGCGCATTAAAAATAAGCTGATTGAGTCTTTTTTTACATGAAATTTTAGCACGGTATACTTTATGAAAATAAAAATTAATATACAAAAATTAACCCAACAAGTTTAATTTTTTGCCGGCAGATCTACAAACAGTTCTCTATTGAGAACTATAAATGTCCGGGGTAGTGACATCTAGCGCATTAAAAATAAGCTGATTGAGTCTTTTTTTACATGAAATTTTAGCACGGTATACTTTATGAAAATAAAAATTAATATACAAAAATTAACCCAACAAGTTTAATTTTTTGCCGGCAGATCTACAAACAGTTCTCTATTGAGAACTATAAATGTCCGGGGTAGTGACATCTAGCGCATTAAAAATAAGCTGATTGGGTCTTTTTTTATATGAAATTTTAGCACGGCATACTTTATGAAAATAAAAATTAACATACAAAAATAGACCCAATCAGGTTAATTTTTTTGCCGTCAGATCTACAAACAGTTCTCTATAGAGACAAAAAAAAATCAAAAAAATTGTAGATCTGACGGCAAAAAATTAAACTTATTGGGTTAATTTTTGTATGTTAATTTTTATTTTCATAAAGTATGCCGTGCTAAAATTTCATGTAAAAAAAGACTCAATCAGCTTATTTCTAATGCGCTAGATGTCTCATTCCCAACTGTAATAGTCCTCAATAGGTGGTCGACGTTCGAAGTGTTATCAACTTCACGCTGCTATAGCAACCAATCAGCTAATGACAGCGCGCTCATTTTTTAAAAAGTGTCAGTCTGCAGTTAAAAAAGTTATCAAAATGGAATGCAAACATTGTTGCTTTGTATTTGGATGGAAAATCGCAACCAGACATTTGATAATGAGCTACGATTGTTTACATGTGAACAAAATGTTTGTGTATCGGGCCATTACACGCTATAAGGATACTGGTAGCAACAGCAAGGTGAAAGGTGAAGGCCAAAATTTAACGTAATCCACGACAAAGCGCAGTTCAATTGGCGAAAAATCTCAATATGTCATCTCATGGTGTGCATATTAAAAAATGAACTACGATTGAAACGCTACAAAATACCAAAAGTGCAAGATTTAACACTTGCACCAAAGGCAGTTCACCTAGCAAGAGCTAGTAAAGGTGTTAAAACATTGGTGGCGAGCTTGAGAATTTGATCTTTTTTGATGAACAACTGTTTACGGTTCAGCAAATTGTAAACAAACAAAATGATCGTGTTTGATTAGAGTGCAAATCAAAATCAAGTTAAACTAGCGAATTGCTCTGCAAAAGCAAGCGCCTGTATCGTTGATGCTTTGGGCCGCGGTAACTGCCACAGGATGCTCACTCGTTTTCATTGAACAGGGCGTAATTGTAAATAAACAAATCTACTGTGAAAAAATTTTAAACGATGCTTTGTTACCTTAGGCACGTAAACATTTCGGTATGTAAACCACTGGGCGTTTCAACAAGACTCAGCACCATCCCTTAAAGACCGTGAAACCTAACGTTTTTTTATAATAAAAAATTCCCAGATTCATTTCTTCACAACAATGGCCACCACATTCCCCGGACTCAATTCTAATGGATTTTTTCATATGGTCCATTCTGGAAGGTAAAGTATTAACTAAAAAACATGAGACGGTCGGCGCTAAAAGATTGCTCTTCGCCGAGAATGGTACAAAATACCACCAGGATTGCTCCTTCTGCTGTTATTAAATTAGATTCTTTTGCTAACATTGTAGGTGCACACACACATGACAATTGAGATGGATAGATCGTAAAAAAGGTGAACGTAAAAAAATTGGAATGTTAAATAGATTTCATTAAAAGTGTTTTCTTGTACAGGGAATTTTAACTATAGCATAAAAATCAAAGCCTAAATGTATGCAACAAATTTAAGATTTATTTTAGAGAAAAAATTAGTTTTTCTAAACCTCGAGTACTCGATTAAATTAACCGGGTATTCGTAAACTCGATGAGTTGATTAAATTATCGGTACATGAGTATCCGAGTATTCGGTAGTAGTATTCGGTATTTTATGCATGTATCCTCACATGCATATGAAATGTTTTCTAATTTAATTATTTGTAAGTTTTTCGTCGAAATATTATTGTCTGGGTTTTGAATATTTTTTTTGTTTCCATACAGTATGTTTTATAACGATGTTTAAAGTAAATGTTTAAAGTAAATTTTAAAAATTTAATAAAACCATGCGCTGGGATATAACTTTACTGTTGCCTGGGGAGATGCCTTTCTGGGCTAACTTCACATACAACTGAAAAAAATATGTTTTAGAATATCTGTGTGCATGTGTGTGGTATCGTGCAGACTAAACGTTGTTGGTTCTCTACAGTCCAGACGAATTGACTACCGTGCAATGGCCATAAATCGAACCTATAGTCGTACGTCCTCGATTTGGCAGGTAACTTCGTAAAATAGGACGTGAAAACGAACCGCGAGAGAGTTGGGACTGCTTCGACCCCAGAACAGATTGCAGGGATTAAATTGTAAAAAAGACAAACTGACCGAATGAGGTGAAAGTTCCTACTTAATTTTTTTCGATAAATTGGGAGATTCCAGTGGTTTTTGATCGATATCATAGGAGATTTTTAATTATTTCCAAATATTTTTAAAAGTACAAATATTATTTATAAGAAAACCTATTATTAACAAAAATTTCTGAATTAATTAGTTTTCTGATTAGTTTTCCAAAATTTAAGTAGAAATGACTTTTTTCCGCAAAAAACTCGGCCTCTGTACATACAGCTCAAATGGATTGATTGATCGGGATGAAACTTCATAATTAAGCTGTTTTCATAATTTAGGAGATCCGATAACAGCATTTACGAAAAACGATTAAAAAGAAAAAGATTATCAATTAAATTGCATACAAAATTTTTTCCGAGCATTTTTTAAGCTTTACCGGAAATGACGGGTTTTGATAAAAAAAAGCCTTTATTTCACCAAAATTCGACATCTCCATCCAGGCGTTTTGAATTTTCGGAGTAAAACTTTCAAAGCTTTGTCCGTAAATTGGGAGATCCATTCGAAGTGTGGTTGACATCTGTGTACCAGATAAATGCAAGACAATTTTTATAACAAATTTTTCGCTTTAGATATTATGTGCGGCATTACTCAAGATTTATGTACATTTGTCATAAAAGAAAATCGGGTGTTTGCATACCAATTACATTCCTCCATTTTTTGTTTTATTTTTTTGTTTAACTCGAGGGAATCAATAATAATAAAATACACATAAATTTTAGACGTATACTCTAGTCCTAAGTGATACGCGTTCGTTCGCAATGTACTCAATTATTAGACATATTAGTAGGATCGTATAATTATGGTCGTCGAACCTCATCGGCGTAAAGTGAAATATTTTTATGTCTAAAACATTTTTGTTGTTATTCATAATAGATATGCCTCTACTAAAAAAATATTTTTATAGAAAATCCCACTCTTGGGTGATATTAAAAGCAAACAAATTTTAAATTTTTTTTTATAACTAATGCCTAAATGTTTGGTAATACTCCCACTGAGATTGTTGCCATTTTTCACAATTCCATTATACGAGTGAAATTACCTATTGCCATAAAAGCTTTTGTGATGCATGTAAATATTGCAGGAAATGGCACTCAGTAGAACAAAGCGCATTCTTTCAACTAAATCCGGGTGTAATACAATAGGTTTCTGTCGGTAATGGATTTTAATTAAATTTTCCATAAAAATTTAGCTATACTATATATCGTCTACCAACGACATAGTTTTTTTTTTGTTTTCTGCACACCTAAAATTTTCTCATAACTTTCCTCTCTGATTTTTACCATGGAATGGTAAGTTATTAAATGGAAGTTGATTTTATGAATTTTATGTACTCGACAGCTACGGCTATAAAAATATTTGTCTAGTCCTTGAATCGTGTTTGTCGAAAACTTATTAAAACTCACCCAACATTAATTTGTGTACAATACTGTGGGAGGAAAAATTAGAAAACGGTTAGACAATATAATTTCCATTTACCTGAAAGGGTGTTAACTGCATGATACCTATACCATAAAAATGCTGTGAATTATTAATTCTCTCATTATATAATCAATAATGATGTATGATAGTGATTAAAACTATGTATTATCGTTAACAAATAATTTATAAACGTTATTCGATAAAATATAATTGAATTTCCATTACAAACCGATCCTGCTTGTACGTAATAATATTGTCTACGTATATAATATCATTTCCATGCGTATTACAAAAAAATAATTAATTTCCTTTGCCCAAGGAATAGCTTTCTATACAATGAGTACTCAAGATATAATCACAACACATTTCACAAAGGATTCAACAAAAAAAAATTCTGGTGCTAGACAAAATGCTTAAGCCCCAGAGGATTGTGATTTTATAATTATGTTTATGATCCTTATGTTGAAAGATAACAAAAACAGCAAACATTTTTTGTTTTTGTTATCAGGTCAAATATATTCACATATACATAAAAAAAAAAAAATTCAATCATGATAACGAGAGGAACATAATATTGTGTATACATTTTTCGAATGTCCGTAATGGAATTATGGTAAAAAATAATGGAAAATTTATTCATTTGATTTTTATGTTTATTTAGAGTATGTTAACGGATTAAATTGGGGCATTTATAGGCCGTAATCTGACCTTTCGTATACCAATTTTACAAACATTACATAAATAATGGAGCGAATATATTTGTTGCTAATAGCAAACTTTCGAAACAAAATTTTGATCTTAGATAAAAAAAAAATTACTGGCAATGCAATGCATTTCTATGACATTTCTGTTAAACGTATTTTCGATGCACAAACTATGTGATCAGGATCCACCTTAACTTATTAAAACAATTTTATAATTATTTCACCGTTTAACAATTTTATTCACATCCACTTATTTTAAATTTACAGTCGATGTTCTCACGACGGGGATTACGGAGACTTACGCTTGCATATTAAAAAAAACTACCGTTATAATTCACTAAAAAAATAGAGAAGAGAAAAAATAAAATTAGCGTTACTGATCAAGGAAATTTAGTATGTTTAAATAAAAATCATTTCAATTAAAAAAAGAGACATCTATGAACGGGTATGGTTTCGTTTTACACGTCCTCAACTTCATCTTCGGAGACTTCTTCATCATCATCATCCTCGTCTGGCATTACTACCAACCTCATATGATCCGCTGGAACAACACCTTCGAACCGCCTACGTCCCTCATTTCCACCTAAATCTTCCACTTTGTAACGGTCGCCATACATAATCTGGGTGATTGTGAATGGCCTCCTAAATCGACGTTGCAGTTTTTTTACTTTCTCCTGTAGACACAGGTTCGCGATATATTACTACCTTATCGCCAATGCTATATGTCACTTGTGATTTATGCTTTAGCATGAAACGATGCTTTTGATATTGCTAATTCTTTTTGATGTTTGTCGACGCGTTTTGTTTATTTTCATCTCGACGCTCCAAAATTTGTCGAAAATCATATTCGTTGTATTCGTCGAGTAACGTTATAGTTAATTTATCATCATAAATCGACCGTGGTTTGAATCCGAATAATAGTTCAGCTGGTGAATATTTCGTTACTGACTGTTTAGCAGTGGTCGTTAACTGAATAACTTTTAAATGATCCTCCCAATCAGCTTCGTTGTTGTCCGACATTGTTGTTCGTATAGAATGCAGAATGGTACGGTTGTAACGCTCAACCTGGCCGTTTGCTCTGGGGGTTGATACAGCATTCAGCAAATGCTCTATCAAATTCTCTCTACAAAACATTCCAAACTCCGCAGACGTGAATGCGGCATCCCGATCACTTATAATTCGCGTTGGCATTCCAAAATATAGAGCCAATTCTTTTATGAAAATAATGACATGTCTTGTAGCAGTGGGTCGAACAGGTTTCGCTGACATATACTTAGTAAACCCATCGACCATTACAATGACATGAATATTTCTCCGAGAACTCTTAATAAAAGGACCAAGATGATCCAAGTGCCAAGTATGAAGCGGTTTCGGGCACAAGCGTCCGTGTGACCTTCATGGATCTTTTCATTATCAAATAATGTTAGTACATCTCTACTACAAAGTTTGGGTTTTAGTTCAGTGAAGGCTTCCTCTTGATATTTACCCCATTGAAAAATAGAATCTTTTTTAGTTAACCTAGTTAACGGTACGGCGAGGAGTGAAAAACGTGGAACAAATTTCCGAAAATAGCTCGTAAGACAAACGAGTTGTCTTACTTCGAAAGAAAAAGAAAATCTATTCGTTTTTGTCAAAATTTACACTTACTCAATTTGAGCGTCAATCCATATTCGCGTAGTTTGACTAACATCTTTTCAAACAAATGTATACCTTCTTCAATACTCGAACTAGGGATAACAATATCATCCAAGTACACAACTATTTTATTTTCTAATTCAAAGGCTAATCTGGAAATAAGCCTCTGGAACACGGCAGGTGCGTTTGCAAGCCCAAATGGCATTCTTTTGAATTGAAACTGTCCATCATGGACAACAAACGATGTTAAATGCTTTGACTCCTCAGCGACTGGAATTTGGTAATACCCTGATGCCAAATCCAATAAAGTAAAATATTTTTTATTCGACAACTTCTTCATTAAATCTTCTATATTTGGTAGAGGGAAACGATCTTTAATCGTTTTACTATTCAGCCGCTGAAAATCAATACAAATTCTGTCTTTGCCCGTTTTCTTTTTGGCCATTACCACAGGAGATGAAAAATCTGATATTGAAGGTTTTATTACACCTATTTCAAGTAGTTCGGATATATGTTCCTTAATTATATTATTTTTAATTGATGAGTAATGATATGATATGATAGTTTAATCTTAATCTCTATCTTATTAGTTTTACCTATCTCTTTTATACCTAAAGCCTAATTGATCATTCTCAATCGAATTGTTGCTGACAACGCTACTCGGAACATGGATATTTTCAACCTTTCTAATAGGCACTACTCTATCTTTTAATTCAATTTTATTATTTTTGGAAGTGTTTAATATTTGAAGCACTCCCGGTGATTTAACTATTACAATATCTGGTCGATTCAACGCACTTTGGCCTATCATAATTGGAATTATTTGATCCTTTTCGTTTACAATCAACGCTGAAACTTGGATTTCTATATTATCCACAATAAGTATAACATTATGAATTTCACCTCTCACCCTAACAACACTATTACCAAAACCACGTAAAACTTGATGCGATATGCGATGGATTAATACTGACTTTCAAATCATTAGCAAAACTTTGTTTAATAGTAACTACATCACTACCAAGATCTATAAATCCAACCGTATCTATACCATTGACTTTAACGTTCTTATAATACTCACTAGTAACCGATTCAATTCGTCTCACAGATTTTTCCTCACTTTCTTTTTACTACAATCTATTTTATAATGCCCAAATTCCCTACAGTACGAACAAATTTTCCTTCTAGAGGCCGGAGCAAACGAATTATTATTATTATTATTTCTACCAAACGAATCATATTTATAATAGTCGCTTCATCTAAACCACCGTCGCTTCTCAGTCGTCGACAAACTCATACACAAACTTCTTAAACGATTGACCTAATTTTTTCACTTTTCTAGCTAATTCTCTATGAACTGCCGCTACATCACGCACTCTATTAAATTCTTGTACAATATTTACACGTAAAACTGCCCAACTGTTTATTTCGAACGCCACCGAATCATACCATAACCTTGCCACTCCGTTCAATTTATTAACCACAGCGTAAAGTACAATAAGATCGTTTACTTGAAATAAATTCTGTATACGGTCGACTGAACTTACCCATAAACTCACCGATTCCCCATTCGATCCACTAAAAACGGACAACAATCTTGATACTTCGGTTGGTGCAAGCGATACACTGACGTTGTTTCGATTAAAATAATTATACTGATTATCCGGGTTCGGCCTTCAGTTTTTGACAATTTCAGGAAAAAATTGGTTGTGCTGCCTTCCGTCGTTAATCATTTGAGGAACAAATTGATTTTACGCAAAACTGTTGGCTGGTTGTGCAATATTTATTGATAAACAATTTGTTATATATGAAAGTAATCATTCACTTGAAGAGTAACTAACGTTATTAATTTTATGCTAAATGTTTTAAATTACAAATGTAGGCCGATTAAATAAAAGGTATGTGATACAATATAGTACGTTTAGTATGAAGTCGAGTCAACTTGTAGATAATCACGCCGATTATAGAATCCGCGGGAGCGAATCGAAAGCGGATTGAAAACTGCATAATATAAAAAAGCATTAAACAAAATTTAAAATCATAGTATCATAGAAATTCCTATGAAGTTTCATACAATTATGTCGTCAACTATTTGCTTTTTCAAATCAATGTAAATTTAATGGTTCAAATCGGAACCAACGAAAATGTATTCTACAAGCCGAACTGTACTCGAGTATACACCGATCCTATCAAATATTTTGGTCATCTATTCATTTGTATTAGTATAAAAATACAGGAAAAGTTCACAAAATTTTGTAATATAATATACGACAACATGATATACGCACACATTAAATAGAAGTAAAAACAATACAAATAGAAGAAAAATGTAAAATAGAAGTGGAAGAGGTGGAGCTAGATTTCATTATAATTTAAATTTTTATTTTTTATTTTGTTTAGTGTGGATATTGATGTGAAGGAGAAAGGTTATGCAATTTCTGTTTGGTGCTGTAATTTTTTAAAATGAAGAAATAAGCCTATATGTTTATAATGCTCAGCAATCTTGAAATAAATGTGGTGCATTTATTAATGAAATAAAATTATAAATGACTATTTTCCTTTTAAGTAACAATTTTAGTTCTAAATTTCTAATAAACGAAGAAACGATAGTATACTGTATAAGGATAATAATTACAGACTTGTTAATGTAAAGCTTTACAAATTTTTATTTTATTTTTCAACATTGTTTCGTTTTTTTTTACGAAATTTTTTCTTCTTTATTTATACACAATACCAATACCACTACATAATAGGCCATTTTTCTATATAAAAAAATTCCATGAGCTTGTATAGGTAAATCCAAACAAAATCGCGGATGCCATACGAGTAAGTAAAAAATTACATGGGACAAAAAAAATTTTTCATTTGTCCCAATAAATCTGCTTTATTATCTACAAACATAATTTATCTGAAGGATCACGATAAATATTGATATTTTGAGAAACATTTCCAATAAAAATATTCCCTATTGAGTAACTTTTCATTTAGCAACTTACTGATAAAAGTAACAACACAATTTTTCAATGACACGTGCGCGTATAAGATTTTTAATTTCTCTTGGCTCTCTTGTATTATTTGTTTTGGTTTTGTTTCACGACATACAGTACCGAAGAAAATAATGAACTTAATTTCACACATTTTATTTGTGTAATGAATTTTAGATTAGAGGGTATAAAATTTTATTTATATTCGTTTGTGTTTTGTATATTATTTTTGTAACCTGCTATGTAATGTAAAACATAGAAAGATTTTACCACAGTACACATAATACAAAAAATTATTATGTGTGATATTTTACTTCTCAAGTTTCAATATCGGTATCGTAATTTTAATTCTTTACTGTAAATTTTACACAAGCCCACAAAAAAATCCAATTGTCGATCAAATTGGATTTTTTTTAGTTATTATGTACAATGGTACGACCAACTAAATCACGCATTTGGGCTTATCATTAGTATTGATTGATTAAAATGTATTTTGGTTTATTACACCACATTACTTAAAAATCAAGTTTTATTTGAACAAAAATAAAAACAAAATATTTTGTTGTCATACGCAAAGACGTACATCATACGCAAAGACGTTCAACATATTTTGGTTTACTAAAAAAGTAAAAAAGCATGTAAGAGCGGCAGTAAAAAATCTCGTGTATTTTTGTTTTTATTTTATGTTACGAGTTTACGACGGTGTAAAAATAAGTTGCTAGTTTAATTGGAATATTACTGAATGAAAAGTTTTCTGAAAACAATTTTTGTTTTAAATAATTCAATAACAAAATATTATTTATTTCTTGCAATGTATTATTCAATTTAACTTGAACGATACAAATTATTTATTACAAATAATGAAATTGTTTTTTTGTAGCCATGTAATTTTTTTTTGTTTTGTATGGAATTCTCATTTCTTTTTGGATTTACATACACAAACAAGATTTTAACAAGAAATGGCCTGTTATTGTATTGGTATTGACAATACCTATACCATGATATAGTCGACCGAAAATTGTGTATGTATTCACAACAATGTGGCTTGTAATCAGTGTTGCCATATATTTTAGAAATAAAAACTTCATTTCAGAAAAAAAACTTCATTTTATTTAATCAAAACGGTTTAACAAAAAAAAAATCGATTTGATCGATATAAATAAAAAAAAAATAAACAAGGAACATATTACCTCAGTCTTATAAATAAATTTAAAATAAAACAGCCTTCACTAATTCATATTTTGCTGTTGACTCGAAAAATTGATTAAATAAAAAATCTGGGGGACTATTTATGAATTCGATTTGAAAACGGGATAACTATTTAGTTTTAATAGTACTCTCGTTTTCGAATCGAATTCGCAAATAGCCCCCCTGAACTGCATCAGTGTCTACTATGACGAGTTCCGTCATTTATTTACATCAGCTTGTCTTGGTCAAAACACCATACATTAAACTTTATATATATTCGAATTTCTAACACTTTTTGTACATATTTTGATTAAGTTTTCTCAACATTTTATTATCATGTTGAAACGTTAAGCAATTGTTATTCATTTTCCGCATGTAATCTTTTGTTAATAGTATTCCGGTTAAGGTTTCCGGATCTAATCTATTTCGTATTTTCGTTTTATTTAAATTTATTTGCGAGAAAATTCTTTCCACGTTTGCTGTTGCTACTGGTACTG
The DNA here is from genome assembly GCA_947310385.1 of Nephrotoma appendiculata. Lineage (NCBI taxonomy): Eukaryota > Metazoa > Arthropoda > Insecta > Diptera > Tipulidae > Nephrotoma > Nephrotoma appendiculata. Next base: position 241,973,390 of record OX371223.1, on the reverse strand, counting down.
TAAGTACAGCCATTATAACAATATTAATAAAAGGGAAAGCAATCCTCCCGTCGCCTCTCTTAATGCTCAATATCGTATTCCAAAATTCATCAATAACCGTTGTTTCATCAATATTTAACGATGTAAAATCAAGACGTCGAACTTCCCGCCACTCATCATCATTTTTTTGAACATTTTCTTGTTCAATGATATGCGGAAATAAATTGCATAAATTTGAAATATAAATATTTTTTTTTCATAATCAAATTTAAGGGAGCTATGGCTTCCGCTGCTAACAAAAATGTATCATTAGAATCAAATTTCTTTGACAACTGGTTGCACAGTTTGATGTAGAATTTTAAACAATTATTTCTAAAATCTTCTTCCTCATTTCTACTTAAAATGTGAGTTAATAAAGGGTTGATAAAGCTGTCATTACTTCCGAACCCAAATAAATGTGTTCTAAGTTTTTTGTTATGCCCGGTGTGTTAATATCAATTTTATTAAAAGCGACTTGAGAGACCAAACTGTCCTCAACAAAATATTCAAATATTTTTAAATACAACCGACCTACTTCTGAAATCAATATGTGTACTTGCGGAGATTCGCTTTGGAACAATCGGTTTAATCTATTAACATCACCTAAAAAAATTATAAAGGGTATAGTTTGAAGTCAACTAAAAGTCAGGAAATATTAAAAAAACAAATTTAGTGAAATTTACTTACCTAAGATGAATTTTAGAAATTTCAAATACAACTCAAACGGCGGATTGTGCAGGATTGTAATTAATAATTCTATGGAACTGAATTTTTCAAGATCCTCGTGTATGAAAAATAGTTTAAGTACTTCTAACCTACTTAAAATTTGAACAACTGTCAATTCTAATGAGAGCCAACGAGTTCGGATGAAGCATTTTTCTAGGTTTGAAAAAGACCAATTTTCTATTTTTGGCCTATTTTCGATGAAATTGTAAATGTCACGACAGGTACCTTCAACAAATTTTGGTAAAAATCCGCAGGCATGATTCGCACAAAGCGCGAATGAATGACACGCACATTTTAAAATTACTAAGTTTGGACAGTCACGTTTTAGTAATATAGCCACTGAATGGTTTGCCCCTGTCATAACGTTTGCACCATCCGCCGCGAAACCAATTAATAATTGCTTATAATCAATCCTCTTGTTATTAAATGCCTCTACAATTTTTGTGTATATTGCAAGAGCGGTGCAACTTTCAACTTTAATAAGTGCAAAGAACATATCTTGATTTTTTTTAACAAATGGTATTCGAACAACTATACTTAAAAGTTTTGTCGTTGAAATGTCTGTAGATTCATCTATGCAAATAGAAAACGGTGTTTTTCTCACCAACTCACTTACCTTCTTGAACAGAGTTTCTCCAACAAAATTTTTTATTATTGAGGTTGTTTTCGTTCTTGTGCACGAAACAGCACTCATTATGTGCGAATCGTCGATTTTTGTTTTCAGCATAGGTACCAAATGATCCATGGTCATTAATGCAATATTGTGTTCTGCACAAAAAGCACTCAACTGGATTTCAGCCCTACTCACTTTTTTATTACGAGTTGTAAGCGCGTCAATTGATTTAACATTGAACGGGTTATGTTGATGGGCGTTTAGAGCTTTGCTGCTGTCTACGTGCTTTCCACTTTTTGCGTGATTATATAAATCACGTATTCCTCCTTTAGCTTTCAGTTCAACATTACAAACTGTCAAAAAGCAAAATTATGCTCACTTTTACGGATCCATGATTTTAATATCTTATCATTTTCCCAACTTAGTATGTAAGATCTTACAATATTACGTTTTCTGGATTTCTAGAAAAATTCAATAAAATTAAAACACATACAATTTTATTTCGAATAAATATTCAAGCATATCGTACCGGTGGGGAGGATTCTTCATCGATTAATTCGGGTTCATCGGTATTTTCTAATAACGAATCTGAATTTGAAGAAAATGGTGGCTCCGGTGGTTCATTTTCTGAAGTTTTTGAGGTTGAACCTGTTGAAATATTCACAGAAAAATATCAATTTTTAAATTAAAGGATGTTATTCTTAACATCAGCTCAAACATTACCTTTTGCAATAAAATAGTTTTTTATTGACGACATTTATGTTTTTATTTTTAGTAAATATTTAGTATCACCACAGCAAAAATAAATACGAGAGAGAATGTACAAATAAATATAATACAAATTTGACAGAAGTGGTATACCGTATACGTTTCCCAGTAAACAAAAAAGTATAACACAAAAAGGAAAAAGTATACTACAGAAAATATGTCCCCAGAAACCCATGAATAGCGAATTGATTGTTCGTTTTCGAATTTATTGTTTTACTCATTTATAAGATTAGTTTACGAAAAATAACGATCAAAACCTAAAATGGGTAATTTCCTAAAAAAAAACTTCATATGGAGAGAAAAAACTTCAAATCTTTTTCAGGGTGAAAAAATTTCAAAAAAAAAGATAAAACTTCACACATGGCAACCCTGCTTGTAATACATTCTCGTTGGTTCCGGTTCAAATAGAACAAAAAAATCAAACTGATTTGTGTTTATGTTGGTATCAGTGAAATTTTTTTTACGTTTATAACGTTTATACTCATGGCATCATTTGTGATTTGAGTTTCACAGCGTTTAGAGTGAATTTATATCAAAAGTGTGTTTATATCAAATGATTTAAGTTTTTGCGTTAAAAAAGTTTTAATCATGTTTCAAGTGATCGAAGAATTGTTGGCATTGTCTTCCTAGTTGTCATCGGAAGATTTTCTCATGTATTTGTCTTCAACAGATGAAGATGATTTTGTGGAGATGCAAACGGAATCATTTCAGAGACCTTCAAGAAATTCAGATGAAGAAGTGAGTTGTGGATATATTTGAATTGCTTTTTTAACTAATTTAATTTAAACCTGTTTTTTGTGTTTATAGTTTCCTCGTAATTTTCGAGAACGCGCGCTCCATCTAACAAGCATATTCAAAAATATGAGAACTAAGAATTTTACAGAAATTTCAAAGCTGGAAGGAAGACTGTAACTGCCGAGTCGCCAATTTGCCTAACGTCTCCGAGTTAGCCGCTCACACCTTACACACTTCTTAGAATTCCTGTTCGATATATCGAACCAATACATTATATTTCGAAAAACAGATAACGCAAAGCTTGAAAAATCGGCAGCATTACAAAATATATTTTAAATTTAATTGAAATCTTATTTTTTTGAAGTGAAACTTCTTTGTGCCCGTTCTCATTGAGGAAAGTCTTCATTTCCGCTTAAATTGACAATTCCTCATTAAATTTACCGCTCTCCTACAATTCTCGAGTATCGTTGTCTAATCGAGACAAAATCATTCCAATGACGAGTAAATCTCAGTTTTGCGTTGAAATATCGTGTGTTTACGGAGAGAATGTGATTGTTGCCTTCGTCTACCATTGCCTAAAGTTCTTTGCGTGACGTAACCTTGTTACCTTTTGATATTTTCAAATAAGATTCAATATGATAAGATACGATACGCCGTTTGTTTCCATGACGATTACATAGGGCTTGCCAAGCAAGCTCATACCCTCCATCAGTGAATGCAATATTTTCAAGATCAAATAAATGCCTCACCTTGTAAATAACCTCGAAGATGAACGTATTTTTCTATGCTCGACATAAATGTCTTATTGTGTATATAAACCATGTACACTTCCGTGAACGTGTTCCACTCTTCAAAATTACCCGAAAAATGCTTAATCTTTGGATCAACTGGACGTGATGTGATTGATTTTATATCCTTTATATCCCTCTGTCAAATGTGGGACCACCATTAAAATTTGATTTTTCCACTATCTCGTAATATTTACTTAAGCATGTTGCAGCTTCTTCCTCGAATTCAATAAGTTCCACCGCGTGTGTATTATCATAATCAGATAATGCATATATTAGTTCAACGTAAATGGTATTGTACTGAGAAATGCAGTCCTTGATTCGAGTTTCAACTTCAGCATGAGTTTTATTCTCAGTTGTGTCGAGAAACGCTTTATGTTTCGTTAAACGTCCCTTTTGCATACCACGTCAATTATCGTAATTATCGATGATTGAGGCTCGCGATTTTGACCTAACCTTACTTTGTGCACTGAGACGCGTAGTAATTCTGTTGCATCAACTTCATTTACAACCAAATCAACAATTCGATTATATTATCCGGCTCGTTGCGACCAAAATGTTGGCGTGTTTGATTCGTTCCACTTTTGTGTTGGTCGTATAATAAAAATTTACTTTTTCTTGTATTAAAAAATTCAGTTTATTATTCGTACTGATTACAATGAAAAAATTTTACAAACTAAAATTACATTGCTTCATTAATTTTAATGTAAAACAGACTACCATGAGACGAACAAAAAAAATTAAAATATGTTCAGAGAGCTTAACAATGTGGACTGTGTAAATTCAATTCAACCAGAAAGTTTATATTTGACGTAACAACCATTGCTGGTATTTGCAAAATCCCATTTCTGACACCAAATGTTTCATATTTCGGGCGTTCGGTATAGATTCGAACTTGATTTCGCAAATAAAAACACCAAGCGGTTTAAGTAACAAACTTTATTTCCCAACAACTTTAATTTCTACAGCAAATCGCTACTTTCAACTCTTTATCACTGATTCACTTTTAATATTTACTTTCACACTGTTTGCATCTTAACGCGCACTCTTCCCTGCGTCAGTGCGTCCCAAAGTGCTCGCCTTTAAATACTTGTCTATTGCTGTTCAAGATTTTTCCTTTTATTGCATTTGGCGATGCATGCGTATTGCAATTGTAAATCACTTTCATATAGTTATGTTTGCAAACATTCCCGATCTTGATGAGAACCAGCGTTGTTAATTTCAGTATTTGTCATGATGATTATCGCCGCCGTATATAATTGGCTTTTTTGTTATACGCATATTTAAAAATGCTTCAGAGGATTTGGGATTTTGCCTTAACAGGGGAAGGAGTGTATGGGGTAGCTTAATGTTGATGGTAGCTTAATCTTTTTTTACTCCCGAAATACTTTAGAATTGCGTAGAATAACATTAAAATTAATTTAATCGAGTTTAATAATTTTTAGAAAATCAGCAAGGCTCCCGTTTACCATTAGCATGTCGTTTTTATCCGCATTGGTCACACCATACTTTGTCTTAAACAGAATTTCGTTTAAAAATGGAATTTTTAAGAATTATTGTACCAAAATTAACTTTACAACAAAATTTTTAGCTGTACACAAATTAACACAAAGTGTATTTGTTAAAAAATGTAGTACAAAATTGTCTCGTAAAATCCTAGGTTTAGAAATTGATCTAAAATTCGGAATTGTATTTAACAATTTTAAATATTTTATGTTTGTAGTCGTTACTATGTGTACAAAATGAAGAAGGTTAATAATTGGATCAACAATTTATGAAAAGAAAGGGGAAGGTGCGTCAAAACTTAGCTTTCCAAAATACTGTCAATACTCTACTAATTCCTTTGTACTAAGATGAAAAGGAACAAGGTTGTTGTCCACCAGTGGTTTACAATTTTTTGTCGCCATTTGGGCGAATATTAATACTGACAGTTCATACTTAACACTCGTGAGGAACACACGTGGTAAGTTAATTCGAATGAACAACTCGGTTTACTAAGCCTTTCAAAGTCGACAATTTAGCGGATTCTTAAAGAATTTGTAGAAAGAGGGACTGTGGCCAATATACCAAAGTGTGTGCAACAACGTATGGTCAGAACACCAGAAAATATTGCTGCTGTACGTGAAAGTGTACGAAATAATCCAACGACATCACTCAGACACCGTGCAGAAGAACTTGGACTTGGAAGATCAACACTAGCCAATATTTTACATAAAGAATTGGATTTATTGCCGTACAAAATTCAATTAACACGAGAGCTACTACAAAGAGATCATTTGCGGCGGCGTACGTCTGCAAATAAGATATTGCTGCTTGACAATGACAATCCAGATTTTTTTGAAAAATTGATATGAGTGACGAAGCTCATTTTCCCTTAAGTGGACATGTAAACAAACAAAACAGCCGGTTCTGGGCCGTAAATTATCTACAAATAATTCATGATTCATCATTTCAGCCCTACAAAATGACGGTATGGTGTGCAATTTGGGCTGAAGGGGTCATTAGCCCATATTTTTACGAAACTATGAATGGTTTAGTTGTGGCAGTCACTAAAGCAGAATTGCATGATAATGGTTTAGTGAACATGTGCTTTCAAGAAGGCGGTACAACATGACATACTGCAAGTGAAACCATGGAATTGTTACGTTAAATGTTTCTACAAGAGTTAATTTCGAAATCTGTTGAATTGGCATTCACGGTCATAGGGTTATCTTAAAAGTAAGGTTTAAGCAAATAAACCAGTTAATATTGAATAACTTAAAAACAACATTATAGAATAAATTAACAAGATACATGGTAAATTCTTAACTGCGAATGATTTGCTTGTGTCAGCTTGTAGGAATTCTTTAGCATCTAGCAAGAATAGTTGAGGTAATTGGAGTCTTTCACCAGAGATGTCAGTGTTTTTCTTTAATTTTTTTCTATTATTTAATTAGTTCGGGATAACCGCGAGTTTTGTGAGTCATATTTGATTGCTTTAGGATATAAGTAACTAATAACTTGATAAACTAAATCATTGACATTAGCAAATAAAATTGATAGTTATTGACAGTTATTTTTGATGGCATCATCCTCTTGAGTTATGCAGCGTTGGACTAACACCGCAACAACTTCGATTTTAAATTTGTAGTAAGATCCTCTGAAACAAGGAGGAACTGAGTAAAATCTAACAATTATGTGTATTTTATTACACTAACACTAAATTAAAATTATATATAATATTTTAAATAATGTGTGCATCATTTCGAAGGAGAACATCATTTCAAATAAATCGAAAATTTCGATTCATTTTCGATTAAAAATAATTTTAGAAGTTACCAGTTCAAGACCCTACATAACAACGAGAAAGATTTCAGATGATAGTTTGGCCAATCTGACAGGGTGCAACTTAGATAATTGTAGAACTACATATACCCTGTACAAAATGAACAACGAGTCGCTTTTATGACTGGACAATAGCAAATTTTTTAGTGCTGTGTAATAATCCATTTTTCAACGACTAAAAAACGTTCTTCAGTTAAGTTATTTAGTGTAAAATATCGTGAGTGTTAACATTAACAACTACGACCCCAGAACAAAGAACTGTTTAGAAGCTGGTTCATTTAAGCGATTTGAGAAAACATTTTTCAGGTTACGTCAACGTTTAGAGAAAGGGTATCATATCATGCGAGAAACAACATATATTATTCTTTTTTAATAATAATTTAATTCAATATTCCAACATCCTTGCAAATTGATTAATTATGTAAAATTCAAAATCCAAACTAGGATTCCATTCTCGCTTAAAGTAACATTAGTTTTATAAATTGTTATACACTTCTTCACACAAATAACACTTTATATTCATTGTTACCCTATAGTTACTTATGTTTTCCCATTGATATAATTTTTGGCTTTTCTTGACGCCCTTTTCGATCCTTTACAAAATACATCTAAATGAAAACGAATTTCATAATTTTACCTAAGTTTTTTGGCGAAGTTAAACTCTTGTGCTCCACTTTTTAGTTGAGTCTACAATATACAGACTGCTAAGTTGAAGCAACCATATTATACAAAGTACCCTTCATAATCTCTATGTCATTAAAAAGTAGGTATATATGTATAGTAAACAACTGTGAAACCAATCTACCATGCATTCTTGTCCCAACCAATTTTCTGTTAAACAAAAAGAAAATGTAGCTTCCGTTCCAAGGATTTTATATTAATGCCGCATACTTGAGTATTTTTTTTTTACAGAAAAAGTTGTTTACCGTCTCCTCTCTTATCTGGTTTATAATGGAAAACATGATTCTTTCAGTCTTTCACATCTTAATTGAAAACAACATTTAAAGTTACATTAATAATTATGTTGTTGGTATTACTATGGATGCCTACCTGTTGAATTATCTATGCGGTAAATTTATGTATAGAATCTTGGAACTCTACATAATTTAAATATTTTAATTAATAATTTCAATTTCATCGTCATTGCACTATACATAGCGACTCAGTTCATACAGGGACCTAATACGTATCGCATTATGCTAAAAAAATATTAGCTACGAGTATATGGTTTTGTTAGCAACGCGCATAATATACTCGTACATACCTACGTTTAGATGGGTTTTCTGTGTTTTCAGTCCTTATGTACCGATTTTTCTTTACCTTTTGTTAAATTGAACAAAATACTTTTTGCAAATTGAAAAAATTTGTATGTTTTGGAAATTCTGTATAGGTGAACTTATTCTTTTAATGATGTTTTGATTTGGTAGAACACGAGCGTAAGTGCGTTTTCAAGTGGTTGTTATGTTATGGATCAAGTAATGTAGAAGCAGTGGGTGGCACATTGTTAGCATTTTAATTAGTATTTTGAGTTTTGTCGTTAAGGAATTTTTTTGCTTATTTATTGCACTTTCTATTTCTGGAGAATTTCGTTATTTGCTTTCGAAATTTTCAATAATATTGTCAAGAGGCTAAATATATGTGAATTAGGTAATACAGGTGGAATAGTCCTTGAATTTAAATTATTTAAGAAGTAGAGGGATAGATATAATTATGTTAGTGTTGTCTGATTATTTTTTTTTAATTTCGGGGATAGAATCCGAGAATAACCTGTTATAATGTTGCACAGACATGTTGATTATAATTTGCTAAATAAATTTGATTCTAATTGCGACCCTTGATCTGTAGTTATTACGTTTGGTACTCCGAAGCGTGTCATCCATGTAGAGTATACAGCAAATGCAACAGTGGCGGCAGTAATATTCAGTAGACGTACCACCTCAGCCCATTTCGTATTTCGATCGAGTATCCCTGATTAGCAACGTCCCTAAAGAAGTAGAACCCATACAGCTGAACATTACAAGATTGTATGGATAATTATAGGCTAATTAAATGCTGTATTAAAAAAAATAGGGCTCCATTCCTTCCAACTAAGACGGTAGTTTCTGTTAGCTTTAGAAACAGTTAACAGAACCCATATCAAAAGGTTTTTAAAAAAATAAATTTCTTTTTATTCTGTTCTTTCTAGAAAGAGCTTTTGGCTTTATCACTTCAGAGCTAGCAGAACCCAAATCACGTACCAGTATATTTAGGCTTATTATGGCTTATATAAATTCATCGGTGAAACAATTTGGACTCCACTCGTTCTTAACCAAACTTGAGGATCGACATACAAATAATTTTAGGTTCCATTCGTGACACTTGATTAAAATTCAGGTCGTTTAATTTAAAGCAAGCAAAACTCAAGTTGAAAATCCAAACCGAAATTAGAGCGCAAAATTTGATCCATTCCATTGATATACAAATAATTTTAGTCTCATTATGCCTTAATCGAATGACCCAAAAGCTAACAGAACCCAAATCGAAAATCGAACTCAAACCGAAATTATAATGCATACCAAGATCAATTGACGTACACATAGTTTTAGGATCATTATGGCCTAATCAAATTGCCCCTCCACTCATTCTTGATTAAACTTCAAGTCATTTAATTTAAAGCATATGACTTCGAATTTGATCAGATTTTCGATTTGGGTTCTGCTAGCTTTAAATTAAATGATCTAAAATTGTACCAAGAACGAGTGGAACCCAAAATTTTTTAATGGGTCATTTGATTAGGCCCTGAGAGCCTAAAACTATGTTTACGTTAATTGATCTTGATATGCATCTTAATTTCGGTTTTGGTTCAATTTTCGATTTGGGTTCTGCTAGCTTTAGATTAAATGACATAAAGTTTGATCAAGAACGTGTGGAACAATTTGATTGTTATCAAATTATTATTAATCACGTGCGTAATTATTAGATTATATTTCTCAGTTAATTAAATCTAGAGGTTCTGCTCTGTGAAGCCGTCTGTATTTCGGTTGCCTTAGTAGTTCTCTAGCTAATTCGTTATGGTGTGATTCCAGTTTCAGTTGGTACTTAAGACTGCATGATTTAATTGTCTCTTTGACAGTTTTGATTCCTAGGTCTCTACGGATGTTGCTGTTTCGAATATACCATGGGGCATTTGTAATACTGAAGTATCGTTGCTTGCGTTCTTTGTACGATATCTATATTTGATGTACTAGTTGAGCCCCATTGTTGGATACCATATGGGAATTAGGATCGCTTTGTATAGTAGAACCTTGCAGTCTAGAGAGAGTTTCGATTTTCTTACGATTATCCAGTACATGTTAAACATTTTATTTTTAGTTGTTTTAGTTGAACACCGAGATATTTGACGTTTTGTTTGTTGAGGAGTCGTGATATTGTTCAATTTTACTCCAGGACATGTACGTCTATTCAGTGTGAATGTTGTATGTGTTGATTTACATTCATTCGTCCTTATCCGCCAACTTTTTAACCAATCTTCTATTTTGTGTAGATGTTCTTGTAATTCTCTTGATGCTGTTTGAAGGTTTGTGTATGTAAACAAGATAGCTGTGTCATCAGCAAAAGTTAAAGTGACAATTTTTTCAGTTATTGGTAAGTCAGCTATATACAATACCTTGCGGTACTCCTGCCTTTATCTCGGTTAGATCAGTAGTGGCAGTATTTTGTTTCACCTGGAACATCCTTTGGGCTAAGCAGTTTTCAAGAATTGCATGAAATTGTCTAGGCAGAAGAGTTTTAGTTTTGTAATTTAACCCGTCATGCCACACTTTGTCGAAAGCTTGCGCAATATCCAAGAAAACTGCAGAGTAATATTTCTTTTCTTCTAAGGAAAGCTTAATTGTATTTACAATTCTGTGCACCTGTTCTATTGTGCCGTGTTGCTCTCTAAATCCAAATTGGTGATCTGGTATAATGCGACCTTCAGATAGTATAGGTATTAGTTGTTGTAGTAGCATCTTTTCAAAAAGCTTTGAAATTATCGGAAGTAGACTTATTGGCCTGTACGACGAGACTTGGGTTTCGTCATTACCTGTCTTAGGAATCATGATAATTTGAGATATTTTCCATTTGTGGGGAAAGTATCCACATCTCATAATCGCGTTAAAAATATATGTTAATATTTTATGCATCTATCTGGTAATTCTTTAATCATTTTTCCAGTTATTAGATCATGACCTGGCGCTGATGGCGACCTGGATGGATTTGGGTTTAACTCGTCCCTCGTAAACAGTGATAGTACACAGTCATTATTTTGTTTGTTTGGGGTAAACACTTTTTGTGGATGATTAGAGAAAGCGATAGCTTATTCTAAGTCACTTCTGGCCCACTGACCATCTGGTTTCCTTATCGGTGGGTTTGATAGCTCTAACCTTTTTAAATTTCTTGCTGCCTTGCACGGTAGTACCTGTTTTTTTGAGGTATGAGCTCACTTCGGTAATTCTGTATTCCTAAATTTTATTCTTCCCGTGTTGCTTCTCTCAGAGCTTTAATAGCTCTATTTAATTTCCATTTATGCAAAGAATATTGGTGAAGCTGCCATAGCCGTCGAATTGCTCGCTTCTTGCCAATAACTTTTGAATGTTACTTGAAAGCTTTAAATTTTTTCGAAATTTTTATTCTCCGGAGTAGCTTTTTTTGCAGCCATTTCCATTATTTATCTTAAGTGTTCCATTGCGGCACCAATGTCTTCTGGCGTGCGAAGTGGAACATCAAGATGACAATTTACATCTACTATTGTATGTTTCTATAGAGAACCCATTTCGTTAGTCTGTTTGTTAAACGTTGGGGTGGATCAGTTTTTAATGCTTGGGTACTTAGTGCTACTATTATTGGTGAGTGATCTGATGATAAATCATAACAGTCAACGACTTGAGCATTATTGTGTGCTGTTCCTCGTATTACACAGAAATCTATTAAATCAGGAATTTTCTTTCTATCTGTAGGCCAATGGATGACCAGATGATAAATAATCTAGGTTTTTCTCGTTTATTGTTTCGTAGAGTTGAATCATAGACAAATAAATGAATAAAGATCCCTAAACCAATGGAAAATTTATGTTTAAATCAAATTCTCGATGTCGTTACAAATGGAAAAATTTTTCTAGCGGCTGTTAGTAGAAATATTAGTTAATACTCAAACCTTATTTTGGTCTACATTATGAGCGCAATACATATTTCTCGCTCAATATATTTTTTCAATACGCGCGCGACAAATAAAAATTTTTATATTTGTGTATACAGTAAAAAAGAAACAAACGGGAAAATAACAAATTCAACTTATTTTTTATTTTCGTTTGAAAGTATCCTTTCTCTTATTCTAATATATATGTATGATTTATATTTTAATAAAACAGAATGAAATGAAACTAAAACGTACGTATTATGTATATACATACACGTATATACATATGTACTATTTAAAATAATGTTTGTGCACGATCGATAATTTCTTGTTTAGATATATAGAATTTAAACACGTGGTGACCATGAAAAGGAAGAGGATCTATTTTAGATGTAAGTATGTAGCTACGATGATTGCTTTGGTGTGCTGCATGAAATATAATTTAAAAAACAAATATTTTGAGGAGATGATAAGAAACATCAAAAATTTATGAACGAAAGCATATTTGACGAAACGGAAAAATATACGGAAAAATAATACGTTTTCCCCTTATTCCATATTATCTGAAGCATGGTAGGACTTGGTTTGTTTCAACTAGCTTTTGCAAATATTTTAAGACGTCGAAAATAAAAGCTAGTTTTTGATTTTAACTAAATTTGCAAAAACATTAATATTTCGATTGCGGTTGTGGTATATACATATATAGAATTATGAGTATACACAATATCCGTGCAATTCTATTTTTAATCTGCTAACCAAAATTAAAATCATCCTAAGGTTTTAAAATGACAATATATAAATATTTCGTTATTCGTTGTTGTCAATTGATTTACAAGCTCACATTAAAAGTGCACTGCAATTTTTCAGATACCAACCACCCCTTATCATGAAAACTACCCCAAATTTCTCTAGAATAAATGACCACTTCTTTGAAAATATCAAAAATAGACTATTCAATATCGGATAATGGGTATCGCTTTATAATCCACATCAGAAATGCAATTCGATTGTTAAGTTGTAACTTTAAATCATGGACACAAATTTATTTAGCCACCCACTTTATTTATTAGGTGTATAACAATTTCTACAGATTTTTTCTTCGCGCTTAAAATTATATTTAAAATAGAAAAATATTCACGGTATTTTGTGATTTTTACAGGATCGTGAGTTACATTACCTATCAGAATAGCAGAGTTTACAATGGTAACTGATAAACAGCACATTCGGCACTGCATTCTATACGAATTCCAATAAGGAAAAAAGCTTCTAAAGCTTATAAAGACAAAAGAAAATCAGAGGAGTTTTTTAAGAAAATCAGCCATTCTCATCTTGTTCATTTACGAATCAACGTGTGGATTTGACGTCATTGAAAATTATCTTAAAAATACATGCCCCCCAATATTAATCAAACCGTAATTTCATATCATACTGAAAAAACATGTTTGAAAATTTGTTTCCCAAGACGTTTATTCAACTTCTATAAATGATGCTAACGATATTATCGGGGCCAATTTAGAAGTTTCTTCTCAAGTTGAGGAAGATCCAATCTATGCGTTGAAATTATTAAATGATTTGGCAATCAAGTCGTTGCGTTTAAATAAAACTAATAAAGACCATGACCAGGATTATTTACCACCAATTGACGAAGTACCTGAACTGATGGTATTCGGAACTAATATAGATTTTATCATCGTGAATTGATAAAAAAATTTAATGACGATAATATATCCGATTTAAACAAAGGTCCTTTGAAATTGCAAACCATTACAAAAATCTCAAATAATTCACCTCTTGGTGCTAGCAATCGTAGTGGTACTACGTCTTCTTATTTTGTTAATAAAAGTATAAAACCTTCTTACATATACAAACAATTTAATAAAATAACGTTACGTGCTGATCTTTCTACGAGTTCAAGAAGGACTTCTTTAAGGACTAAATACAACAAACACAAAATAATAATAATCTACGACAAACAAGTATGAGATAAAGAAGAAAAAAATATTATTTTGGGCCACCTGATAGACGAACTTGAAGAAAAATTTTTTATTAGTTCTTGCCAGAAGGATAATTTTTTAAACCATTCTGACTCAAGTTCAATTTTTTGAGATAAAATTAAAAATCAAAAGTTAGGCAGAAAATATTCAGAAGAAATACGGAAGTTTGCTTTAAATTTAAACTTTTATTCTCCGAAGGCATAGGCCATATGTTCGAAATCAATTTAAAAACTGCTTGCCACATTCTCATACACTTGCTTATTGGTATAAAGTAGTAAATGGGCATCCAGGTTTTACTTCAGAATCTTTTCGTACTCTAAAGTTGCTGGTCCGGTCATAAAAGGAAACAGATGAGGTTGTTATTGAAAATGTATGCTTGGATGAGTTGTCCATTCATCCAAAATGCGAGTATGATTTCCACACCAATAGAATACAGGTAACCCTTCAAGAACACGGCGTTCAAAGAACACGGTTTCGAAGAACACGGATACCCATTTCCTCAAATTTCACGGTTTCATACAACTCGATTTTCGTTATTCTCTTTTATTTTGTGTTTTATATATCATAACAAAAAATAAAACGTGTCGTTTTTTTTATTTTATTTTTTGTAGTATTGAACAACACGATTTCAAAGAACACGGAACGAATTAATCGTGTTCTTGGAGAGGTTCCAGTATCATGATACGCCTAGTTTGAAGGTAGCGACCCAAATGATAATACTTTAGCTACCCAAGTAATTGTGTTTATGTTTGTCAGTTGTACTGCTCGTTGGAAAATTATTCTTGGATATTTCCCTATTAGTAGCTTAACATCTGTACAAAAGAAAAATATGTTAGAGTTTCATTGGCCTTTATTACACAATATTAGGGTTGTAACAACTGAAACAAGCATAAAATTATCTATCCAATAAAGCTAGTTTCACTGATATTCAAAATATTTTTCTTTGTTCTATTTTAATTCTAAATTGTGAACCTCTAAAAAAACACCTTTTATGTTAGCGCAAAATGTTTTTTATTTTATTAAATTTAGATTGCGTGTTCCGTTTATAATTAATTGTGTTTGAATTGGGTTCGAATATTTTCTGGGACTTCCGTGCGGCTTTCGTGATCCTGTCCTTGATTTAGGTCATCAGGCAGAAGTCCTTATTGATTTTATATACAAAAAATATTTATACTACGAACTCTTTAACCATTCCCGCAAATGACGGCTATAGCCGTCCTGCATATTTTAATTAATAAAAAAAGGAACATCATTCTTACGAAGTGTACTAATGCATTATTTTGTTAATTATTCAGTAATACATCAAAGAAAAAAAGATGTAACATTCCAGATAATATATCAATTGTTTTTTTTTGTGCGATTTTTCATGATTAGCAGTTCGATATATTTCCGCCTACAGAAACAAATGACGGCTATAGCCGTCCTATTATGTACGCGCAAATGACGGCTATAGCCGTCATTTGTCTATATATCATCAAAAAATCGGACGGCTATAGCCGTCATTTGTTTCTGTATCCGGAAATATATAGAAAAATATTATGTGATGAGCAAATGACGGCTATAGCCGTCGAGAGTTTTCATGGGAAAACTGTGAGAAAATGTGATAATTTTCGCTTCCAAACATATAAATGACGCTCAATTTCATATGGCAGTCATAAACAATTGAAAAACAAAATGTGTGTTTCTGAGCACGGTCGTCAATTAAAAAGTGTGCGGCAATGGGTTAAACATGTCGAGCAAGTTCAGCCCACTGAATTCTTACCGAAAACAAAGACATATTTCGTATAAGGTTTAATGAGGCCTCACTAAAAATCTGTGACAACTCATTGGACTATATACGATTAAAGTATGTATGACTAATGATGATGGATTATTACACATTAATTAAATACATTTACATAACCAGTTTTAGAAAATTCACTTGGTACTGGGCAAATTAATGCAATAAATTAATATTTAGTACAGGAGAAGATACTTACTGAAAAATAACTGTCCAGAAAATATTTTACTCTATTTAGTTAATTTTTATATCCTTCAAGTCCATAGTACATATTTCTTACAATTCATTTAAATCACTAATGTGAATCCAATTATTACGCATTATTTTATTTAGGTATTAGGTTTTTTCTGAGTTATGTCTGTTGCTGTTGTAGATTCCAGGTTAGCTCGCACATCTTCAAACTTTCGAGGCTGTCGCTAAGATCGAAATCACCACTTCAAAATGTTTGTACCAATAATTACAAAATTCATAAGACACAAGGTCGACACCAAGAACACTACAAATTGATTCCCGTGCTTTAGAAGCTTTGTTCCTTATTGGAATTCGTATAGAATGCAGTGCCGAATATGCTGATTATCAGTTACCATTGTAAACTCTGCTATTCTGATAGGTAATGTAACTCACGATCCTGTAAAAATCACAAAATACCGTGAATATTTTTCTATTTTAAATATAATTTTAAGCGCGAAGAAAAAATCTGTAGAAATTGTTATACACCTAATAAATAAAGTGGGTGGCTAAATAAATTTGTGTCCATGATTTAAAGTTACAACTTAACAATCGAATTGCATTTCTGATGTGGATTATAAAGCGATACCCATTATCCGATATTGAATAGTCTATTTTTGATATTTTCAAAGAAGTGGTCATTTATTCTAGAGAAATTTGGGGTAGTTTTCATGATAAGGGGTGGTTGGTATCTGAAAAATTGCAGTGCACTTTTAATGTGAGCTTGTAAATCAATTGACAACAACGAACAACGAAATATTTATATATTGTCATTTTAAAACCTTAGGATGATTTTAATTTTGGTTAGCAGATTAAAAATAGAATTGCACGGATATTGTGTATACTCATAATTCTATATATGTATATACCACAACCGCAATCGAAATATTAATGTTTTTGCAAATTTAGTTAAAATCAAAAACTAGCTTTTATTTTCGACGTCTTAAAATATTTGCAAAAGCTAGTTGAAACAAACCAAGTCCTACCATGCTTCAGATAATATGGAATAAGGGGAAAACGTTAACAAAAATTTGTATGCTTGACCAATTTTTTGGAGACCAATCCAAATACATAGTACATTTTCCCAAAGACATCTTTCCGGTGTAAGCTGATTTTATTCATTTTCTCAAAAATAAAATCATTTATAAAATTATTAGGTATTTTAAAATTATCGAATTTAAATCATGCATCATCCTTAATAGTATACTTAGGGAAAATTTAGTCATGAATGTATTTAATTTGGACAAACAAGTATAGATAGGCATATAAAATATACACAATGTAAACAAACACAAATATGTAATATGTATATGTAATTGTTATCTGCGATCATTAAAAAACCATTTAATTATAATATTTTTCCGTTTCGTCAAATATGCTTTCGTTCATAAATTTTTGATGTTTCTTATCATCTCCTCCAAATATTCGTTTTTTAAATTATACTTCATGCAGCACACCAAAACAATCATCGTAGCTACATACTTACATCTAAAATAGATCCTCTTCCTTTTCATGGTCACCACGTGTTTAAATTCTATATATCTAAACAAGAAATTATCGATCGTGCACAAACATTATTTTAAATAGTACATATGTATATACGTGTATGTATATACATAATACGTACGTTTTAGTTTCATTTCATTCTGTTTTATTAAAATATAAATCATACATATATATTAGAATAAGAGAAAGGATACTTTCAAACGAAAATAAAAAATAAGTTGAATTTGTTATTTTCCCGTTTGTTTCTTTTTTACTGTATACACAAATATAAAAATTTTTATTTGTCGCGCGCGTATTGAAAAAATATATTGAGCGAGAAATATGTATTGCGCTCATAATGTAGACCAAAATAAGGTTTGAGTATTAACTAATATTTCTACTAACAGCCGCTAGAAAAATTTTTCCATTTGTAACGACATCGAGAATTTGATTTAAACATAAATTTTCCATTGGTTTAGGGATCTTTATTCATTTATTTGTCTATGGTTGAATGCCTTTGGGTGACGTCAACCTCGAACCCCATTGCACATGTTTAGCGTTGTAATCACCCCCTGCTATAAATTTGATTCCCAACTGATTGAAGTAATCGATAAACTGTTGTTTTTTAATTGCGTGTTTCGGTGGGCAGTAGACAGCCGATATTAAAAATTTTCCAGACCATTCTCCCAAACTGATAGTTGTAGCTTGAATGTGATCTTTACCATATTTCTGGAGCTCGTAGTGCTTTAATCTTCTTTTCATTAAGACTGCAGTGCCACCGTGTGCTTTTCCATCCGGATGTTTGGTGTCATAAAAGGAATAGCCGGTAATATTAAAAAAAAAATTGTTTTGTGAAGTGTGTTTCAGATATTAACAATATATCTATATTTTGTTCGATAAGAAAGGTTTCTACCTCAGCTTTATCTTGCGAGAGCCTGTTCACATTCCAAATAGCTAATTTTAGAACTGCCATTTTAGATTTTTGATTATATAATTTGCATAAGCGTATTCATATTTTGCAGAACAGAAAATTCAAACAAAAAACTTTAAAACAGAAAAAAAATATAAACCAAATTTTGGTTTAAGAATTAAAAATTTAAAAAATAGTGCTACAGGATATTTTTAAAGTTGTTTGGACACACTACACTTTGATAAATTGAAGTCAAATAGGTTGTCTTTCCACCACCATCATCATCATGAAACTTTAGATGGTCTCGGTTAATTTATTTACCATGATATAAATGTTTAGTTCTTTTTAGCATATTTGCGTAAGAAACACCTGGCTGTGCAAAACTGTTGGCAAACGTCTCCAAGTTATCATTTTGTGTGTTTGCCCTCGTTGGTTTGGTGACTATTGTATTTTTTGTTAACATGGCCCTCTGATTAAATTGCATATTGAGCATTCGTTGCTCAGCTCTCATTTTAGGGTTTATTTTTCGTTTTAACTCCAGATATACTGCGCAACCCTTGTAGTATGAATTTCACCGCACTTAATACAACGTAACACAGATGGGTCATGGCGAGACTTGTCACACTGTTTGGAGTCGTGGAGTTCACCACAAATAACACAAACTTCATTTAAGGTGCAGTATGCTTTCGTGTGTCCGTATTCTTGGCACTTTTTGCATTGGACTGGTCCTCTTTTTAGGTTCTTCAATTTATATTTTACGATTTAACAAATATTTTAAGTTGTAAATCTTGTGAACTTCTTTTGACTTTTCTTCCTCTGGCTCTAGTTCCAAACGGAACATTGGTTGGGGTACCTTACGGTTTACTATATTACCAATAGATTTGACATGGAAACCTTCCGCAGTAAGTTCAGCTTGTATGTCGCTAACATCTACGCAGCTTTCAATTACTTTTAGCTCAACAGTCAGCCCTTTTTGACTTTTTAGTTGGTATGTGTAATGATTTTTACCAACTTCGTCAAAATGTTTAACTAGGACTCTGAAGCCATCGATTTCGAATGTTTGAATCTTTGTTTCGTTTATATTACCTCTTTATATTAAGTAGGGCAATATAAAATTTAGAATCTGTTAATGTTGCGATGTTATTAACCAGATCATTATTAGATGCTTCCCTTAAATAAATTCAAGGCGGTTTCTCGGTTTTGAAATTCGGCGCTGCGTTTGGGTCAACGACCTCTAAACTAGAGAATCGGTTGTAGGTATTTGGTTAACACCTCGTTCAGTCCGTGTCACTTTGCTCATGCCAGCAAACTGGGCAGATCTCGGACTACGTTTACTTTTAGACTGAACAGTGATATACCTATCCAATCCCGTTTGTTCTAGTTTATTTTCACACTGACCACGTTCACTAGAATTCGTCGCACTGAGTTCATTACTATTGTTTTCGTTTAGCATTGTTAAAGTTGCTGATAAATTAATTTTTGCTTCGCGGTTTTGATTTTTACTTTTAAACTGCGGTTTAATTAGTTCTGTCGAAAAAACAAGTTTAATCATTGGCATAGGTGTTTCCTTTGGGATGAGTTGAACTTTGCCCACTTGGTTTACACTTGCACTTGCATTATTTATATTTTCTAGATGAAACTGGTTCAAGTTTGTTGTAGATTGTGTTCGGCGTTCGATGTTCGGAGACGTCATTTTTGGGGAAAAAAAAGTCCCATCATGTTTACATCATCCCTTAATCACTTATTAAGTTACAGTTTTATATTAGTTTTTTGCACCGTGTATATTTAAATGTAAAACCATTCACACAATTGAAAAAAACGATATAACAAAATAAAAAGCACTAACATTGCACTTTTCGCTTGATTTATTTTACGTCCGAACCTCACGACAGTAAAATTAAAATTTCCTAGCTTTAAAGCTTAAAATATTTTCCTAGAACGAACAGAATAAAAAATATTTTAATTTAACATTTTATTACCTAAAATTAACCTTTAATTTTCCAATTTTTTTTAAAATTATTTTTTGCTTTATAGGTTCTACTAACTTTTTCTAAAGCTAGCAGAACTCGTCGTTTTAGTTGCAAGATATGGTGCCCAAAATTTTTTAATAGAGCATTTAATTAGCCTATTATCAGCTTATAATTATCCATACTATCTTGTACATAGTGTCCCAAGTAACATTGTTCGAGCTGGTAGTTCCGACGATGCTCCAGAACAGCTCTAAAATAGCAAATTAGTAGCTAGTTGCAAAATATAAGCAATAATAAACACTTCTAGCTGTATTAAAAATTTGCGAAGCTCTTTAAAACATGTTTTCGATACTACAAGCTTTTTAATTTTTTAAAGCAAATAGCACTATTTTGTAACTTTAAAAGGTGCTTTAGAGCTATAAAAATCACAACATTAGAGCTTGTTTAATAATAAAGCTATCAACTTTAATTAAGTGATATATTTGCATTAATAGCTAAAATAAAACTAATTTAAAGTTGTTAGCTTCAATACTTATTAGTAATAATCTTGCAAAATATTTGACTTATTAAAAGCAGTTTTATTTACTGCTGGAATAAAAAAAGCTTTTATAATACTTCTGGATTAATTCTATGTTGATATGAAGCTTTAAATTACTGTTGCAACTGTTTAGAAACTTGTCGCTTTAATAATATAATGAAAACTGTAACTACTACAAATTACCGGTCTATTTGACAAATTCAACAATACATTATATTTTTTGGTAATATAAAACCCGTCAAAAATGTATAGTTCAAAAACATGGAAAAAATATAAACTGAGTAGTACATACAGATATCAAATTAAGAGAAATCGTATACTATTTAAAAAAAACTAATTCTGAGGAAGCAATATCATATAATTTTGAAATTCTAAACCAGATTTCTACAGAAAATGTTGACAGTTGTTCCTTCGGTGATACGAATGAGATATCCAGAGATACCACGGTCCCGGATAACAACAACGACTCTTCTAGCAAACAAGAAAGTAATAATATTACTAATTTTAAAGAAGAACTACGTAAGTGGGCATTGACATTTAATATTAGACATTAAGCTCTTAACAGTTTATTAATTTTGTTGCGGAAATCTGAATTAATCGACGAAAGTCTACCGAAAGACTCACGGACGCTGCTAGAAACTCCCAACTTAGTTTCATTGCATTCTATAGGTACAGGTAAATTCTGGTATCAGGGTTTAGAATGCTGTCTGCAACAATACTTTAGTGATTTCCTAGACAAATCAATGGACATTTCTCTTAATTTTAATATCGACGGGCTACCTCTTTACAACAGTTCAAAATGGCAATTTTGGCCAATTCTTTTTAACATTTTTGAAATTCGCACTTTTAAACCAATGGTTGTTGGTATTTATTGTGGTAAAGGGAAGCCATCCGATTTAACGGACTACCTAAGCCAATTCGTGGATGAGTGTAAACACCTTGTAGAAAATGGGATTTTGATTAACGGACACAAATTGATTATAAAACTAAGATGTTTTATTTGTGATTCACCAGCAAGAGCTTATATTAAAAGTACATACATACATAATATAGATTACTTTTAGCTGATTTAAAAAAATATTAATATTTTTAAATAGGTGTTACTTATTTTAACGGAAAACACGGTTGCATGAAATGTACTATCGTTGGCGAGTACATATCTTATTGCACAGTTTTTCTGAATACACAATGTGACAAAAGAACTAATGAAGGATTTCGACGCCGAATTTATGGATCTCATCATAAAAGCAATTCAATATTAGAGAACTTACCTATAGATATGGTTGAAGATTTTCCAGTAGGAGATTCACTGCATTTAATAGACCTAGGTAAATATTATCCGTTTACATTTGGTTAAAAATAAATTCTACTTAATGTCGATTGCAGGTATAGTTAAAAAATGTTTAACTGGTTGGACCCATGGGGAGTTTAAAGGCACTGAAATAAAGTTTTCAGCAACAGATATTATGAATATTACCGATAAGCTAATTAAAATAAAAATGCCCTTCGAAATACATCGCGCGGTTCGGGGCTTGGATTGCCTCTCGTATTGGAAAGGTACGGAGTATCGAACCTTTTTATATTATTTGGGTGTAGTGGTTTTAAAAGATCATTTACGTTATGATGTTTATGAGCATTTCTTATCACTCTTCTGTGCAATAAACATATGTTCAAGTGATGCGTTTAAACACTTGCTTCCGTTAGCAAGAGTCCTTTTAGATCATTACATTGAAAAGTATATTGAGCTCTACAGAAAGAAAAGTATAACAAGAAATGTTCATAATTTAAGTCATCTTGTTGATGAAGTCGAACGTTTTGGAATTCTCAATTCATTTAATGCATATCCGTTTGAAAACCTTCTTTCTACTTTAAAACGTATGTTGAGAACAGGGTCAAATCCACTAGCACAAGCTGCTAATCGAATTACGGAACTTAACAAAATAAACAAACATGAAATAAAACAAAATACATTCCCGATTCTTAAAAATGCTAACGATGATGGGTCCTATTACTCGATTATTTTAGAGAACTTTTTAATAAATAATTCAATGAGTAATAAATGGTTTCTAACTGGAAATAATCAAATAGTCGGATTCGAAAGTGCAATACAAAACAAGAATCAAATTGTCATAAAAGGAATTCCCCTGAAAACGGCGACTAATTTTTTTATTACACCCATAAAATCATCGCATTTAAATATATATTTTTCTACAACCGAAGAAGACTTGAAAAGCAATTACCAGATAAGTGATATAAAATGCAAATTAGTGGCTGTTCCCTACAAAAATGAAGGTATAGTTTTCATCCCGCTTATTCACAGTCTCTAATATTGAACTGGAAGAGTAATAAAAACAAATTTAATATTAAAAAATATATCACATGTATTTCAAAGATAAAATAATTTTTATTAACAAAATAAATATAAATTTAATTATTTCAACGTAAACAAACTAAACATACAACTTAGTTTTTATTAAATAATTCAGTTTTAATAATAAAATATATAAGATAGAAGTTGATTGTTTATTCCTAAGATGTTTTCAATACTTCGGAGCTCTCGAGGAATTTACCACTTAAATTTTCCCTATAAAATAAAAACATGTTATTTCAAAAACATCCATTATAAGTTTAATTGTTTGAAGAAATTACTTACTGTCCATTAATTTGTATTTCGCCCACACTTGCTACGTTTATTTCAAAGCTGGCTGAATCCCTACAATCATCTATTTCTAACTTCTTAGATTTATTTACTTCAATATGCTTTGGTCTATTACGCGCAGTCGACTTCCTTTTCTGACCTTTCTCTTGAATTAGGAATCTAGTGGCATTTCTTAGCAAAGTTTTGAGTTTTGCTAAGCGAGAAACCCGAATCTGCATTTATTATTATGTTTGCGAAGGACTGAATAACATTCTTAAACGATAAGAAAGCAATTTTTCCATCTTCCTGTGATGTTGAGGCTCCTGTCCACGAGCACTGAACTAAAAATGATCTGCAGAAAATTGTATCGACAAGCTCGTAGCAACATGTCCATCCTTCGCCATATCGACTGCCATTTTTTCCAACAATGAATCCCATTTGAGCAACCTAAAAGTATTTAATATTTGATAATTAAATTATTTTTAATATGACTCAATTATTTTCATACCATTGAATTCATAGCCATTTCTGATTGAACAAACGAATTGAATGATTTTGCTTCCTCAAGCGAAGATATTTTTTTAAATCTATTTAACATAAAAATGTTGTCATCAATGGCTGCAGTCACAACATTATTTCTTACTGAGTTCTCAATTTGCGTAAATATTTTTAAGAAACCAGTGTTCATATCATTCCGAATTTCGGCTTGCTGATTTAAAATTAGTCGTTGGTTCTCCAACAGCTGGAACATTATATCCGTAACATCGGTCGAGTGTGCAGTCGTGTCACTTGTTGGTGGCTCAATGTTCGGATGAATCTCTTCGTACATCGGTGATTGTGGTGCTTCACCATGTTCGTGGCCTTGATTTATTGGATATACATAATTTTTCTCCGAAATATTTGTATTTATTGGTACACCTGTTTGTACATTCATTTTTTCCACGAGCTCTTCAAAATTGGGTTGTGGAGAGCGTGTGGCACCGAATTTTTTTTTCCTGTTGCCCATTTCGGTAGTGATTGTAATGGCACTATCGTCACTTTCATTGTTATCCTCCGTTGTTATATTTTTAGATAACAATTCCTCCTCTACTTGTTCAGCTATGCCAAACGTTTTGATTTTGGTACGTTTGACAATACATGGTCTGGCGACCCATGTTGTTTTATCTGGTTGCGCAAAAGCGTTCTTGATTATAATATTCCGCTTGCGGGAACTCCAATTCGAAGGAGGGTACCAAAACACACCATTATTTTCAAGCGCTTCGGGGATTATCGCAAGAACATAACCTTTCTTAGAGGTTTCCTGAATTACTTTAAACGACATGCTTATAGACGTTTGAGTAACATTTTAAAATAACATTTTATACTTTACCAGTTTTTTTTATTTACAACCACACTAGACAATATCTAAAATGTAACTAAAAATTGCTATTCTAGAACATAAAATTTAAAAAAAATATTCCGTTACATCATAGCAATACATATATAGTAGTACCATCATTCGAACAAAATCTTTAGAGGGTGAAAATCCAGGTAGCGCGTTAATCGAAATTAAGTTATGCAATAATTTTACTAGTTCGCCTAAATGTTTGCAAGATTAAATACACTTACAGTACACACGGCGTATTTTTGTATACCATTAACCAGTATAGTATTGCTTCACTCTAACTTATTATACTACATATTAACACAGAATATATTTATTTCAACTCGTATCGTATTGTTTTACAATTGTCAAGGTCATGTAGAAAATGTGTTTAATATTTTTTGTGATAAACAATAAAACAAATCATGAATACCTTACTTCAATTTTCTTTTTATAAAAAATAGCATAAATAATTTTTTTCCTATGATAGAAATGCAAAAGAATATGAATTGTTCAATCAAATAAATCCATTATTGGAAAGGAGATATGAACGATAGGATATATACATATGTATATTAATATATTGAGTACATACTTAGCTGTGTATTATTATTGTTTATTTTAAATACATCTGTTCTCACAAACACAAACGAATAAAGATTAAAAATGAAAACGATGTAGAAATCTATATAGAACAACTAAATACAATTTTTTAAAAGGATGCCGTTGATTGCACTGTTACAGAATGGTAATTTATAATTGAAAATATGGACGAGTAATTTTCTTATATATGCATACATTAAGAACAATGTATTGTTATGGAAAGGCAGATTTTCTATTTATCCAAATCTGTGTGAAAGTTCAGGGGCATTGAACTCAATATTTGTTTCAAAATTAAAATAAAATTTATTAATTCGATTTTATCATAAAAAATATTACGTAAGAGAAGTACGTAAAAATAGGAAAATTGTCACTTGGACATACTACAATAGTATGTCGTTTTTCATTATTGTCTTTCAATCAACTATTTGTTAAGGGATTGTTCCTCATTGGAATAGAAAAAACGAGGATGTCATTATAAAGATTATAATTTCAACCAAAGCATGTCTGACTTGATCTGTTTTGTCACAGAATCCAATGAGAGTCATGTGGTGTGTACAGTGTGCAAATCTAGAGCGTATAATTATAATCTAATTATGAGCATTTAAGGTTCTCTAACAAAACTTAAATTCATTTTTCTGTTAATCTAATCTGTTAATCTCTAATAAATTTTATTGTTTAAATTGGGGGCTGAATTAATCCATCTCAAATGAATTACATATCCCTTTTGTGTTTTACTAACACAATTGTGCGGGTAGGGCTAAAGTACCATGTATATGTAGTTTTGTATGTTTTTTGAACCAATTTACACATTTGTGAATTCCTTTTTAACTTATTTTCCGTCCGAAAAAACACTATATAACTATAACACTATATATACACACAGTTGTGTTGGTTTTACTTCAAATCAAGCGAAATTTTTAATGAACAACGCCGTTACATACGTTAATTTTTTACTCACACATTTGTGTGGGTTGGACTAAAATTGAGAAGATTTTTTATTTTTCTTAGTTGAAAAAGGGATATAAGGAAGTATATAAGATATTTTTTATAAATTCAATATACTCGTATAAGTGAATAGCTTACGAGTTTAGGTTGTCGCTCACTATTTTGTAATTAAAACTATTTTTAAATAGTAGTTAAGCTAGAGATTGGTCAGCATTGTCTGAAAGAAAACGTTTCAGTTCTTTATGGCAGGATAAATAATGGCTTACTTTTAAGTTCCGTCTTTATTCGAACGCTAATTTTAAATTGTTTAGTTTGATGTACCATACAAATTATTTTTTTTAAATAAAAAATGCGTTGTGTATTTTATTTTGAATAAAAAAAATCAGTTTTTATTTTCCTCTAAATTTGTAAAGTTTTATTTTTATGTCTTAATTTAATTAATTAACCTTAATTTGTATTTAGTCTTACACCGTTTTAATACTTAATTACCTTTCCGAAACGAATATTTATTTGTGGAGACTTTAAACAGCTTTCACAATAAAACAATTTTTATGTTGCCTTAGAAGTTTGTTTGAAAATCAAACTTTAGAAAAAAATTTACTTTAAAGAAAAAATTGTCTATTGTGAGAGCTCTGTTAAGGTGATGATATATGTACAGATTTTCCCTTTAAGGCATAGAAATTATGTGCACTTGTTGGTTAAAAGTCAGCCATCTTGAATCGCTTTGAATCAATTCGGATGATTTTGCATACTCATGACGATGGCTACTAATAAGACAATAAGGCCTGTTTCAGCTGAACTAAGACAAGCGAACTGACCTATGTTCGTCGTTCTTGGTTGTATATAAAAAACTTTTATAAGCCCCGTTTCCCACTTGAGCTAAGTATTTTGACTGATATGAGCTATGTTTTCATTTAACAGCTTCACGTTTTGGTTTCTTTCCAAAGTGAAATAACAGATATATTGTAGATAAATCTCAGAGTCTACCCAATCTGTAAAGCAATGTATTTAAATTTTTATTTTCACCTTGGAGATACGAGGGTATATCAAAAAGTCTTGTAATATCATATGAAAAAAAAGAGTGAGTGAGACAACAATATATTTTTTAAAACCATTTTTTGTCGCGATGAAACTTCTAGAAGAATATTTCGATGTGAATTTTACAGTTCGTTTGTTTTTGTCAATTTAGTAACACTTGTTTTGAATTTTTCTTAAAATGAATGAAATTGAATATCGCGCCGTTATTAAATTTTTCTATAAAGATGGACGAAATGCAATTTATATATTCAACTATATATCAAAAGTTTACGGCGAATCTGCACCATCATATGCCACAGTAACAAGGTGGGTAAAATTATTCAAAAGTGGCCGGGAGTCATTTGAATACGACAACCGCTCGGATCGGCCAGCAGATGCTATTAGCCATGAAAACGTAATTTTGGCCGAATCTATTGTATTGGAGGACCGGCGTATTTCTGTTCCGCGGTTAGCGTGGAGACTTTCTCTTTCATACGGTACCACATATACTATATTACATGACCACCTTCACATGTCGAAAGTAAGTGCGCGATGGGTTCCAA
This sequence comes from Nephrotoma appendiculata, assembly GCA_947310385.1. Lineage (NCBI taxonomy): Eukaryota > Metazoa > Arthropoda > Insecta > Diptera > Tipulidae > Nephrotoma > Nephrotoma appendiculata. The sequence goes on along the minus strand of OX371223.1, from coordinate 241,945,230 downwards.
GTTTGTTGAATGCAGAACAAAAAAAAATGCGTGTTCAAACTTCAAAGGCGATTTTAGATATGTACAAAGAAGATCCAGAAAATTTCTTGGATAACATAATAACAGGCGATGAAACATGGCTTTATCATTGGGATCCGGAATCCAAACAAGAATCGATGCAATGGATTAAACGTAGTGCACCACCACCAAAGAAATTCAAAACTCAACCGTCTGCTGGTAAGGTTGTGGCAACAGTTTTTTGGGATGCTGAAGGAATTTTGATAATCGATTATATTGCACCGAAAACCACAATCACAGGCATATATTGCGCAGAAGTTTTGCGAAAATTGAAAAAAGCGATCCGGGAAAAACGGCCAAGGAAAGTTATTAAAAAAATCTTGCTTCTTCACGACAATGCACCACTGCACAAGGCTAATATTGCTCAAGCTGCATTAAAGGGCTGCGGCTTCGTGGAAATTCCGCATCCACCGTACAGTCCAGACTTGGCACCCAGTGACTACTTTCTGTTTCCCAATTTAAAAAAAAACACTAAGGGGCCCGAAATTTTCCATTGACTATGAAGTACAGTCTGTTGTAAATGAATATTTTATGGAGCAAAAGAAATCTTTTTTTTAGAGGGTTTAGGCAAGTTAATTGATCGATGTGACAAATGTATAAACCTTAAAGGAGATTATGTCGAAAAATAAAAATATTGCTGTCTCACTCACTCTTTTTTTCATATAAAATTGCAAGACTTTTTGATTTGCCCTCGTAATTAATCAGCTCACAATCAGCTATGTTTCTATCCCACAGTTTTAAATAAAGAAATTAAATAAATCGGGACGTACGAGTGTGTTGAGTTAAGCTTCGCTAATTCGGTTTCACTTATTTAGGCTTTGCAAAGTAAATCGAAAGCTGTGATCTCAAAACATGCTCACTTTGCTAAAAGAACATAGCTTAAGTGTGCAAGGGGCCTTATCGAGAAACGCAGCTATTAGCTTAGTTTGGCATCCACAGCTCATTCCACTGCACATTTGAGTTAATTACATCGCTCTCACATACATTTCAATTCAAGTAAAATGCTATATGTCTGCCAAAATATTATTAGAATCACATAGTCACATAGACGAATATGTACACAATAATAGCAATGTATGTGTGAACGATATAGCTGACTTTTGCAATCCAAAGACAACCCGAGCTAAGTTAGTTTGTATCGCTCAAAACAGAAAAACATAGCTCGCATAGCTTAGCTCAAGCGTGCATCGTTTCATTAAATTTCTTTATTTTCAACCAAGAGCGATGAACTTAGCTGACATCGCTTAGCTTAGCTTAGCTCAAATCTGCAACGGGCCTAATGGAACGATGCACATTTGAGCTAAACTATGCGAGCTATGTTTTTCTGTTTTGAGCGATACAAACTAACTTAGCTCGGGTTGTCTTTGGATTGCAAAAGTCAGCTATATTGCTCACATTGCTATTATTATGTGTACTTATAAAATATTGAAATTTGGATGACATTTGAGTATTGTTGTGTTTGGTATTGTGGATCAAATTCAAAAAAGTGGTTGAATTCTTAAATAATATAATAAAATTAGTTAATTAATTTTTGACAGGCATAGGATTTTACTTGTATTGAAATGTATGCGTGAGAGATATAATTAGCTCAAATGTGCAGCGGAATGAGCTGTGCGAGCTAAACTATGCTAATAGAAACTACGTTTCTTGCTTAGCTTAGCTGAAATGTGCAACGGGCGTTAGAATGAAGTAAGTAGCCGTTTTGAACAGAACCAAAGAGCTAAATAAAAATTAAGGTTAATTAAATGGGAGCATTATTTTCATAAAAGATCCCATTTATTTAACCCTAATTAGGTTAATTAAATGGGATTTCAGTTGGGCTCTTGAAAGTTCTTGTTGCTACAATAGCTTAAATTGTTGTAATTTTTTTTATCTTAAAAAACAAAATAATCTTTCATAAGATAAAACAATAATATTTTTATCTAAATTGTATTTTAAATAGGAAAGCAATCGCCAATGGTAGTTTTTAACTTGCTTATTAGAGTTTTAATCTGTTTACAATTTTCATAATACCCTTCTAAGACCCTTCTTAGCCACATAAAATTAAAATTTAACCCATACAAAAATTTTAAAACATGTACTAGTTTTTTTATACTGAATAATACAATTTTTTATTCTTATCTGGCAAATTAAAACCTTTCTTTAATAAATGCTTGTAACATGAAGGTGATTTAAAATCAAATTCCAAATACATTTTTTGTTCAACTTGGGTCCAAGATAATTTTAATTTATGAAATATTTGTGCAAGTACAAAATGTGTTTACTTGTGGTCGATCGTCAAGTGTATTATCAATTAATATTTTTATTGTGTTTTCTTCTGTTTGCATTTTACTTTTCTGAGGGGTATTTAATATAAACCTGAGAATTTTGTTTAAAGGTTGAACGGGTTCTTTATTTTCGTCTTCAATTTGATGTTGCGGACTAGGAAATTGAGATGGTGAGATGGGACATTCATGAGGAATTTGTGGAACTTGATAATTCTTTTAATAAGTTCTTCGAGGCCCTTTTTCATATTTCAATGTTATAGGTGGGAAATCAGGTGTTTTCAATATTCTTGTTGTTTGACTCTCAGTGTTGTGTGTCTGGTTGGAAATCGTACGCGAAACTTTTGCAATAAATTTTTTTTTTATTTAAAAAAAATCCGAATTTTAATAAACGCTTGCATCGTGCATCTATGTCATTGACCTTACACTTACAAACAAGATTATTAATTGGCTGGGGAAAGACAGTTTTTTAAATATTTTTTGTTCTAAAACTACTTATTTTGAAATCATTAAAATTAAAGTTCTTCATAATAGTTATGCGTTTGGAAGTAACTTTATTCTTGTCGAACACACGACGATGGTCATGCAGCACCGTAAAAAATGTTAAATGTTCTGGTGGATTTACAGTCATTTTTATTTAAGCAGTTTTTGTAAGCACACACCATTTTATCACGCAAATTCACAAAAGTTTTAATACACAAATTTTCAAAATGAACTTTTTATAACGTTTAAAAATAAGAAAACACAAAGCTACATGCGTTACGATTAGACGACAAGCAATAAAATTTTAAACGAACAAATTTACGAAATTAACTTGCAAACAATTTTTAAATCTTTGTAGTGTGAAGATGTATGATTTCCTTTTACATATATTGAATTGCTGAGTGTGTGCGTGTAAATAAGTATGTATATCATCGGTGGTCTATCTATATAGTTATCGAAACGAAAACCAAATAAATCAAATAATGTGTATGTGTTGTACCTACAAAATCATTTAAAATAATCTTTAATTGGATTTAAATGTAGATCGTTTTTATGGACAATCTTCAATTATTTTAGCTTTTTATAATTTTCAACGAATATTTTAACGTTCAAAATTATTTGTCTATAATTTAGAAAACATTGTTGCAATTCAAAACAAAACCAACTTAGTTGCGATCGGTATTTTCTCTCCATCATCTTTGTTACATTGTCTATTTACTTTTGAGCGTAAAAACTGTTTTGACTTATAATGAGAGCGTCATTATATGAGTAATACAATGCGATTCATTACTATTTATGATAAGAAAAAAATTTAGTTCCCATTTCTGTTTGTTTACATATAAAATTATTATTTTTATTACTATTTTATTTGTTAATTATGTATTTGTTAATTATTATTATATATGTTATTTTATTTGTCAATTTGATATGAAAAGAAACAGAAATGGGAACTAAATTTTTTTCGTATCATAAATAGTAATGAATCGCATTGTAAGTATATGTATAGAATTTTTTTTTGTTTTCTGCATGTTGCATTGTAAAATATTCTAGCTACATTTAGGAGAAGGTTATGCTATTTAGGCGGATAGGTATTGCAGAAATTCTTTAAAAAGTTTAAAACGATACCAGTAGTGGTATCTAACATTTCACTCACGAACCTACCATTACATTACTATATAATGATTATACAATGGTTACATAGTAAAAGACAAAAAATGCTCTAATAAGTATTATATGCAACCGCTACGCAGCATATAGCTCTAAATAAATGTTATATTAATATCCTCTAAAGCAAGATGAGAAATGAATAAGTTAATTAGAGCTAGTTACTCTTTAAATAAGTTTTTGCTCTACAACGTGTTTAAATTAGCGGCGAACTCATGTTTGTTAGTGCTACTAGCTTTTTTAAAGTTTTGTATGAGTGATGTAACTCTAAATCATTATACTTAGCAATCATCACTTTTTTAATGAAGATGGCTGATAATAATGACGCCATGGCTGATAATAATGACGCCATTTGCAAAAATTATATAAAAAATTTGGCAATAAGAAAATGTAAATGTTTAATTTACCATAATTTTAGGATTTTAAGAAAGTGATTGTTAAGTAGAAATATCAAAACGACTCATGCGATTCTAAACTTTGGATTTCGTAGAAGAGAAAATTATCTGTATCCAATTCTACAATGAGAAAAGGATGCAATGGCATTTCTTACAAAATAAATATATAAATTAAATTCCCTAAATATTATGTATTTAAATGGCGCGTTAAAATTTAGCCATCTATCATCCACTTATTAGCTATAAATAACAAATTGCACCAATATTTACGTTTTCTGAACAATAATATCTTAATACGAGTATTACCTACATAATGAAATTAAAATGAAATTAAAATAACGAGAAACATATGTACATATATCAATTTATCAACTAGAGGTAATACAAAAATAATCATGCCGTCATCCAAAACATAGTTTTAAATTGTCAAAATTTTATTTTTATCATTTTATAACTTGGTAGATATATTTAGAATCAATAGCTCTAATAAATTAATAAGAAATACCTCACAAGAACGATTGGCTCTATATTACAGGCTCTATAGCACTTTATTATTTTACAATTATATAACAGTTAGCTTTGATAGGAAGAAACAAATAATTCCAATCGAGTAGAAAAATTGCTCTAAAAGTAGCAAAAACAGTTCGATGTCTGCTCTAAATGAGTTTTATGGACGCTTCAAGAGCAAAATAAAACACCATTAGCTCTAAAACGAAGCTCTAAAAGCGCTGTTAAAGTTTAATTACGGCCAAAAATGTTACTTGGGGTGCTACTGTATGAGTTCTGCTAGCTTTAGGGACGTGATTATTAGAAATTGGTAAGGAACCAATGATGTCTAATTGAATTTATGCGAAGTGTTCCGAAGTTAATTTATAAAAAACGGCAGGCTAAATGGTATATGCTTTGTAACTTTTGATTTCTGACATGCTAAACAACATTAAGGTTTAGTTTTTGAATCTTTAGAAATTTAAAATGCCGCAGGTGATATTTTTTGTAAATAACTTAGCAAATACTTTAATGCCAGGATGAGACAAATTGTGAAAACCTTCAAAAACTTTTTTCCGAAATTCAATTATACAAGGTCTATAAACAGCAGCCGAAAGTTTACAATAAATTATTTTATTGCAATGGACATTTAATGGAATTTGAATACATTTTAAAGACGTGTGCAATTTGAGCATAATATGTACAGTTAGGAAGATATATTAGTTTAATGTGTGATAAGGTATTTGCAACTACATACAATGATAGTGCCCCAAATTGGCATGGTGATACCTTTTCCGAACTCTGATAAAAAACGTAGATTATTGGCTTGTGACAGACAAGGTAAACTCTCGATCTTCTAAGAGATAGTTGCAGCGCTTTATACCCAGAATGAGCTTCAAGCAATTCCCTCTCATAAGCACTCTATTTTCGCGGAGTATCATTAAGCTGAGTTGATAAAAAGCAAAGTGGTTGCCATACACCATTTATATACTGTTAAGCCACCGCCCCAATTGCCAAGACTCTGATGAGTTGACCATAATTGCTACTCTTGCAGTAGAGGACGGATATGTAAAAAGAGTTACTTGAGACAAATTTTCCTTACAATTGTTCAAGGCTTCGATAAATTCTGCTGACCAATTAATCGGGGTCTTGCTGTTTTTTTTTTTTTGAAACCTTTCAAAACTTCAGTGAGTAAGATCTGGGCTGCCACTGCATTTCTAATGAAACGTTTATAAAAATTAGTTACACCCGAAAAACTTGTGAGTTGATTAACTTTTGGTGGACGTGCGAAATTACTTATTACCTTAAATCTTTCCTCGTCAGGTAACATGCCTTCTGCTTTAACAGTATGTGGTATGTCAAAGATATTTAATTTTGTCTGAAGTAAATTCACGTTTTACCAGGATTGATAACTAAATCATTTTCTGAGAGCTTTTGAAAAATTGTTTCTAGATGTTATAAGCAAAAGCAAAATTAAGTTCCAAAAGCTGCAGTTCTGACATAGAAAGTCATTTTAGTAAACTCGAATAAACCAAAAGGAGTTAAAATGGTTGTTTTAGGAATATCATACGGTTCAATCGGAATTTGATGGTGAGCTTCGCTAAGATCCATTGTTGAGAAAACTGAACATCGTTCAAGTTGAAACAAACAATCTTGAAGGTGTGGAATTGGATAGCAATCAGGAATCACACGATTCAAACTACGGTAGTTTCCACATGGTCTCCAATCTCCGTTTTTCATCAAAACAAGATGCAATGGACTAGTTCTTGTACTGTCACTTGGTCGACAAATACTAAGCTCCATAAGATTTTCGAAATTTTTTTTTTGCAATTTTTAGTTTATCAGATGCCAAACGTCCAGTTTTACAGGAAATAGGATATCCAGAAGGTCCCAGCCAATATGCAATTAGATGTTTAACGAGTTTAAAACTGTGGAACTACCGACACACATTGGTCCAGAATTGGTCGAGAATTTATAAATCCCTACCGTCTGTTTTATTCGAATTAAAATGGTCGTAAAATTTCCAAGCTAGAATTTAGACGACTGTTTGATCTGGACCGCGGTGTGTTGCTAAATTTACTCCGAGAATTTAATCGCGTTAAATTGTGATGAAGAATTTTGAAAAAATGAACCGTATTTTAATTTTTTGAAAACTGAGCAATCACCTCCATCATATTGTCAGCTCGTTCAGCCAAAACGTTAAGTGTTACGTTGTTTTCAAAAGTGGTGAACTTTTTCGTCGAAAATTGTCTAAGAATTTTCATTGATTTGTTAGCGGCGTTTAGTGTGAGTGATGATTTTCTGTCTCCTAATAATATACATTTTTCTCGTAAACGATATACGTTTCAAAATATTTGCAGAAAACAAAAAAGCTCATATGGACCACTTCCGTTCTACTGATTTTGACCATAAATCACTGGGATATCCCAATAGAAAAAGCCGAAGTTCAATTTGTCAAAGTTTTGATAACAAACGTTATTTCCGCTTAAGTTTTACAAAACTGATCTGGACCGATCAAAATTAATTTAGAATATTTTCTTCTAAATGATATACTTTTCAAAATAACTGCAAACAACGAAAAAACGAAGCTACCACTTACGGTCGACCGTTTTCGGCCCAACACAACAGGTATTAAATTAATTTATGAGAGAGGCCAAATTTTTGTTGAAAAACAGTTTTTGTGTAAAGTAAAATACTTTTAAAAATATTTGAAAATAATGCAAAAGCTCCAATGGAAGCTGTCATTTCCGGTGAACCTATTTCAATCAAAGTTCACTGAAATCTCTCAATTTATCGAAAAAGCTTAAGTATGAAGTTTCATCCCGATCAGTCAATCAATCTGAGCTGTAAGGGCCGATCTTTTGTTAAAAATCAGTTTTTTGTGAAAAATTGTCATTTTCGGTTAAATTTTAGAAAAATGATCTGGGCTGATATTGTTGCAAATTTAATTTATAGTTTCTAATCGTTTTTCTTGTAAATGATATACTTTTCAAAATATTTACGACTAACGAGGAATCTCTTATGAAAGGTGCCTCTTCCGGTGAACCGATTTTGGCTAAACATCACACGGTTCTCCGAATTAATGGATATACCTTAAGTATGAAGTGTCATTTCGATCGGACCAACCGCCTGGATTGTAGAAAAGATATACGAAAACATCCGAAATTATAAAATTATAAAAAATAAAATTTCTAAATCAATTTAAAATTTATTAAAAATCATTTATTTTAAAATAGTTATAAATTCACTGTCTTCCGCCTCAAAATCGTGCTTACTAATGGTACCTACCATCTATAGTACGAGTATTATACGTTGTTACGTTGATATTTATCGGCTAGGTCGCTGTGTGCGAGTGCTCATAGAAAACATTTTTGATTTCGTTAATGAGTTAATTGTTTTCTTTTAAAATTTGACACATGCTTCCCAAAACTACCGGTATCGGGTTACCTCCTGCTCGGAGACTACTTTTAGTTCGTGCTCGAGGTTTTTATTATATTTTAAAAAAATCATTAAATTGCTCCAATTCTTTGGTAATGTCGCACTATCGCAGATGAGAACGATTGTTTTTACGTCTTGGAGCCGACTCAAATTCCAAATCAGTATTAGTTATATTTTCGTTATGAACTCCATTTTCCGGATCGACATTTTCTAAATTTAAATCATATACAAAATCACTCACCAAAAGACACATTTTATTATACCTGACTGTATTTCGGCAGCATCCCTTGTGAAATTGTTGTTATGCTGGGTCGTGATCAAAAAAGACGATTGATATTTTACAAAATAGTCACAAGTTCCGGTTTTTTCACTACAATATATGATTTTTTCCATTTTTCCATTTATTTTCTAACTACATTTCGTTTTAGTTAGTAATCCCCCTACTTACAAATTCTTCCAAAACGGTTTTAGATATTTCTTCCTCTATTAAATTAAATTCAATAGTAAAACGCCTTCCTCTTCATGCCAAAATATCCTTGTCGCCATGTTGAATTTACCTAACAAATAAATGTTCGTGCCAACGTTCCGTTATATTTTCGTATTCCATTAGTTTCGGCGAGTTTAAATAATTGAACAAAAACTCAACTCTACACTACTCTGTTTCCATGAATCGCTAATAAGGGTAAATTAGTGGAAAGCAAGACATAAGGAAATCGAGATAAAAACGATCGGGCAGTATTTTAAATGTGATTATTGGGGTGGTACATTCTCTTTTTATGTTGCTGGAATTATGTGAGGTGCAAATTTCTCCCGTACCGAAAGCGAGGTTTCCTGAAATTTCAATTAATAATCCTGAAATTTCAATAATCCTGAAATTTCAATTAATAATATCAACTTAAAATTGAACGTAAATGTTCAAAGAATCGTGCAATAAATCGTAAAAATCCATAAATGGGAAAGGAACGCAAATGAAAGAATATAAATTTTAATTGGACCGTTCGGCACAATGAAGTACTTATCATAAATTGTTAGTCAGGTACGGTAACGAAAACTTCATAGAGTTGTATCACACTGACATCCATTTCCTGAATTTACTTTTTTCTAAAGAGATTAAAATTCAATTTTCGGAATTATGTTTCGCTTGAACTAAAATTTTAGACTAAACAAACAGATAAACGTCGTATAATCTCTAAAAGTTTCAAATCCATTAATTGTAGCTGTTTTTACTCATTTTTAATCCTTTTACACGAAAATAGCTAATGTATTCTTTATGATGCTGAACCATAAAAAGCATTGTAAAATTGTTATCACTCGTCCCGAAAATGTACAGAAAAGAGCAAAACAACAAACATGATGTTATACTTGCCTTATAACATAAAATTGATTGTTTCCGGGAGAACAGCAACAACCAGAAAAATGTAATTCTTAAAAAATAAAATCGACTCCTTGTGTACAACAACAAAGTGACACATTCACCAAAATCCTTAAAACAATGTAACACTGGTATATTTTGTTGTTTAGCAAAAACTGTACGAAAATTAAAAATCATTTCCAGGATTAAATTTTGCGGTTGTATACGATTTAATCGTACAATCTTTACACATACACGGACCTCATACATTAACACAAGTAACGTTTAGTAACATAAATACATAAATTTTATGGGTTCATGGTGATATGGTCGCATCGCATCGCATCGTACCAGTTAAAGATAAAACTCACATTTACACACGTTCGTGTATGAGATGAGATTATCTCGAAACGATTTTTTGGCGCATGGCAGCCCATTTTAGTCCTGAAGTTCTTTCTAAATGGAAAATGTTATATGTAAGTATTTTTGGCACAAATAAGATTTATTTTGTGTGATAACTGTTAAAATATTATTTTGCTTGTGGTAATCTTAAATCTCGATATAGCAATAATGTGAATTGATTTTTTTCGGATGTTTCTGCCTTTTTGGGCGATTATATTTTACCAAGAGAATCAATAAAAATAGTTTTTATTTGCTTGGTTTACAACCAAAATTGATAAATCATCAATTTGCTAAGTATTGTTAAAGTCTGAGTTCTCGTATACTCAAGTGGCCATGTGTTAATCATATTAATTGAATTTTGAGCAAAAATGGAAGTTTTTTTCGCAATATTCGTTCGGATGAAGTGGGAAGAGACATGAAAAATAACATGTTCAATTTCCAATATGTTCACTTGTTTGTGAATTTATGTTAATATCTTTTAGAAAAGATTATGAATTAAATTTTCGAAAAATTGGACGTGATCATTTTCGCAATACTTATGGATGATGAATTCATTTTGACATTACTACGCCTAGACTATCAAAAATGTCTTGATTTATGAAAACTGAATTATTTGAAACTTCACTCATACAGTGAGAGGAGGCTTTATAAATAAATGAAGCAAGTTTACGATAAGTCTACTCGAGAGGGTACTGAGAATTTGAAGTGATTCCCTACTATTACATGATATATAGTGAATGATACTGTCATCAGAAACTTTTTTCGAAAAATATGCAGATTTGTGCGCTTGTATGTTGGTGAAATGATACCTTTCAAAAAATAATTTTTGGTTTAATTGAAGGAAATTTTGTCTTCATTTCGATACTAGATCGGGGCCTTAATCTTGAAATCGTTGGAAATTTCTCCAATCGACATTTTATGTTCTTTAGATTTCTCTATATTACTCGAATGTTTCGCCGGTTACTTTAATCATGTTTTAATGTTTATTTACAAGTTTAGTAATATTTGTGTCCCTAGGAAGAGAATTATTTTGATTCGATTTTCCCAGTCGAATTTTTTCGCTTACTAGGGGAAACAAAAATTATGAAACATGCAAAGAAATTTTACAAAATTATTAAAGTAAATAGCTTTGATTTAAATGCCATCTTGCGCCTACATAAAGTAGGCCGTTTTTATATTTGACAGCTATAAACTTTTCAATAGTAAAAAACATCTTGTAACACGGCTTTGTCGAATAATTTAATGTTTATTATGAAACGTAATAAAACTTGAATAAATTTGGGGTACGCCAAGTGTGCGGCAGATTGCAAAGGAGAAATATTCTAAGGGAAAATATTTCTATGAGATGGATCTCCTTTACGGTCAACGATGCTTGCTTGAATCAGCCAAATATTGCAATTAAGAACATAACAAATACTGAGACATATTTAAAAATTATGTATGCACTTCTATTTCCTATATAGACGTCAAATGAAATTTATAAAATGTCCTATATATTTCCAAATTTCGACACGACGAGCAGTACCTGTATTTTTGTTCTCCCTTTCACACAAACGCTCTAAGCGAATATGTACAGAGTTCTAAGAAAATTTTATTACGATTTTGGCCGTATTCTTGAAATCGGTCAAAATTTCCTCAATTGGAATACAATTTGCTTTGAAATTCTCTATATTCAATTTTTGGCCGGCTGCTTTAATCATTTTTTAACTATCATAATTTTTTGAACTAGACCACCATTTGCCATACTTCTGGCAACTGCCGAATGTATATTACCCTTTGGCAATTTCCATATTTTTTTCTATTGAAATAAACATTCAAACTGCTTACAATTTATAAGTAAACCACAAAAAAAAAAATTTACTTTAAATTTTACGTATTTTTAACAAAATTCATCTAAATATCAGGCACTTACGTTTTGTTCGTTTCCATTTTTTATGTATCACTTCAAAATTAGAGGTGACGAAAATGTCATTTCAAATGATGGAAAACTTTTTAAGCGGTCAAAATGCAGGTCGCTGGGAGTACCAAAATTTGATTGTCGGTAGAAGTAACAAGTGACACGACTAAGGGAATTTAAAAATGGGGTATAAAAAATGAAAAACAATTGCTACAAATCAAAGTGGCCTAAAATTTGTATAAATTTCCACACACATCATTTTTTATGATTGCGCCGCATAAACGCAATAAAACAGTTGCGGATCTAAAAAGGTAACCATACAAAAATTTAAACAAATTATAAACTTATCTTTAAAAAAAATAGGTTTGCGATAAATTCCGTTTCTGTGAAGATTTTAACGTCCAACGTACCAACTGCTTGTCAAAATTTGGTTTTGGTGTGGTTTCTGCTTTAGGATTTGCGATTTAAATTGTGTTTCCAAAATGGTAAACTAGATCTGCGGGGTTTGGCCTATAAATCAGTTATAAAGGCTTGATGCTTATATGATCCATATCAGAGTTTATCAAAAGGGTTAGAAGAACATTATGGTATGTTAGCCGAGTTATTGCCTAAAACAATCCCCTGACTAGAACCTAGAGTTGAAAAAATCTATAAAAATATTATGAAATCATTTAACCGTTCAAAACTGCTACTAAGGTCAAAATGAGACGATTAGTTGGCGATGGTTTTTCCTACGGTGGTTCTCTTGTGTGATTGATACCGATTCAGTTTTGCTGCTGATCCACTGTTGATGATTTGTTGCCTTTGAGAACGATTTGCGACTGTTGATATTACTTATGACTGTTTAGTGTTCTTTGATTTCATATTTTGTTTTTTTTTTTTTAAACCTTGAATTTAATTTTAATAATAAATTAGATAACGATAATAAACACAACTAAGACCCTCTGATGGAGTGCATAATTCAGCGTCGACCCACCGTCCATGTCAAAGTACAGGTTACATGGAGCTTGCAATGTACAGCTGGTATATACTGTAGTTGTGTGTGTGAGTAGGTGAATGGGTTAATGATGTCGCGCGAATGCGCTGTATCACAATGGGCCAAAAATGGCTTAAGTATCAACCACTGAAACCTAACCTAGATAACGTTCAAATTTGGAAAAAACTTTATTTTAAATTATTCAAAACGAAAAACAAATTTTTATTGGTAGTACAAATAATTCGGTCCCTTTTTTTTAATTTTAAAAATGCATTTATTTTAAAATAAAATGAATGAGAGGATTAATTTTAATATTGTCCATCGCTGCTTACAACCTTTTCCCACCTCTCAGGCAATTTTCGAATCCCATCTCGGAAAAAATTTTCGTCTTTTGAGGCGATCCAAGTTTGAAGTCAATTTTCAAATTCTTCGAAAGAAATGAACCGGTGACCTGCCAAATCTTGTTGCATCCGTCGAAACAGCCAGTATACAAAAGGAGCAATGTCCGGAGAATACAGCGGGTGCGGTAAAATATCCCACATGAGCCATTCCAAGTATTTTTTTACGACTTTTGCAACGTGAGGTGGAGCGTTGTTATGCAGAAGAATAACTTTATCATACCTTTCCTAATATTCCAGTAGTTTTTCTCGTAATGCACGGCTCAAACGAATTATTTATAGTCTGTACAACTCGCCCATAATAGAATCTCCAGGCTAAAGTAGCTCGTAGTACACAACGCCTCTTTGGTCCGACCAGACATAAAGCATAACCTTTGAACCATGAATGTTCGTCTTTGATGTTGATGTTGAGATTGATGGCACGATTGGCTGGGCAAAGCGTAGTATTTTTTCCTCTTGGGGTTATCGTAGAAGATCCATTTCTCGTCACCAGTCACTATCCTATGTAAAAAACCCTTTCTTGTTTGTTTCCCACTTATCTTGGTTTCATTTCATAAAGGACCCAATTGCCTTGCTTTTGAATCATGCCCATAACTTTCAATCGTTGGGTCATTCCCAATGTATCGCCAAGCTTCTCTTGCATTTGAGTCGGATCTTCATCGAGCCATGCCTCTAATTCATCGCCGTCGAAGTTTTTTGGCTGTCCTATGCGAGGCTTATCTTCATGAAACCATTCTCTAAATGATTTATCGGTTGGAGCATTGTCACCGTAAACTCCACAAGCAAATGTTGTTTAGTTATGTCTAATCTGTCTGAAACAACGGAATCAGCGGTCACTATAAAAAAATTATTATAGTCAGAGCTACTTTTAGAAAACGGACCGAATTAATTTGTAGTCCGAATATTTTAAAAATTATTTTTTCAACGGTAACTATTATCTTGTTTCCATGTAGAGTTGAAAGCAGCCTGAGTTGGGGTTAGCACACCAGCAGGTTTGAGTAGAGTGTAAATTCAAAATGGCGGCAATGAAGAAGTTTAACTATTTTTAAAAAAATTACCAATTTTTGTTTAAATAGATGTGAATGAATTTTAAAAAATCTTTAAAAAAATGGAACCTATACACATAAATAAGGGAATGTTGAGCGCGAATAAAAAACAATTTATATGGCGGCACTAAAATTTTCAACTCAAACTCTACTCCATGGAAATGATTAACAACATTTTGGAATCGACGAGAAGCTAATTTCAACTCAACTTAAGTCCAGACTGGTTTATGAAACCATGGTATATTTCTTCTGAAGAATCTGCGTGAAATTTTTCTGGAAGAATCTGCGTGAAATTTTTCTGGAAAAATTTAGCGAACTTAGAAATGAAGAAAGCTGATTCATCATTATCTTTTTCTCTATCTTGTTAAAAAAATCGATGCGGTTTAAGTAAATAGTAGTAAAAAAATCAAAATTAAGTAGTTAAGTGAAAAAGTACTTTCAGTAAAAAATTAAAATAAATGGAAATATTGGGAATGAATAAATTAAAATTATGATTGGTACCTTTGTGTCAAAATTTAATGCGACATAAACATTTTTTATTTGGCTGGACAACATATAAAATGTGAAGGGGAAGATTTATTTACAAAATAAAGTGGTTCGGTTGGTTTTACTCTCTTTTAATACTCTCAGTCAAATTTGTCCGGAAACAATTACAACCATCATTGAGCGGCTTCAAAACAATGGATTATACCAATTGCAAATATAAGATTTTAAGATCTCTTAAGTTATTAAAAGCATCGTTTCAATATGGTGCTTGAAAAAATTGGATCAAAATACAACAAGTGGTTGGAAAATAATTATTTCATTTTTGGTAGCTTAATTTGGCCTTGCAAAAGGGGAATGCTGATGAATTTTAGCATTTCACTTGAGCTTGTTGGTTTAAATTTGTGAACTCGTGAAGATGAAGAATAATTATTTGCTGAATTTTGAGCAATTTTTTGGCAAAAAATTCTTCTAACACTTCTCTTGGTGAATTACCGGTAATTTGGTAGCCAGCAAAACACTCATCGAAATTAAAATCTGGTAGGTCTGCAGTAGTTGATGTCCACGACTCTTCAGCTTTATCGATACTTACCTTGATATAAAGTGCTTCACCTTCATTTTCGTCATCTTCAGTGTGTTCACTATCTTCACCCTGTTTGTGTACTCTTAATCGGCTAAACTACAACTACAAACATCTGCTGCCCATTTATTGAAAGAGAAGCAGCAATATTTTTAGTTTTTCTTCGTCATTTGAAATTTGTTAATATAAAATTTTATTGAATTTTAATTTGATACGCTTTTTGAATAAAGTATTATTTTTTTTACTGGCTTTAAGCTTAATACTGTTTTTATTATAATTTAATTAATAAAACTCCGACGTTTCGAAGGTATATTCCCCCATTTCACAATAATTTATGAAAATTTGACAAACAATTCTTATAAAAAAAAATTATTGGAACTTGATTTGCAATAAAAATTCAGTGGCTTGATCCAAAAATCGAAAAACATAGTTAAAATTTGACAAAGCAATGCCAAAACTTTAAAAACTTTTCGTTTTAGAATTTTGACTAACTGCTACAATTTTAAAGATTACAATTTTATCAATAAAATGATGTTATCGTAGTATTTCAATAAACCAAAGTATTGGAAACTTCGTGGACGTTTAATATATTTGGGGATACATTTTGAATTTTCTTTATATAATTTCCAAAATTTTCTCATTTAGTAAGATTTTGTATTACAGCGTCATCTATAGACATTGAGTGACCAGCTCCTTGAAGATTAGTGGTAGCCACGATATTATGTTGCTGCTGCTGCTACACTCTCATCTTTAAATTTTTTTTGGTTTGTCCCACATATTCTGCCCACATATAAAGCTTTTGGAAATTATCCTTTTAATTTGGCAAATGAAATCATGTCTAAACTTTTAAATGGTCTGCCATCGAGTGGTATATCATAATTGTATAACATTACTTTAATTTTTTCGAATAGAATTTTCACGTATGGAATCGAAATAAAACCTTTTCGATTATACTACTACATTTTCGCTAATACGGTCGTAGCATCATAATAAAGTAAGTTAATAGTAAACTGCTGACCACATCCTCTATTACAATTCCATACTATATTATTTCGTAAATAAAAATTGTACTAAATCATTAACATGCAACAACAATTTTGTCAACAATTTTTATAATTTGACAGTCGTTCACGATGACACCCAACATAGAAAATTTTGACAAAAATAAAAATATAATGAATTTTAAACTATTGACGAGTTGTTGGATTGTTTTTGAATTTACTAATTATTTATTGTGAATCTATATTCTGCTTAGTTTATATGTAAACATCAATTGACAAAATATATAAGTAATAATTCAGTGAAAAAACACCAATTTAGAACTCCATAATATTTTTAAATCAGTAATTTCCTTAAATACCAAACAATTATTACTTCCAATTTTCTTATTTTTCAATAAAAAATTTCAAAATTTCATGATTTATAACTTCAATTTTGTATTTTAATTTTAACCTAATTTTTAATAATTTATAACAGTTTCTGATGCAGGCGCGGATCCAGAAAAGGTCCCAGGGGGGGGGGGGGGGGGGGGGGCGAATATAAAAAAAAACACAAAATTGTCAATAACTAAAAAAATAATATTACATTTTATTTAAAAAAATAAAAACTCGGTGCAAAATTATACATAAATCAATAGAAACTTTAATTTTATTAAATTCATAATAAAAACTCAATTCTTCTGTTCGATTGCCTTCCGTATCGATCAATGATATTCGATGGCTTTAATTCCTGAGCAATATCTCTGTGAATATGGAGAAGGGCTAGTCCAACTAAGCGAGATTCAGTCATAGTAGACCGAATCCACGTTTTCAACCGTCTTATTGTTGAAAAACTCCTCTCAGCACTTGCAACGCTAACCGGTAGGCTTGCTAAAATAATTAATATCATTTGAATCGCGGGAAAAACTTCTACATCACAATGGTCCAGTGAGTTTATGGCATCGGTGGGAATAATACCTTTATTTTCTTGTTCTCGTAACCATTTGTTGTGCCAGATAATTATTTCGCCTATTACTGTTTCAAAAGAAATGTTCTTTTTCTGGAAATAAAATTTTAATTTAGTGAAAATTGCTTCACTTGTAGATTGAAGAGTCTTTGCTGATAGTTTTATAATGTTAGATGGAATGACTGCACCCAACTCTAATAGATTTAAATTATCGTTTCCAAATCTTGTTTTGATATCCTCAATTACAGAATCCAGCATGGGAATATAAATTGTAATTCTGTAATAATCGATAGGTGCTGCAACATCAGGATTCTCTCTATTTGTTTGTCGTTTAACGAGCCGCGGCAAAGATATATCTATGTCTAATTCTCTCATCAAATCACTCGCTTCTTTAAAAATTGTAGAAAACACTTCCTCGCTATGCGTTCTTTGAAATTCCAGCGCTTTTAAACAATCTAGAAATGAATTATTAGCAGATAGTTTATCTAAATTTATTTTTTGCAACAATTTACTGAATGGTAGAGAAATGGCTAAGCTATGGGATAAACAAAACAAAGCAATTATGAATTCGGAATTGCAAATGCATAAACTAAATAATTTTGCCTTTCGAGATGATTCAGATTCTTGCCACTTAGATATTAAAGTTAAAGCTTCGATAATTTGTGAAAACGAGGATTTAAAAAGGATTACGGAATCATGACGCTCTACCCAACGGGTTTCACATAAGGAATGTAGCTGCCGCTTTAAAATACTTTTTAAAACAAAATTTCGTTTAGGTGATGCATTAAAAAAATTAATTATTTCCTTCATTGTTCCCACTGCATTTCTAATAGCTTGTACATTAGAAGATTTGGAAATACTTAGATTAAGTGCATGATTATTACAATGGCACTGTACAGTATGTGATAACTCTTTCTGTATTTCGGAAACGGCACCCTTCTGAACTGAAATCATTACACTGCAACCATCAGTGCACACTCCTACACAATTAGAAACATCGAAAAAATTGTCCTTTAAAAAATTTACAACGGTTTGTCCTATTATCTTACCACTGAGTATTGGTTCTTCGGAAGTTAAATTATTACTATAATTTGCATTATGACAATCTAGAAATGCAACAAAATCTTCCCGGATACCACCATTATACACGTAACGAAACACGATTGAGATTTGCGATGTGTGGGATATATCGGTCGTTTCGTCGAAAATTAAGCTATAATATTTTGTTTGCTCCATTCTTTCCTTAATAACAGAAAGTATTTCGGCACCACAACATTGTATGAGTTCATTTTGCGTTGTTTTACTGATATAAGTTGATCTTGAACTGAAATTTTTAAGCTGTTCTTCTAACTCTTTATCACCAGCGTGAACTCGGTATTTTAGAATCTCACGAAAATTTCCTTCGTTTTCTCTTTCCTGATTTTGTAATAAAGCACCATCATCTCTATGACCGCAAAAAGCAATATTTTGACGACCTAGAAGAATAATGGTCATCATTCAAATCATTACACTGCAACCATCAGTGCACACTCCTACACAATTAGAAACATCGAAAAAATTGTCGTTTAAAAAATTTACAACGGTTTGTCCTATTATCTTACCACTGAGTATTGATTCTTCGGAAGTTAAATTATTACTATAATTTGCATTATGCCAATCTAGAAATTGATTGATTGATTGGACTGTAGAACCAAGTGCTAGCCAAGAGTCCCGGATAACGCCGGGCCTATTCCTACAGCCTGTTTACACATAACAATAGGAAGGATAGGAAAGGTTTATTTTTTTTTTGTTTTTTTGGGGACGGAACGATCCGGTTGCAAACACCTAGCGATCGTACGGCACAACACAATTCTAATCTACTTCTAATCTACTAGGAAGGATAAAGGCTTAATAGGTTTAATGGATAACGATGGTATTGCTTTGATCTTCAACAATTGCCTCACTAAATCAGCAACCTGAGAAAAAATAATATTATTTCACGTGCATCTGGAAATTTCCTGTAATATAATTCTACATTAATACTTTTCAGCTATCTAAACAAAATTGATTAATTAGATCAGACCGGTTCCAAATACCTAGGTGCAGCCAATAATTAATAACATAATGAAAGCACCATTCTAATCTACACAACCAGCAATTAATATTTCAAAGAAATATTACTTCATAACATCTAAAGATTCCTGAAATTAATTCTTAATTAATCTACCCTACCGGTTTCCTAAATAATATAAATATTTATTAATCCTCTACAACTCCATAACAGCTACAACTCCATAACTTACAATAAAATTTCCTGAATTCATAGTTATTTGAATTATATTAATAATAAATTTAATTATATTAACAATTAATATTAAATTATTAATAATTTCTCTAAAACCATTAGCATTTAATAAATTCACTGCAAACTGGCCGTTAAAATAACTCAGTAAACATATATTAATTATTAAACCTGAAAACAAACTGTATGCTAATTACTGACTACTTAATTTATTTAATATATGCAACCTTATTACTTACACTTCACGGTTCAAGTTATTAAGAAACATAAAAACAAGATACTAAAACATGATTATAACGCGCAAAATGAGAAGAAAAAAAAAGTTACACATGCACAGTTGCTTTTCAATATCGAAGTTAAAGTTGGAAATATAATAAAATTAAAATTAAAATATGATATAATTAAAATATAATACAATATTGTATAAAAATAAAATAAAATAAATAAAATAAAATCTCACTATCCATTCAAAAAATTTACTCAAAAAAAACTTGACGGTTCAGGAAATTATATTTCCCTGAAAAAACCAGTGGAAACTTGTAGTAAAATAATTTTGAAAAAAAAAAAAAAAAAAAATTTAATGGATAGTTCGAAATACAATCCACAAGTTATAAACTCATAACTAAACTGTCAATTATATTGATAATAAAACTAATCTAAAATCCTTATATTTACTTGTGTCTAACTTATAATAACTTATTATAACTAAATACTAAATTTAAATAGTTATTAACCCGGTCGCCTTCCGAAATATTTCCTGTAAATTAACTTAAGATTAATGACTACCATTTCACTTTACAATATTCGAAATTGTAGCCAACAAAACTGCTTCCAAAACACCAATGTCCTAGAATTTAAATTTGTTAGTAAATTGAGATGCATAGATACTATTAATTCCGGAATCCTTTCCTAAATCCGGATTAAATTAATTTTATTATTCCAATCCATTTTTAAAACATTATCACACCCGAATATTTGTCATTAATCAGCACGCATCATAAATTAGCTTAACTACTTTACCAAGTATAAGTATACTTTCTATCATACAATAACATATTATAAACTTAATTCTAAATTTAATTTAATTTAAAAACTAGCATTAATATAATAGTGGTCGTTTGCTACAACTCAACATCAACCTGGAGGAGATTTGTAGATATAGTACACAACCTGGAATACTAATAATATAATTATTCAACATTCATATTAGATAATAGAGATTAAGAATAAGATTAAATTAGCTGACTTCCATTTTATTTGTATAATAATGTTTATTATAAATATTGTATATGAACTGTAATGTGATTAATCTAAACTATAATTATTTTGAAATTTCATTAGTATTAACAATGATTAAATATTATTCTAAACCAAGGTAAATAGCCTTATTTGTTATGAGGCTTAAAAGACTCAGCTTCCACTTCCATATATATCTGAACCTCCAGATTATTTTATTATATAAAATTATAGTTAATGAGTTAAATAATAGATGACTCTTTTTAATTAGTGGAAATTTTTCATCAATTTACCGTAATTATCTTACCCTAAAATTCTAATTCCGCCCAGCTAAATTGACGATAAACTTTAACAAAAACATCCACAACATTTAGCAATAATTAACAACTATACCATATTCCCGCTGCCACTGTGTAAATTGATCACACATATTGCATCACTCGTTAACCCTCCCCCCCCCCCCCTCCGTGTCTCCACATTACAGAGAAGAAGTGTACCCCCTGCCAAATCGCTAAAAATGTAAATACAGGAAATAGAGATGGCCATCGCAATCTCATCATCACCCAAGCAAGATTCACATAACAAGCCGACGAAACTGAACAAATCCACATAAAACGTGCTACATGCTACATGCAAGGTTATGAACATCAGCAATACCATGCGAAACAAAATAAAACATTACCATCATGAACCGAAAAACAATTAACATTATACAGACAAGATATAATAGCGTTCGCAGTCGAAAAGCATGCGTTAATTTTCCATTCAGCCATGCTACACACGGTTTCGTAAGACCGGCTTCACCTTCCTTTCTTTCCCCTTTTACCCACAAAATCCGTTTTTACTGCGACATTAAATTTTAAAAATTAGAAACCAACAACAAAATCCATCACGACTTAATTTGAAACCAGAAGCTGAAATCGTGTGTAGCTTGGCTGATTAAAACAACAAAAAATCTAGCTCACGGAATTACACACGCGTATTGTAAAACATCTGCACACACAAGCACAAAACGTAAATATGTATACAACAAATATATAATTATGTAACAATGATGTAAAATAAATAATAATTATTATCTCATATGTTCCTTCGCACACCCATACATAGGACACAGCTAAACGCATATACGTATAACATGCTATATCAGAACCAAACACAATTACATTCTATAGAATATAATTGCGATCGGCTTCGAGTTATATATCGCAAAACCACATTTTCGGTGGTTATTGAAATGCATTTCCCGCGCGCCAAACACCTCCAATACATACTAATATCCATGTAAAATATAATATATGACTACGAGCAAAACCAACAACAATATTGTTGTTGGTTTTGCTACGAGTAAATAAGTATACAAAACGAAAGATAGTATTTAAAATTACCAAAAGCAGAAAACAAACGAAAAATTCTCGTCGATCACCAAACATGCATACTCTCTTCCAAAAACAACAACAAAAATTGTTAGCTAGTCTACCAAAAACAGCAGAATTGAAAAAAACCCTTTCTCGCGCTACTATATTCGGTCGGATAACAACCCATAACATGAGAATAATTCTACTCTACACCTTCATGGGTTATAAATATGTATTTATATGTGTACTTAAAAGTAAAATTTATTTAGGGAAAAAGCTATGTGTTATGTAATTTAGTATGTAAAACGATGAAAAAATGAAAAACACTTATCTTTCCATCCTTTGCAATCAAAAAGTCCTACATACACATTGAAAATTTGCATTACAATGCATGATGCATTCAAACAACGGTATCAAAATACATACATATAAACGAAAATTGTTATGTACATATCCTAGACCATTGCAAGCGCACAACACACAAATTAATACAAATATGCAATATGTAACATTTTTCACTTATTAACTACTTTTAAAACACACAAATTATCATTAATATTATTATTATTTATATATTCAGATATTATTAATTAATTATTTAATTTTGACATATTTAAATTAATTACTTATTTATATAGAGGAGAGACAAAAACACGTCTTTCCTCTACGACGTTCAATCGCCAACCCCATTATGACAATCTAGAAATGCAACAAAATCTTCCCGGATACCACCATTATACACGTAACGAAACACGATTGACATTTGCGATGTGTGGGATATATCGGTCGTTTCGTCGAAAATTAAGCTATAATATTTTGTTTGCTCCATTCTTTCCTTAATAACAGAAAGTATTTCGGCACCACAACATTGTATGAGTTCATTTTGCGTTGTTTTACTGATATACGAGTAAGTTGATCTTGAACTGGAATTTTTAAGCTGTTCTTCTAACTCTTTATCACCAGCGTGAACTCGGTATCTTAGAATCTCACGAAAATTTCCTTCGTTTTCTCTTTCCTGATTTTGTAATAAAGCACCATCATCTCTATGACCGCGAAAAGCAATATTTTGACGACCTAGAAGAATAATGGTCTCAATTATGGGGATAAGTCTCTTTCTGTTTTCTAAAATTTGTTTATTTCGATGAGAATCAATTTGATTTCTTATGTCAATGGTCGGAGTTTCATAACTGTTCAAGAAAACTTGCCAGATTGAACTGCTTCACAATGATATTGCGCTTGATTATGATTGTTTAAAATGCCATCTTTTCCTAGTAATTTTGCGAATGAAGTGACAGGTTCAGTGACCAGTGCTTTAAGTGAAACAGTTTTATGTTTTCCACCAAGGTTTGAATGGGTAAATAATGGGCAGTATTTACAAAATAATCCTTTTTGCGTGTCTGAAAAAACTAACCAATGGAAAGCAGTTAAATGATTATGGGAAACATATCGCTTTTCGATTTTCCCATTTTTTTTGTGTTGGGAGTAGGGAAACTTATAATTTCTCGGTGGTATCCACGGATTTTTAATTAAATTATATTTTGTATACTCGTCAACATTTAATATTGTCTTGTTTTTGATATACCGGCCAATATCAAATCGCCCCCACCGCCCCCCCCCCTCTGTGTCCGCACTTGTTCTGATGATGCCAATGTGGCGAAATATAAAATAAACAAATACAACAATAATTAAAACAGAAGCTGGATGTAGTGTTTTATTACAAACAACTAAAAAATTTCAAACATTAACGTGACCAGCATTACACAACATTAAATTAAGAAGACTACTGCTAAAATTTGAGTTTCGCGCATATTATCTAAATTAATTTCCGAAATGTTATTTTGATCGATAGCCTTCCTAATATTTCTAGTGATGACGTTAAAATTTCGAAGTTTTTAGAATGGCTAGCACAAAGGCTAGATTATTTTAATACGACTGTGGAAGCCAAGAGTCATAATTTAAATATCGGCCTGATCACGTTTTTATGGTACCAATCTGAACTCAAACTTTTATTTACATTACGTATCAATACACATCTACAAAAGCTAAACGATTATCAATTTCACTTATAAATTTTAAACGCGGAGTAAACTTGTTAAATACATCCAAAAAAATTGTTCACTTCCTTAAACTAAATTCAATATGATCTACTACAAATTTTGACGCTTTTCAGAATTGGTTAAATGTAATTTTATATTGCTTCTTGATTTTGTTTCGTCCCAAAACTGTTTTACCTAATTAATCACCAAAGAGGAGAGAAGTCTACATTATTAAATAGAGATAATATATACAAACATACTAATATGTAACCTGTTGGCAAAATTACATTTTTAAAATTATTACTAAAGATACAATTTAAAATTGTAGACAAAAATGTTGATAAAGTATAATAAAGAAGAACCTAAATAACCTACGATTGGTCTCACCGGACTTCCAATTTTCTGTTGTTTTGGGAGACCATAAACAAACGTCATGCCGCGTCCAAGAACAAATCGTTGATTTAACTTGGTTTTAATGGACAATATCCTAAGTCTGATAAGAGTAACTCGACTTTTGATATATATTCAGTTTTGTACATAAGAACGGTTGTTCTACCATTACCAGCCTAAAACACATACAGTTCTTTGAATGTACCCCATTCAAAAAAATTTTAGGTTTTAGTGATATCTCAAATTTTTCTACTTTCTTTAAATTTCTAAATTGTAGACCCATTTTGACTGACCCCGAATTTGATCAAAAACTCAAATAAATGGAATTGCAAATTTGACGAAATTCGGAGTTAATAACACATGGGTCTACATCATCGTATGAAAATGGGACTAATTTTTATTTGTTGAACGTTTCGAATTTCGTATTACCAAAGTCGCTAGTTTACTAATTGCGTTTTAGCGAGCAGTTGATTTTCATAACAAAACTTTTTAATAAGCCTAACAATGCTTTTGTCAACTGTTTTACTAATACATATGCCCTAATACATTTCGATACATTTTGTGATCCGCCATGTTTTGTTATTTGTTTAATTTTGTCGGTAACTTCACAGTCGTTACAATTCTGTATTTTAGTATTTGAAAATATAAACCAAAAACAAATAAGGAATTCCTTCAATGTATTAAGCCCAAATGACATAGTACTAGCACAAGAATTATTTGGATCAGCGCAGCAACCAGTTGCAAATGTTACTCCGTTGCAATTAAGAAGTTTTGAAGCTAGTCTAACTATAAATGAGGAAAAAAGACAAAATTGGATCACAAATTTAACGGATTTGAAAATTCCATTTTACATCGTCGAAATCTTAAACACAGGATGATAGTAGATATAAAGAGTGCCATTTCCGATAGAGATGAGATGGTGCATAAAGAAGTTAGCAATAGGCTAGTAAATATTTTCTCAAATTTTAAGTCAAATAATCGTTTAGATAATAGATGTTTAAAGAAAGCTTTAAAGAAAGTAGATAAATTTTGGTATCATAAAAACCAAAAATTTGTAGAATGAACACCCCGAATTATGTATATTATGAATACTGAAGGTAACGTAACCATACTTATGTAAAAATTCGATGATACAAAAAAAATGGAGTTATTTTTGTCAGATGACAGTGCTTACATCGGGATTGGAAAAGTTAGGATTTCGTCCATTCAAACTAACTTAAATACAATGATTGGTTCTTTGATACGGCACGACGTTTGTATGACCTACCAAAAGTGCACAATATTGGAATTCCGTTGAGACCAATCGTAAGTTATTTAGGTTCTTCTTTGTATAATTTATCAAAATTTCTATGTAAAATGTGGAATTGTTCGTTGGTAATAATTTTTCGGCCATACAAAATTGACCATTCTCCCTCTATCTCACAAAACCTAGCAACTTGTTTTTACAAGTTTGAGGGAAATTAAGGTTTTGCATTTCATATCTTTTACGGGTGTAATATTAATTTTTTTTTACATACATTTTTTGTATTCTTATTTAAAAAACATTTTAGTTTCAAATGTTATCATTCATTTTCCATAAAACCTACTAATAGAAAAATAAATTGTGGTTAAAGTTGATGAAAACAATTTTCCATACAAAAATTTATATCAATTTTACACAACACCTAGTAACTTTCAAGTTACTTTGTTCTGTCTAAAATAAGGTGAAAATTTTCCATAGAAAAAAATTAAGAAATTCGAATCAAATCATAGTAACTCTGACTTGCTTGGTTCTGTAGAATATTGAAGTACTTTTCTATGTAAATCACTAGTAAACATTCGATTAGAAACTCCGTGAAATAAAACAAAAATTTGCAACTACATTCATTTAATAGCTTTAGGGATATATCCTCTATCCAGTCGCAAATTAATAATTTGCGATCAGAAATATGGTTACTAGATTTATTTTGCCATGCCAATTCTCACATCTTTTTTAAATTTAAATTTTTTTTGCGATTGTTAAGTAGAAATACATAAAAATACTGCGACCACTAAAAAGGCGTAGCAGTCTTTTCGTGTATTTCTACTCTACAATCGCAAAAGAAATTCAAATTTTAAAAAAATGTGTCGATTGGCATGGCAAATTAAATCTAGTAACCATATTTCTGATCCCAAATAATTAATCTGCGACCGGATAGAGGATATACCCCTTAGTGCGGCATCAGCTGATTTTTTCTTTTTAGCTTGGTGGACCACGAGTGGTGAAGGTGTTTCAATGTGGCTTTCCAATGGTACCGGAGGTGGTGGATCGTTATGATTTACGAATGGCGGTGGTGTTTTAACGTTTTTCACAGGCGGTGGTTTATGAATGGCATCATCATCTGTCGATTCTTCATCTGTGGAATCATCCATGCAATGTTTATTGGGACAATACGTGGTATCCGCGAAAGAGTCGTCAGATGAAAAATCTTCCGACATGTTTGCTGCTTCTAAATGCCCTGTTGCGTTTTCTGCACGAGGAATAAAAATATTTTAATAAGATTACAATTTTGAATGGGAGAGACAGGGTCAAACAAACTGGCTACAGCATTTCCCAAATTTGACCGTAAATCGAATATTATAATGTTTTCTTTTGTTGGTAGAATAAAGTTAAGTTTAGCGAGAAGCCAAATTTGGATCTTTACCAATGATCATTATTTTCGTTCGAATAAAAAACGACAATTTCCAACAAAACATAGTAACTTTTGAAAAATTACTATATATTGTATGAAATCTTCTGACTATAAAATGAAAACACTAAATATCATATTACAACATAACCTAGTAATTTTTAAAAGATACTATGTTTTGAGCACAATCCACTCTAAGTTTCCTCACATAATCTAGTATCATTTAAAAATTACTAGTTTCTATAAAAAATATATTAATATCTACGTACAGTTTTTGGGCCAGCTCAACCATTATTTTTCCACGCGACTGCATTTTAATGACAAACTGCAACTAATGACAGTTAACACACGACTAAACACGCAAAGAACATAGACACGAAGAATAACCATCAATTGGATAAACATAGCTATCTCTTTCATTTTTTATGATCAAATAAATTAAAAAAATACATAGTTGCAAGGTTCTGTGTGAAACTATTTTTGTAAATAGATATTTTGAGTAAAGTTACTAGGTGTTTGTTTTTTGAATAAAGTTGTCAATAATGATCGTAGAACAATAATTCTCAGAGCATTAGAAACATAATTTTATTCCGGTTTAATTAAACGAATAATCACAAAATTTAGTAAATCGCAGTTACTAGGTTTTGCGTTTCGACGGGAGCATTGTTTACCAGTGTAGACTCCTCTTTGGTGATTAATTTGGTAAAACAGTTTTCGAACAATACTACATACTGACTGGAAAGATGAAGCAACAAACCGGCAGCGATTATCTTTTTGTATAAAAGTTCCGACGTTCTTCAGTTATTATAAAATAGTAAAATCAGAGGCATACTATCCTAACAATATTTTTAAACTGCTAGTATTCTATTGTTGCCATATAAAATAATATTACCTTACGAGTAATTGGGAATTTCCAATTATGTATAAATCTATTGTCCACCTGTTCGTTTCGTATTTTATTACATCATAATTTGATTTATTGATATAATAATATTACATATACGCAATACATAGTCATAAATGTATACATAATAATTGATGTATGTATAACAATAGCAACATAGGAGTGTTATATGTATATTTATTATGAAACCCCGTAGGGTATTTTCTTGTTTAACCTATGATTTACAAAATCAATATAGCTTAACTGTTATATTTCTAAATAATGTATTACTAATGTTAAAATAATGTATTAACTAACAACAACAAATTTATTTACATAAAACTATAGTTTAACTAACTTATTTATAAATCATTACTGTTTAATTTAGGCGCTACACAAGGTGGGAGTCAAAAACTCCCCACAGAGCGGAAATTATGAAAATTTTTGTGGGTGTTGTTTTCACACATTTACCAAGAGCACGGATCCCCAGAACTTTAAAAACTCACTGGTATGAGCCAGTGTCATGGAAGGTAAAACGGAAAATCAAACTCAGGCGTACTGTAAATTTCTATCTGTAAGATTTATGGTTTAATTCACAAACTGTATGTAAGCTCTCTGTAACTGAAAAATTTCTGGCAATTTAAGATTAATTTTATGAAGCAGACCTTACGTATGCTGGTCTTATTTTTGTAGTATACTCGGTGAACTTACTCAATGGTTCCGTGCTCGGCTCTAAAACCAAATTAATGACTAGGGATGATATTTTGTAGTTCCGGTTTAATATTTTCGATAATAGTTTTTTCGAATACTTTCGAGACGATTGATAGTAGGCTTATTGGTCTATATAACGGGACTTTGGTAGGGTCCTTGCCAGGTTTCGGGATCATTTTTATAGTTGATAATTTCCAGCTCTCAGGGATATATCCTGATTCGTAAATTGAAATGAATATTTGAGCCAGTCGTCCAAGGGCACACTCAGGCGGTTGTTTAAGCATTCCACCTGTAATTCGATCATACCCAGGAGGTTTCTTTAATTGAATTTGATGTGCAATAATAAACTTAACTAGTGGTTTCTTTATCTTAAATTTCCTAACAGGTCTGATTGCTATATTTTCTGTCTGAACCACCGATAATCCAAGGTTTGGAGTAAATATATGTTCAAGGTGATCGGCAAAGGCTTTTGAGTTTTCCTCGTCACTTCTAGTACATTCACCGTTAGAAAGACGATTTGGCGGATTTGGTTGCTGAGGCCATTTAAGGTATTAAGTGGCCTTCCATAATGAACAGTTTGTGTCCGAATGGGGAGATAATTCTTTAAGATAATTTTGCAAATAATCCATCTTGTTTTTTTGTAGTAGGCTTCGTAGTTTTCTTTTTGCCTGATTAAAGTTATGTTTAGCATCTGGCTATCGATTAATTTGCCAGATGCGTCTTAAGCGCCATTTCTCTGTTAACATTTTTTCTATTTCAGCGGATGTTATGGTGCGTCTTGTATGTTTGCTCTTTGGTTTAGGCGAGGCCGAAATAGCTGTGTTGACTAGTAGATTAAAGTTTTCCATAGAAATGTTTATATCGTTAGCCGTCTACAGTGTAGAAGTTAGATCGATATGTGAACTGATCGATATGTGAACCGTTGAGTTCTTGCACCACCTTGTGCGTACCAATTTCGCGTAAGTAGATTGGATATGAGTTGTATTTTCGAGTTGCCTCTTTTTGAGTATTTGCATTTACAGTTTGGCTCTCTTCCGCATCCTTTTCGATAAACGTTTCATATCGATTATTTAGCGGTAGTCTGAATTTTTCTACGTTCGATTTCTTACTTATGAGTAGTTCTTTCATTTTTGCACTATCACTTTTCTGTTTTACTGTAATATAGCGATCGATGCTAGTTTGTGTCAACTTGCGTTTAGTGCTCTCTTTAAGGTTTGTGTCGCTACTGTGCTTTTCTGGGAGTTTATTCATTGGATCATGTAACACTTCTACATCTTCTGACTCCATATTCAACATTGAAGTTGAAAATGATCGTTTAACAGAACTTGCAGTAGACAGTTTTATAGGTGATCTTGTCGCCATACCTTTTTTAAGAAAGGATTGTTCAATTCCGAAAGGTGTTTTTACTTCCGTCAGCTTTACTGGATGAACCACCCACCATACTGACAACTTCAGTAGTATTGCTTGTAGCTGTATAGGTATAGTAACCAAGCTTTGAATCACTACATCATTGCGGTCGCTAGAAATCGATGACTGGGAGTCCGTTTGCTCACTCCCGAGAGCCACCGGTACTGGGCATCTGATTACCTGCACCGTATCATTCTTTTGGATGGTTGACCCATTGAATATATAGATTCTGGGTTCATTCCCTTAGCATTTTATACCTACTGTCAGGTTTTTTACAGCCGCCCCTAACACGAAGAACAGACACTGGAATAGCCGCCCCTAACATGGAGAACAGACGCTTCAAGATTTGCCATGGGTATTTTTCCTTCAAGGCAAGTTGCTCGGGTTTTATCGCGCCCATACTCGCGGGGTTATACTTTTAGCGTTACCCAGGGTGCAGCGCGAGGAGCTGGTATAGCCAGCGCACCCCAAAAAGTTCAACTAAAGTCGTATTATTATAAAAATGATTTTAATCATAATGAGCCAAATTTAAATCAGCAAAGCCAATTTAAGTATTGAACTTAAAAATCAATCCTAATTTTGTCTCAAAAAACGGTATTTCATCTTAGTTAAGTTAGGAATTCAGCTCGCACCATAGGCCCATTGTGGCATTGCAGAACCTTCTTCGGCCCCACCGAACTTTAATAATAATAGTTTAGAGCTTTGTAGTTTAGAACCAATTTCTTGTTAAAATTCCAACTAAATCCAATTTTATCAAGCGGGCTTATCTTAACAACAATTTCGCCATTTTGAATGGCCATTGGTCATAAATTGCTCAAATGAACGAACTCGATTGTTTTTAAGCGACTATATTGTTAAATAATCTGTGTATAATACATGACAAGATTTGGGAAATTACAGAATTTTGTATACACTGAAAATTTGATTCCAAAACAATTTGAATCGCTCTCTTCGATTCAAAGGCTCCGGGAATATGGGTTAAAAATCAATCGCAGTTTCAGTAACTTTGTTTAAACCATTTACTATCAAAACTCTTTTTAATTTGAAAGAATTGTTCACAAAGGAACCGTTTGACTTAAATGTTTATTATGGATTTGGGCTCAACAAATTTAGTAAATGTAATGTAGAAAATTGGTTGCAAAATGACTCAGGAAAACATGCTCTTAATAAACACTCATCATTAATTTTGAAAATTAGAATAGCTTTAACAGTTTCACAGAAAGCCGATACAGAAAGCCGAAGCAACACCAACCCGGAAAATTCACAAAAAATTAAAATCGAAAATTCTTCACAAAACAACTCAGACAAATTTTTGGTTCTTCATTGATTTTTCAATAATTTGTTTTTATAAATATTGATAGATAGCAATATTATATATTCTATACCAAAAGATTTATTTGTCACCAGTGCCAGAGCGGTGAATTTTTGAACTATAAATAATTTTCCACATGCGCCAGAACGGTGAATTTGTTGGGAAAAACAATTCCTTCGTCCAAAATCTTAATAACGATATGCCACATGATCATAACAGAATGAGAAAAATATAGCTGTAATCAGAGCTTTAATGCTAATTTGGAGTACTAATATGTTACTATTTGTGACATCCTACAAGACCTTTTCATTGACATAAGACACATATATATTCTATAATAAATCAATAGTTATCTACCAGACCGGTGTGAAGTTTTTGGACACTTTTAATTTTTTGGACACTTTTATAATTTGGACAGAAATTTACGCGAGTGTCCAAAAATAATTTTTTTAGATATAATTTCGATTTTGGACAAATATTACCACACGTGAATTTCTAAAAAATGTAAATACAAAAAAAAAATTTATTTATAAAAAAGATCAAATTTTTGTATTTGTTATATATGTACATACATATTAAACTTTTAAGAAATTTAATCAAAAAGAATATTATATGAATTTTTGTATGAAAGGATGTCGTTGTAGGTTATGGTAAATTACAAAAATCTCAGAGATTGGCTCCCATAGTGATTATATAGGTTCGAAAGGAGATACATTACGGAATTGAAATCACCTAATGCCATTTCGAAATGAGCCGTAGGGCTCTCGTATAAAATTTTTGAACATTCACGCTATCCGTGATTTTCATATGAAAAAATGTCGTTGTAGGTTACGGTAAATTACACAAATCTCGGAGATTGGCTCCCATAGTGACTATATAGGTTCGAAAGGGGATACATTACGGAATTGAAATCACCTAATGCCATTTCGTAATGAGCCGTAGGGCTCTCGTATAAAATTTTTGGACATTCACGCTATCCGCGATTTTCATATGAAAAAATGTCGTTGTAGGTTATGGTAAATTACACAAATCTCAGAGATTGGCTCCCATAGTGACTATATAGGTTCGAAACGGGATACATTACGGAATTGAAATCACCTAACGCCATTTCGAAATGAGCCGTAGGGCTCTCGTATATAATTTTTGAACATTCACGCTATCCGCGATTTTCATATGAAAAAATGTCGTTGTAGCTTATGGTAAATTACACAAATTTCAGAGATTGGCTCCCATAGTGACTATATAGGTTCGAAAGGGGATACATTACGGAATTGAAATCACCTAATGCCATTTCGAAATGAGCCGTAGGGCTCTCGTATAAAATTTTTGAACATTCACGCTATCCGTGATTTTCATATGAAAAAATGTCGTTGTAGGTTACGGTAAATTACACAAATCTCAGAGATTGGCTCCCATAGTGACTATATAGGTTCGAAAGGAGATACATTACGGAATTGAAATCACCTAATGCCATTTCGAAATGAGCCGTAGGGCTCTCGTATAAAATTTTTGAACATTCACGCTATCCGTGATTTTCATATGAAAAAATGTCGTTGTAGGTTACGGTAAATTACACAAATCTCAGAGATTGGCTCCCATAGTGACTATATAGGTTCGAAAGGAGATACATTACGGAATTGAAATCACCTAATGCCATTTCGAAATGAGCCGTAGGGCTCTCGTATAAAATTTTTGAACATTCACGCTATCCGCGATTTTCATATGAAAAAATGTCGTTGTAGGTTATGGTAAATTACACAAATCTCAGAGATTGGCTCCCATAGTGACTATATAGGTTCGAAACGGGAAACATTACGGAATTGAAATCACCTAACGCCATTTCGAAATGAGCCGTAGGGCTCTCGTATATAATTTTTGAACATTCACGCTATCCGCGATTTTCATATGAAAAAATGTCGTTGTAGCTTATGGTAAATTACACAAATTTCAGAGATTGGCTCCCATAGTGACTATATAGGTTCGAAAGGGGATACATTACGGAATTGAAATCACCTAATGCCATTTCGAAATGAGCCGTAGGGCTCTCGTATAAAATTTTTGAACATTCACGCTATCTGTGATTTTCATATGAAAAAATGTCGTTGTAGGTTACGGTAAATTACACAAATCTCAGAGATTGGCTCCCATAGTGTTTATATAGGTTCGAAAGGAGATACATTACGGAATTGAAATCACCTAATGCCATTTCGAAATGAGCCGTAGGGCTCTCGTATAAAATTTTTGAACATTCACGCTATCCGTGATTTTCATATGAAAAAATGTCGTTGTAGGTTACGGTAAATTACACAAATCTCAGAGATTGGCTCCCATAGTGACTATATAGGTTCGAAAGGAGATACATTACGGAATTGAAATCACCTAATGCCATTTCGAAATGAGCCGTAGGGCTCTCGTATAAAATTTTTGAACATTCACGCTATCCGCGATTTTCATATGTAAAAATGTCGTTGTAGGTTATGGTAAATTACACAAATCTCAGAGATTGGCTCCCATAGTGACTATATAGGTTCGAAACGGGATACATTACGGAATTGAAATCACCTAACGCCATTTCGAAATGAGCCGTAGGGCTCTCGTATATAATTTTTGAACATTCACGCTATCCGCGATTTTCATATGAAAAAATGTCGTTGTAGCTTATGGTAAATTACACAAATTTCAGAGATTGGCTCCCATAGTGACTATATAGGTTCGAAAGGGGATACCATACGGAATTGAAATCACTTAATGCCATTTCGAAATGAGCCGTAGGGCTCTCGTATATAATTTTTGAACATTCACGCTATCCGCGATTCATATGAAAAAATGTCGTTGTAGCTTATGGTAAATTACACAAATCTCAGAGATTGGCTCCCATAGTGACTATAAAGGTTCGAAAGGGGATACCATACGGAATTGAAATCACCTTATGCCATTTCGAAATGAGCCGTAGGGCTCTCGTATATAATTTTTGAACATTCACGCTATCCGCGATTCATATGAAAAAATGTCGTTGTAGCTTATGGTAAATTACACAAATCTCAGAGATTGGCTCCCATAGTGACTATATAGGTTCGAAAGGGGATACCATACGGAATTGAAATCA
This sequence comes from Nephrotoma appendiculata, assembly GCA_947310385.1. NCBI lineage: Eukaryota > Metazoa > Arthropoda > Insecta > Diptera > Tipulidae > Nephrotoma > Nephrotoma appendiculata. Next base: position 241,910,498 of record OX371223.1, on the reverse strand, counting down.
CCTAATGCCATTTCGAAATGAGCCGTAGGGCTCTCGTATATAATTTTTGAACATTCACGCTATCCGCGATTCATATGAAAAAATGTCGTTGTAGCTTATGGTAAATTACACAAATCTCAGAGATTGGCTCCCATAGTGACTATATAGGTTCGAAAGGGGATACCATACGGAATTGAAATCACTTAATGCCATTTCGAAATGAGCCGTAGGGCTCTCGTATATAATTTTTGAACATTCACGCTATCCGCGATTCATATGAAAAAATGTCGTTGTAGCTTATGGTAAATTACACAAATCTCAGAGATTGGCTCCCATAGTGACTATAAAGGTTCGAAAGGGGATACCATACGGAATTGAAATCACCTTATGCCATTTCGAAATGAGCCGTAGGGCTCTCGTATATAATTTTTGAACATTCACGCTATCCGCGATTCATATGAAAAAATGTCGTTGTAGCTTATGGTAAATTACACAAATCTCAGAGATTGGCTCCCATAGTGACTATATAGGTTCGAAAGGGGATACATTACGGAATTGAAATCACCTAATGCCATTTCGAAATGAGCCGTAGGGCTCTCGTATATAATTTTTGAACATTCACGCTATCCGCGATTCATATGAAAAAAGGTCGTTGTAGCTTATGGTAAATTACACAAATCTCAGAGATTGGCTCCCATAGTGACTATATAGGTTCGAAAGGGGATACATTACGGAATTGATATCACTTTATGCCATTTCGAAATGAGCGGTAGGGCTCTCGTATATAATTTTTGAACATTCACGCTATCCGCGATTCATATGAAAAAATGTCGTTGTAGCTTATGGTAAATTACACAAATCTCAGAGATTGGCTCCCATAGTGACTATATAGGTTCGAAAGGGGATACCATACGGAATTGAAATCACCTTATGCCATTTCGAAATGAGCCGTAGGGCTCTCGTATATAATTTTTGAACATTCACGCTATCCGCGATTCATATGAAAAAATGTCGTTGTAGCTTATGGTAAATTACACAAATCTCAGAGATTGGCTCCCATAGTGACTATATAGGTTTGAAAGGGGATACCATACGGAATTGAAATCACCTTATGCCATTTCGAAATGAGCCGTAGGGCTCTCGTATATAATTTTTGAACATTCACGCTATCCGCGATTCATATGAAAAAAGGTCGTTGTAGCTTATGGTAAATTACACAAATCTCAGAGATTGGCTCCCATAGTGACTATATAGGTTCGAAAGGGGATACCATACGGAATTGAAATCACTTTATGCCATTTCGAAATGAGCCGTAGGGCTCTCGTATATAATTTTTGAACATTCACGCTATCCGCGATTCATATGAAAAAAGGTCGTTGTAGCTTATGGTAAATTACACAAATCTCAGAGATTGGCTCCCATAGTGACTATATAGGTTCGAAAGGGGATACCATACGGAATTGATATCACTTTATGCCATTTCGAAATGAGCGGTAGGGCTCTCGTATATAATTTTTGAACATTGACGCTATCCGCGATTCATATGAAAAAATGTCGTTGTAGCTTATGGTAAATTACACAAATCTCAGAGATTGGCTCCCATAGTGACTATATAGGTTCGAAAGGGGATACCATACGGAATTGAAATCACCTTATGCCATTTCGAAATGAGCCGTAGGGCTCTCGTATATAATTTTTGAACATTCACGCTATCCGCGATTCATATGAAAAAATGTCGTTGTAGCTTATGGTAAATTACACAAATCTCAGAGATTGGCTCCCATAGTGACTATATAGGTTCGAAAGGGGATACCATACGGAATTGAAATCACCTTATGCCATTTCGAAATGAGCCGTAGGGCTCTCGTATATAATTTTTGAACATTCACGCTATCCGCGATTCATATGAAAAAATGTCGTTGTAGCTTATGGTAAATTACACAAATCTCAGAGATTGGCTCCCATAGTGACTATATAGGTTCGAAAGGGGATACATTACGGAATTGAAATCACCTAATGCCATTTCGAAATGAGCCGTAGGGCTCTCGTATATAATTTTTGAACATTCACGCTATCCGCGATTCATATGAAAAAATGTCGTTGTAGCTTATGGTAAATTACACAAATCTCAGAGATTGGCTCCCATAGTGACTATATAGGTTCGAAAGGGGATACCATACGGAATTGATATCACTTTATGCCATTTCGAAATGAGCGGTAGGGCTCTCGTATATAATTTTTGAACATTCACACTATCCGCGATTCATATGAAAAAATGTCGTTGTAGCTTATGGTAAATTACACAAATCTCAGAGATTGGCTCCCATAGTGACTATATAGGTTCGAAAGGGGATACCATACGGAATTGAAATCACCTTATGCCATTTCGAAATGAGCCGTAGGGCTCTCGTATATAATTTTTGAACATTCACGCTATCCGCGATTCATATGAAAAAATGTCGTTGTAGCTTATGGTAAATTACACAAATCTCAGAGATTGGCTCCCATAGTGACTATATAGGTTCAAAAGGGGATACCATACGGAATTGAAATCACTTAATGCCATTTCGAAATGAGCCGTAGGGCTCTCGTATATAATTTTTGAACATTCACGCTATCCGCGATTTTCATATGAAAAAATGTCGTTGTAGCTTATGGTAAATTACACAAATTTCAGAGATTGGCTCCCATAGTGACTATATAGGTTCGAAAGGGGATACCATACGGAATTGATATCACTTTATGCCATTTCGAAATGAGCGGTAGGGCTCTCGTATATAATTTTTGAACATTCACACTATCCGCGATTCATATGAAAAAATGTCGTTGTAGCTTATGGTAAATTACACAAATCTCAGAGATTGGCTCCCATAGTGACTATATAGGTTCGAAAGGGGATACCATACGGAATTGAAATCACCTTATGCCATTTCGAAATGAGCCGTAGGGCTCTCGTATATAATTTTTGAACATTCACGCTATCCGCGATTCATATGAAAAAATGTCGTTGTAGCTTATGGTAAATTACACAAATCTCAGAGATTGGCTCCCATAGTGACTATATAGGTTCGAAAGGGGATACCATACGGAATTGAAATCACTTAATGCCATTTCGAAATGAGCCGTAGGGCTCTCGTATATAATTTTTGAACATTCACGCTATCCGCGATTTTCATATGAAAAAATGTCGTTGTAGCTTATGGTAAATTACACAAATTTCAGAGATTGGCTCCCATAGTGACTATATAGGTTCGAAAGGGGATACCATACGGAATTGAAATCACTTAATGCCATTTCGAAATGAGCCGTAGGGCTCTCGTATATAATTTTTGAACATTCACGCTATCCGCGATTCATATGAAAAAATGTCGTTGTAGCTTATGGTAAATTACACAAATCTCAGAGATTGGCTCCCATAGTGACTATAAAGGTTCGAAAGGGGATACCATACGGAATTGAAATCACCTTATGCCATTTCGAAATGAGCCGTAGGGCTCTCGTATATAATTTTTGAACATTCACGCTATCCGCGATTCATATGAAAAAATGTCGTTGTAGCTTATGGTAAATTACACAAATCTCAGAGATTGGCTCCCATAGTGACTATATAGGTTCGAAACAAGACACCATACGGAATTGAAATCACCTTATGCCATTTCGAAATGAGCCGTAGGGCTCTCGTATATAATTTTTGAACATTCACGCTATCCGCGATTCATATGAAAAAATGTCGTTGTAGCTTATGGTAAATTACACAAATCTCAGAGATTGGCTCCCATAGTGACTATATAGGTTCGAAAGGGGATACCATACGGAATTGAAATCACCTTATGCCATTTCGAAATGAGCCGTAGGGCTCTCGTATATAATTTTTGAACATTCACGCTATCCGCGATTCATATTAAAAAATGTCGTTGTAGCTTATGGTAAATTACACAAATCTCAGAGATTGGCTCCCATAGTGACTATATAGGTTCGAAAGGGGATACCATACGGAATTGAAATCACTTTATGCCATTTCGAAATGAGCCGTAGGGCTCTCGTATATAATTTTTGAACATTCACGCTATCCGCGATTCACATGAAAAAAGGTCGTTGTACTCGTAGCTTATGGTAAATTACACAAATCTCAGAGATTGGCTCCCATAGTGACTATATAGGTTCGAAAGGGGATACCATACGGAATTGAAATCACTTTATGCCATTTCGAAATGAGCGGTAGGGCTCTCGTATATAATTTTTGAACATTCACGCTATCCGCGATTCATACACGGAAAAAAAACTGGTTACAACGAAGAAAAAACTGAATGATTCAAGAAAAATGAGCACTTGAATTTCAGCTAAGATAACTATTTCATAATGCAAACTTTCAATTTCTTCATTTGATGTTTTTATTTAAATATTGAATTAATAATTTTTTTATTGTTGAAAGAAATTCAATTTCTTAAAGCAAGAAAATATTATTTTGTAGAGCAAATCGCTTTTCTAAGTTTTTAATATCTATTTCTTCATTAAAGATAACAAATTCTTGTTTTAAGGTGACCGTATCTCAAAATACAATAAATTGAGGCTTGTATTAAGAAATTTTACATATCATTGTATGATCTACATTTCTTTAGTTAAGAGTCATTTTCTTATAATTAAAATGCATTTTCTGTCAGAAAACATTTTTTTTTTCGTGATAGAAGAACCCATTTATAAATTGTACAGAAGGAATTGCTTAAATACTTCAAACGCCTTTCTTGGAAAAGCTTTTGAATTTCTAGATTGCGGAAAGTAACTTCTGAAAGCTGTAAAAGTATTTCTTGTTTCCAGCTATTTTTCCTGTTTATTGGATCAACATTAAATAAAATTTCCAAAATAATAACAATAGAATTTAATTATATATTTTTTATTTTAATTTATTATAAGAAATATAAAGATTCGATTTAATATTAATTAGCTATGTCATACAAATTACAATAATAAATACAATAATAAAATACAAATTTAATTAAACAGAAGACATAATTGACTTCAATATATTTACGCTATGATTTATCAAGAAAACTTTACAACTAGTTTTTACAATATCAACAATAATGAACAGTTTAATATTTTGATAGCTTAGCTCACACATATTTTAACATGCAGCAACAAATAAACGTCGATAAGTTTTGAAAAAATTAACATTTAAATTAACAGCTAAACATTAGTTTTTTGTTTACAGTCGTACCTGTAGTTTCTGCAGTAATGATTTTTTTGTTGATTTTTTTGCATTAAGATTACTATTTTTAAATTTATTTTTCAAATAGCCTATCTTCTGGAGCTTACATTAGTAATTTCTATGCTTGTTGTATAAAAAGCTTGCTGGCTTACACGCCTTATAATACAATTCCTGAAAATAAGACAATAAATAGCAAAGATTTTTATATATAACTCATTGTTAGTTACCTTCTTTTCTCCAGGAATAAATACCCGATATCACTAGCAATTGTTTTTAATAAATCAGCTGATACCGGGTTTTTGACCAATATATCACCAACTGTAGATACTAGTAGATTGCGGGTCCTTCCATCGAGTTGTGGTGGAGTTGCTGCATTAAAATGTTTAAGATTTTAAACCCTTTGGTTGAGTCGAGAAACTGGTCAAAGCTGCTGATGACATTTTTCCACTTGAAAAAGAAGAAGGGGCTGGTTAATGCTGTGTCCTGATCCAGTCATACATCGATGAATTTACAGAACCAGTTACTGTTACTATTTAAATTTAGTATTTTCGTCAGCAATTTCTCTGATTAAAAAAATTTAAATAAAACCCTAAATTCATTATGCACAATTTACTCACACAAAACACACAAAAGAGAGCGATCACTTGTTAATTTAAATTATAAATATATGTAATATATATGTATATATAACTTACTTTTAATTACTTAGCTTCACCTTAATTATTTTTCAACACCACTAAAAAATATTTTATTTGACAATCACAAAATACACGTTGTTTCTATTAAACTGTTCAAGAGATAATAAATATTACTTATTTGAGTTATATTTCTCAAATTTTTCAACGTTTTCTTGATTTAAAAATTATAGAGTGTACATAAAAAAATCCTTTTGTATAATTAAAAGTATTCTCTCAGGATGAGACATACATATTAAACCAAGAAATATTATGTTAAAGTTTAAAAAATTACTTTTTTGTGATAAGAAAAACATTTCTCGAAGTAACATAGCAAATTGTATTGAAATTATTGAAATTTTTATCTTCATTAAAAAAAACTTGGAATGAGTAAAGATTCATTATTTCTTCAATCAAGATAACTTTTTTGAAATTCTAGAATTCATTAGTTTATCAGAAAGAGAAATAATTTTTTATTATCAAGAAACGTTTTCAATTTTAAAATGTTATATTTTAATAAAATTTATGTTTTTGATTTAAGAAAATATTAAATTTCTCGTTTTAAGAAAATGAAAGATTAAATTAAAAGTATTTCTCTTCAAACTAAATTTTTTCTCTTATTATAAAGAATTTATTGCAACGATAAATACAAGAAAAATAATTCTCAAGATGGAATTTAATTTTAAAACTTCAGTCAAGAAATAATTCTCTTCGTAAGAAAACTATTTTTATAACTAGAAAAACTGGTATCGACATAGAAATTTGGTTTTTAAAGTAAGCAAAAATATTTTTTATTAAATAAAGAAAAATATTTCTTTAAGATAGTATGCTTATTTTTTTCCGTGTATGAAAAAATGTCGTTGTAGCTTATGGTAAATTACACAAATCTCAGAGATTGGCTCCCATAGTGACTATATAGATTTGATAGGGGATACCATATGGAATTGAAATCACCTAATGCCATTTTAAAATGAGCGGTAGGGCTCTCGTAGTCACGGGTATCATTTGATCTTCAAATTAATTTATTTTGTAGGCGGAAGTTATTAAATTATACTCCGATATATGTCGATCGAAAAAAATTATTTTAAAGATATAAGTTTCTGCATTAATAACGTTGTTAGCTTTCGTCCTCACTGAAATTTTGATTGCGGGTTTTATTTTTTTAATTGTCTTGTCCAAGATCAGCTAAGATAGACTGTTTTTTAAGAATAAACACATAATTTGATATATTATATAATAGATATATAATATATAGGTTCAATAAACATTTAATTGTATAGCATTTTTTTTTTTTTTTGAAATAATGGCCAGAGTACAACTGAAACTCCTACTAAAATGTAGCGAATGTCATAAATACTAATCATTATCATAATATATTTTATAGCCATAAATTAGATCATAAAACATTGATTTTTGACATCTCCATTCCTGGCATACGCATCTCAAAATTATACTGACCATTTCGACTCAACCTAACAATGTTAAACCTTTAAACATCTCTTCAGAAATTTATTTGTAGGCGTACCATTGTTTATATTTTTTTTAAACCAAAAAGAAAAGAGAACAACCAAATAATATTCGAGTACAATAACATAATGCCCGACTGCAAACGAAAAATAGCGAAGAATGGAAATTTAACTTCGTTAATCGTAAGGTTAAGGGAAATTATAAAACTGTATATGGTAATTTTGGGATGCGGCATCAATAACAATTAATTATAAGTTTGAAACGTAGTAAATATTAATGTTCGTTTGTTGCTGCAATATTCGCTACATTTTAGTAGGTATTTCCGAGCACTTCGCCCACTGTTGCTAAGTAACATCGAATTAATGCAACTATGACAAACCGTTTTTAACATAACATACATATAATAGGTGTTATATGTATAAATAAATATATACCTGCGCTTCGATGTAGTATACACGATATTCTGATATAAACGATCTGCTACACACCATATAGGTCCAATAAACTTAAAAATGTTGTGATTTCTTAAAATATAATATTCAGCTGATCTTGAGCAGGCCAATAAATGAAGGCAAAACCCTGAAACAAAAATTGTAGTGGCGACGTACATTGATAACGCTACATATCTTGAAACTAATATATTTAAATCGAATTTTCCGATGAACCAGAAAAATTAAAAAAAATACTTGCATGAGATGAATTCCAATAAGGAATACTTTTTTCAAAATGGCATTAGGTAATTTTGTGTCGATACTGTTTCAAATCTATATATCTACTATGGGAGCCAATCTCTGAGATTTGTGTAATTTACCATAAGCTACAACGACATTTTTTCATATGAAAATCGCGGATAGCGTGAATGTTCAAAAATTTTATACGAGAGCCCTACGGCTCATTTCGAAATGGCATTAGGTGATTTCAATTCCGTAATGTATCCCCTTTCGAACCTATATAACCACTATGGGAGCCAATCTCTGAGGTTTGTGTAATTTACCATAAGCTACAACGACATTTTTTCATATGAATCGCGGATAGCGTGAATGTTCAAAAATTTTATACGAGAGCCCTACGGCTCATTTCGAAATGGCATTAGGTGATTTCAATTCCGTAATGTATCCCCTTTCGAACCTATATAGTCACTATGGGAGCCAATCTCTGAGATTTGTGTAATTTACCATAACCTACAACGACATTTTTTCATATGAAAATCACGGATAGCGTGAATGTTCAAAAATTATATACGAGAGCCCTACGGCTCATTTCGAAATGGCATTAGGTGATTTCAATTCCGTAATGTATCCCCTTTCGAACCTATATAGTCACTATGGGAGCCAATCTCTGAGATTTGTGTAATTTACCATAACCTACAACGACATTTTTTCATATGAAAATCGGATAGCGTGAATGTTCAAAAATTTTATACGAGAGCCCTACGGCTCATTTCGAAATGGCATTAGGTGATTTCAATTCCGTAATGTATCCCCTTTCGAACCTATATAGTCACTATGGGAGCCAATCTCTGAGATTTGTGTAATTTACCATAACCTACAACGACATTTTTTCATATGAAAATCACGGATAGCGTGAATGTTCAAAAATTTTATACGAGAGCCCTACGGCTCATTTCGAAATGGCATTAGGTGATTTCAATTCCGTAATGTATCCCCTTTCGAACCTATATAGTCACTATGGGAGCCAATCTCTGAGATTTGTGTAATTTACCGTAACCTACAACGACATTTTTTCATATGAAAATCGGATAGCGTGAATGTTCAAAAATTGTATACGAGAGCCCTACGGCTCATTTCGAAATGGCATTAGGTGAGTTCAATTCCGTATTTTATCCCTTTTCGAACTTATATAGTCACTATGGGAGCCAATCTCTGAGATTTGTGTAATTTACCATAACCTACAACGACATTTTTTCATATGAAAATCGGATAGCGTGAATGTTCAAAAATTTTATACGAGAGCCCTACGGCTCATTTCGAAATGGCATTAGGTGATTTCAATTCCGTAATGTATCCCCTTTCGAACCTATATAGTCACTATGGGAGCCAATCTCTGAGATTTGTGTAATTTACCATAACCTACAACGACATTTTTTCATATGAAAATCACGGATAGCGTGAATGTTCAAAAATTTTATACGAGAGCCCTACGGCTCATTTCGAAATGGCATTAGGTGATTTCAATTCCGTAATGTATCCCCTTTCGAACCTATATAGTCACTATGGGAGCCAATATCTGAGATTTGTGTAATTTACCATAACCTACAACGACATTTTTTCATATGAAAATCGGATAGCGTGAATGTTCAAAAATTTTATACGAGAGCCCTACGGCTCATTTCGAAATGGCATTAGGTGATTTCAATTCCGTAATGTATCCCCTTTCGAACCTATATAGTCACTATGGGAGCCAATCTCTGAGATTTGTGTAATTTACCATAACCTACAACGACATTTTTTCATATGAAAATCGGATAGCGTGAATGTTCAAAAATTTTATACGAGAGCCCTACGGCTCATTTCGAAATGGCATTAGGTGATTTCAATTCCGTAATGTATCCCCTTTTGAACCTATATAGTCACTATGGGAGCCAATCTCTGAGATTTGTGTAATTTACCATAACCTACAACGACATTTTTTCATATGAAAATCACGGATAGCGTGAATGTTCAAAAATTTTATACGAGAGCCCTACGGCTCATTTCGAAATGGCATTAGGTGATTTCAATTCCGTAATGTATCCCCTTTCGAACCTATATAGTCACTATGGGAGCCAATCTCTGAGATTTGTGTAATTTACCATAACCTACAACGACATTTTTTCATATGAAAATCGGATAGCGTGAATGTTCAAAAATTTTATACGAGAGCCCTACGGCTCATTTCGAAATGGCATTAGGTGATTTCAATTCCGTAATGTATCCCCTTTCGAACCTATATAGTCACTATGGGAGCCAATCTCTGAGATTTGTGTAATTTACCATAACCTACAACGACATTTTTTCATATGAAAATCACGGATAGCGTGAATGTTCAAAAATTTTATACGAGAGCCCTACGGCTCATTTCGAAATGGCATTAGGTGATTTCAATTCCGTAATGTATCCCCTTTCGAACCTATATAGTCACTATGGGAGCCAATCTCTGAGATTTGTGTAATTTACCATAACCTACAACGACATTTTTTCATATGAAAATCGCGGATAGCGTGAATGTTCAAAAATTTTATACGAGAGCCCTACGGCTCATTTCGAAATGGCATTAGGTGATTTCAATTCCGTAATGTATCCCCTTTCGAACCTATATAGTCACTATGGGAGCCAATCTCTGAGATTTGTGTAATTTACCATAACCTACAACGACATTTTTTCATATGAAAATCGGATAGCGTGAATGTTCAAAAATTTTATACGAGAGCCCTACGGCTCATTTCGAAATGGCATTAGGTGATTTCAATTCCGTAATGTATCCCCTTTCGAACCTATATAGTCACTATGGGAGCCAATCTCTGAGATTTGTGTAATTTACCGTAACCTACAACGACATTTTTTCATATGAAAATCGGATAGCGTGAATGTTCAAAAATTGTATACGAGAGCCCTACGGCTCATTTCGAAATGGCATTAGGTGAGTTCAATTCCGTATTTTATCCCCTTTCGAACTTATATAGTCACTATGGGAGCCAATCTCTGAGATTTGTGTAATTTACCATAACCTACAACGACATTTTTTCATATGAAAATCGGATAGCGTGAATGTTCAAAAATTTTATACGAGAGCCCTACGGCTCATTTCGAAATGGCATTAGGTGATTTCAATTCCGTAATGTATCCCCTTTCGAACCTATATAGTCACTATGGGAGCCAATCTCTGAGATTTGTGTAATTTACCATAACCTACAACGACATTTTTTCATATGAAAATCACGGATAGCGTGAATGTTCAAAAATTTTATACGAGAGCCCTACGGCTCATTTCGAAATGGCATTAGGTGATTTCAATTCCGTAATGTATCCCCTTTCGAACCTATATAGTCACTATGGGAGCCAATATCTGAGATTTGTGTAATTTACCATAACCTACAACGACATTTTTTCATATGAAAATCGGATAGCGTGAATGTTCAAAAATTTTATACGAGAGCCCTACGGCTCATTTCGAAATGGCATTAGGTGATTTCAATTCCGTAATGTATCCCCTTTCGAACCTATATAGTCACTATGGGAGCCAATCTCTGAGATTTGTGTAATTTACCATAACCTACAACGACATTTTTTCATATGAAAATCGGATAGCGTGAATGTTCAAAAATTTTATACGAGAGCCCTACGGCTCATTTCGAAATGGCATTAGGTGATTTCAATTCCGTAATGTATCCCCTTTTGAACCTATATAGTCACTATGGGAGCCAATCTCTGAGATTTGTGTAATTTACCATAACCTACAACGACATTTTTTCATATGAAAATCACGGATAGCGTGAATGTTCAAAAATTTTATACGAGAGCCCTACGGCTCATTTCGAAATGGCATTAGGTGATTTCAATTCCGTAATGTATCCCCTTTCGAACCTATATAGTCACTATGGGAGCCAATCTCTGAGATTTGTGTAATTTACCATAACCTACAACGACATTTTTTCATATGAAAATCGGATAGCGTGAATGTTCAAAAATTTTATACGAGAGCCCTACGGCTCATTTCGAAATGGCATTAGGTGATTTCAATTCCGTAATGTATCCCCTTTCGAACCTATATAGTCACTATGGGAGCCAATCTCTGAGATTTGTGTAATTTACCATAACCTACAACGACATTTTTTCATATGAAAATCACGGATAGCGTGAATGTTCAAAAATTTTATACGAGAGCCCTACGGCTCATTTCGAAATGGCATTAGGTGATTTCAATTCCGTAATGTATCCCCTTTCGAACCTATATAGTCACTATGGGAGCCAATCTCTGAGATTTGTGTAATTTACCGTAACCTACAACGACATTTTTTCATATGAAAATCGGATAGCGTGAATGTTCAAAAATTGTATACGAGAGCCCTACGGCTCATTTCGAAATGGCATTAGGTGAGTTCAATTCCGTATTTTATCCCCTTTCGAACTTATATAGTCACTATGGGAGCCAATCTCTGAGATTTGTGTAATTTACCATAACCTACAACGACATTTTTTCATATGAAAATCGGATAGCGTGAATGTTCAAAAATTTTATACGAGAGCCCTACGGCTCATTTCGAAATGGCATTAGGTGATTTCAATTCCGTAATGTATCCCCTTTCGAACCTATATAGTCACTATGGGAGCCAATCTCTGAGATTTGTGTAATTTACCATAACCTACAACGACATTTTTTCATATGAAAATCACGGATAGCGTGAATGTTCAAAAATTTTATACGAGAGCCCTACGGCTCATTTCGAAATGGCATTAGGTGATTTCAATTCCGTAATGTATCCCCTTTCGAACCTATATAGTCACTATGGGAGCCAATCTCTGAGATTTGTGTAATTTACCATAACCTACAACGACATTTTTTCATATGAAAATCGGATAGCGTGAATGTTCAAAAATTTTATACGAGAGCCCTACGGCTCATTTCGAAATGGCATTAGGTGATTTCAATTCCGTAATGTATCCCCTTTCGAACCTATATAGTCACTATGGGAGCCAATCTCTGAGATTTGTGTAATTTACCATAACCTACAACGACATTTTTTCATATGAAAATCGGATAGCGTGAATGTTCAAAAATTTTATACGAGAGCCCTACGGCTCATTTCGAAATGGCATTAGGTGATTTCAATTCCGTACTGTATCCCCTTTTGAACCTATATAGTCACTATGGGAGCCAATCTCTGAGATTTGTGTAATTTACCATAACCTACAACGACATTTTTTCATATGAAAATCACGGATAGCGTGAATGTTCAAAAATTGTATACGAGAGCCCTACGGCTCATTTCGAAATGGCATTAGGTGATTTCAATTCCGTAATGTATCCCCTTTCGAACCTATATAGTCACTATGGGAGCCAATCTCTGAGATTTGTGTAATTTACCATAACCTACAACGACATTTTTTCATATGAAAATCGGATAGCGTGAATGTTCAAAAATTTTATACGAGAGCCCTACGGCTCATTTCGAAATGGCATTAGGTGATTTCAATTCCGTAATGTATCCCCTTTCGAACCTATATAGTCACTATGGGAGCCAATCTCTGAGATTTGTGTAATTTACCATAACCTACAACGACATTTTTTCATATGAAAATCACGGATAGCGTGAATGTTCAAAAATTTTATACGAGAGCCCTACGGCTCATTTCGAAATGGCATTAGGTGATTTCAATTCCGTAATGTATCCCCTTTCGAACCTATATAGTCACTATGAGAGCCAATATCTGAGATTTGTGTAATTTACCATAACCTACAACGACATTTTTTCATATGAAAATCGGATAGCGTGAATGTTCAAAAATTTTATACGAGAGCCCTACGGCTCATTTCGAAATGGCATTAGGTGATTTCAATTCCGTAATGTATCCCCTTTCGAACCTATATAGTCACTATGGGAGCCAATCTCTGAGATTTGTGTAATTTACCATAACCTACAACGACATTTTTTCATATGAAAATCGGATAGCGTGAATGTTCAAAAATTTTATACGAGAGCCCTACGGCTCATTTCGAAATGGCATTAGGTGATTTCAATTCCGTAATGTATCCCCTTTTGAACCTATATAGTCACTATGGGAGCCAATCTCTGAGATTTGTGTAATTTACCATAACCTACAACGACATTTTTTCATATGAAAATCACGGATAGCGTGAATGTTCAAAAATTTTATACGAGAGCCCTACGGCTCATTTCGAAATGGCATTAGGTGATTTCAATTCCGTAATGTATCCCCTTTCGAACCTATATAGTCACTATGGGAGCCAATCTCTGAGATTTGTGTAATTTACCATAACCTACAACGACATTTTTTCATATGAAAATCGGATAGCGTGAATGTTCAAAAATTTTATACGAGAGCCCTACGGCTCATTTCGAAATGGCATTAGGTGATTTCAATTCCGTAATGTATCCCCTTTCGAACCTATATAGTCACTATGGGAGCCAATCTCTGAGATTTGTGTAATTTACCATAACCTACAACAACATCCTTTTATACAAAAATTCATATAATATTCCTGATGATTAAATTTCTTAAAAGTTTAATATGTATGTACATATATGAAATACAAAAATTTGATCTTTTTTATAAACAAAAATTTTTTTTTGTATTTACATTTTTTAGAAATGTTCACGTGTGCAAATATTTACCCAAAATCGAAATAATATCTAAAAAAATTATTTTTGGACACTCGCGTAAATTTCTGTCCAAATTATAAAAGTGTCCAAAAAAAAGTGTCCAAAAACTTCACACCGGTATCTACCAGTACCAAAACAGTGGACTTATCAAATAAAGCGCCAATATTATATGGGAATTCTACAAGATCTTGTAACGCCGCGTTGCCCACCACAGCGTTAAATTTTAGTACACCTTATAATTGTAGTGACGTAACATGTACAGTCAACCAAACCTGATTGGTATTGAACATTTAGACTTGTATGCTTGCTTCAGCTTGCACGTTATCACATTTTCATTATGAAGTTGATGAAAGAATTTAAACTTGGGAAAAGAGGGATTAAGTTTTAGATTTTGCTATCGATCGGATTACTTTATTTAATTGTGATAAAATAAAATTTATTTAATTCTACTAATATTATTCGTTCAATAGAAAACTATTTTTAAACAATAAATGTGAATAATTTTGCTTGCGAAGCTTCCTCTACATTTAGTTTTCTTGTTTTCCTGGAGCTGATAGGTTTTTTAATAGATTCTGTTTCAAATTGGTCATTAAATGCCCGTTTATAAGAAACATCAGATGCACTTCGTATTTTAGATGTCGAATTTTGGTGAACATGTTTATAAAACTAAATTTCTGGGCCGCTTGTCTGTAATCAAGGAAATTTCTTGGAAATTTTGCGGAAGAAGAAATTTTGCATTCAAAAGAAGACGAGTCAATTCAATAGGACTATAAATTTCCATATTTTTTAAGTATCGTTATAAAGTGCTATGAACCGCATCGACTTCTTGCAAAAGAGAGTGGCCTGGCTCGGAATATTTGTGCTGTATAATCTTTACCATCAGAAATTTAATAAGACACAATGATAATATAGAATTACGATTCTGAGGCACACAAGAATCTGTACAAATGATAATTTGGCAGTTGGTGGAAAGTCCAATATGATCGCATCTAGAATTCGCTTAAATGCACTCGCCAATTTATTTGCACCTCTTCCTTGAGTGGTCTCATTCCAAATGCTACAATAGGTAGTCCTGTTATCCTTACAGAAGCCAGTCAAATTGAAGCACAATAGTTTTCTCTCTGGTAGTAAAAACAATTAACGTTCGCTTTTGGCAATGCAAAAACGTTTTGTATTGGCTTTATCCAAATCTTTCTCAGTTTTTGCATTTAACTTATTTTGTAAGTGATCCGCAAAGTGTTTATGTTCTTCTGGTGTAGATACTATTCCGTTTTTTTGCTTTGTGTTGTGTTCCTCGCATTTTTGCACAAATATTTTTTTGGTACGAAAAAAGATAAATTAAATCTAGTTTGAAAAATATCTGTGAACCCAAAACTTAACTGGATCATCAAACTCATTACAGTATAACTCATACATCTTTTTTAAATTTAAATGCGGCTTCAAATATTTCTTACTGGACGAAGTTCGGTAGTAATGGGGGATTGTCAAAATAGTAGTGTATTCTAGTTTTATTTATGTCCAAAGTTTTAGCGAAAAACAATTGGCAAACTCTGGTTAATTTTCCCAATTTTAGAAAATTGTAATTGTAGATATATTTCTTTCGAGAATTCATATTCTCAGTAGGTTTTCTCTCTAGAGACAACCTAAATACCATTTTGCCAAAAAACTCACATTTTGATTATGGGTTCAATTTCCAAAACTGGCCAAATATTTCTTGCCTTTCTGCTAAACTAAACAATTCGTTGCAACCGTATAGACAACTATCTGCACAGCCAACTATTATTTCACTTTTTTATGAGTTATCTCCAAATGATCGACAAACTTTTTACCCGCTTGACATTTAACTTTCCGTACATTTATCTTCCATTTATCAGGGTGTCTTAATCTTTTGGTCGTTATTTTTTCGAGTTACATAGAGTATCTAGAAATCCAATTAGCAGTCAATTAGTACCTAAACCATCTAAAAGAAATATGTACAAACGTTTACCTTCATGCAAGAGGTCGATCATTCCTTCAGCTGGAACAGTTAGTAAATATTCGGGATCGTTATCCGAATCAAGGCATGACGATTCTATAATATAAATCTTTGAATTAGAAGGACAAAAACCACTAAGTACAAATAATCTTACCGCGTTCCTCGAAATTTGTCAAAATTTGACTTAATATTGAATTATGACTATCATCATTGTCAAGGTATGAAAAAGTAGTTGAACTGTCCGAAACGCTCTAACTCATTTAATGGCGAGCGTAATACGAGGGCTGCCTTTTATATTTCGGGATTAGAGAACAAAAACAAATATTAATCATCGAAAATCGCTTTATAGTTTTTCAAAATATTCCCCATGAAGATCTATACACTTTTGCATGCGTTTGAACCAATTGTCGAAGCACTTTTTCCACTCTGATTGAGGTATCTCCAATCCAAAATATGCATTCTGAACGCAGCAACCGCTTCTTCAGGTGTCGAAAAACGTTGACCTCTCAGTTTGTTTTTTACGTATGAGAATAAAAGAAGTCATTTGGTGACAAGTCAGCACGATACGGCGGGTGACTCATCAAATCATTGTTTTGAGTGTTCAAAAATGCAGTTGTTTGAGCCGATGTGTGAGAGTTCGCATTGTCGTGGTGAAGAGTGATCCGTCTTCGGCAGTTGGTTTTCCTGATTTCTTGGAAGAAAACTGGCAAACAAATGTTTGTGTACCACTCAGAATTGACTGTTCTGCATTGTTCTAGTGGTACGGTTGCGACATGTTCATTTTTTCCGAAAAAACAGGCGATCATTTGCTTGCAAGTGCTTCGTGCGCGAACAACTTTTGTTGGAACACCCATACAGTCGACTTCTCTTTACTTTCGGGCTCATACGCGTAAATACATGATTCATCACCTGTCACTATGCCATAGACGTGTTTTGAAGCACCGCGATCGTATTTTTTGAACTTTTCTTTCGACCAATCGACACGAGCCTTTTTTGAGCGATTGACAACTTGTGTGGGATCCAACGCGAACAAATTTTTTTGACATTCAAATGTTTATGCATGACGATCTTGCAATATCAGTTCGCGCACAGCATCAATGGTTTCCGGAACAACAACTGATTCTGGACGACCTTCACAAAATTCGTTTTGGAGTGGACTACGACCTCGATTGAATTCACCATACCATCGATAAACACTGGTCCTTGATGGAGCTTCATCGCCAAAAATTGAATTAAGTTCATCCATGCACTCTTGCTGCCTTAATCCACGTCGAAAGTTGTAAAAAATAATCGCACGAAAATGTTCACGATTTAATTCCATTTTTTCGCCGAGATGTTGAGTTAATGAGTACTGTAAACAAGACAAATAGCGCTCGAATGTCAAAACGTTCTGAGTACGTATAATCTCAAAAATGTCAAACTTTACGATAGAGCTGTCAGTTGCCAGATTGCAACACTAGGGTTGTCCAATCCCGAAATATAAAAGGCAACCCTCGTAAATTATATTGATTTATCCGCGTCGGTGGTATTATATGTAAATGGTGTTTTGATAACAATGTTTAAATCGTCCTGAAGTTCCTGCTGTTGAATTAAATTCTTTACAGAATAGTACGCTCTAAGAAACTGCCAGAATCTAGAAAACGGTAAAATGGTGGTTAGTGCACTCTAATCTTGTGGCGACGATATGCAAACTATAAATTTTTCCGCTGCGATATCATTCGGGGCAATATGCAACAAATTGCACAATATTTATTGCACAGCCACCATCACTATCACAATCAACATTAGGGAATCCAACTCGGTTCTACCCGACTTCGTGTAGTTGGGCAATTACTTTTCCCCCATAGACACCCGAAACCTTCGGGCAATGCCGCAAACAACCGAAACCGACAACCCTCCTATGCATTTTAACGAAAATGGAAAAAACATAAACGTATGTTTGTAGAAATCGGTGGGGTAATGGTAAGAAAACGAAACCGAAAGTCGGGTAGCCAAAATTCGGGTAATTGCATTCCGTGGTCGGGTAATTGGATTCTCTAGTACATCCGTTTATGTTTTTTCCATTTTCGTTCAGATGCATAGGAGGGTTGTCGGTTTCGATTGTTTGCGGCACTGCCCGACTGTTTCGGGTGTCTCTGGAGATGAGTAATTGCCCAACTACACGAAGTTGGGTGGAACCGACTTAGATTCCCTAATCAACATGTCATCTCTATTCATCATTCGCATGCACATTTTACCAGAGGGTCGATTTTTTTCCAAAATTTCATTTTTTTTTCATTATCATATTTCCATTATCATAAATTGAATTTATAAATTGAATTTATTAATTAAAATCTCATTTATTTGTTGTTAGTTTAATATTTTTTTTTATAATTTAGCATTGAATTAGTTAGGCTGTAGCATAGGTTTTGTTTGATTTTGCATATTCGGGAACGGTTTATATTCCTTAATTTTAAATTAATTATGGTTAATATTTTTTTTTTCAATTGTTATTTAAAAATTAATAAACTTATTTTATATTATGCATCGAACAAATCAAATATTTTCAATTAATATCATTATTATGAAACAATGAACGGAATAATAATGAGGTCAAGGTAGGTTCCGTGTTCCGTCACAACTAGCAGAGTTTTCAACATAACTGCCATTGCGATTCAATGATTTAATTGTATGTTCTAGTTCTGATGATTGGTTTTCCAATTTTCTTTCAGTCCCAGTTTCTTGTTAAATAGTTTCATCCCGGTCAGAAGCCAAAAATTGAAATATTTCTTTGTCACCTATCAATTTTGTCATTTTCAATCCGCTACCATTTTATACCTCCATACCGTTAATTACGTGCTATAGTCTTTAATGTCGTAAATTTTGTTTATCATTTCTCTTTTTAAATTTTTTTTAAAATACTCGCAGTGTAGCCAGACTGATTCAACCCTTAACAAACCCACCTGAGATCTAGTCGCGCTACTATGACCACGTAAGGGCATGCTGTTACAACCTTTTCAACGATATACGATACGTATATATGATAATTAAATAATTAACTACCACCGCCAAAAAATGATGGATTTGAAAACTAAAGCGCCGATTGCAAATTTGTTGCTTTTTCCAAGGTATTTTGAGACATTTTCTCTCTGAGGCAGGTACCCGATACCCTTGCGATGCATACTTCAATAGATTTCAAGTCTCCTAATTAAAAATAAAAGAAGATTTCAACAGTACAGGCGTCCATCTACCTAGACATTCAGATGGTTGAATAAAAATTTTTCCAATATAATTATGTGGCATATCATTTCAAAGGTCTGTCTTAGAAAAAGAAACAATTTTGTAATCAATAATTACGTTCAGAAATCCACAGTTTCGAAGAAATAGTTTTGAAGAATGTGTAAGGCCTCCTCAAATTATAGAACACGACCGCGAATGGGTTGAACTGCAATTGTTCTAGTACTTCACAAAAATTCCCCTTTTGTTGAATTGTCATGTAAACATGTTAACGAAGCAAGAAAACGAGATCGTTTTTAATATGCCTATGTAGTGGTAGTTTTATTGTTTCTAGAAATGATATAAAAGACGAGCTTTTTGGGATGACAGGAGAGATTGGTTGTAATTGGTAGTATACAAAAAACCGTGATGAAGTGAACAAACAAAAAAAAAAAAAAAATATATAAAATAATTGTGATGTGACTTAAATAATAATTAATTGATTCGCAATAAAAAAAAAAAAAAAAAGTATATTTCCAGTTCAAAGAAGAATTCTATCTTAACAAATTCATGCAAATCGTGGAATCTTGTGGCAAAAAGTTTAGTATAAAGTATCTGTATCATTATTTCGAAATGATGCTTCGTTATTAAAAAAATAATACCGTATTATTGGCAAATGGCAATGCATTTCTTTTGGTGTCGGACATATTGTTTGAATAGTATACTCGTAGCCATACTAAAAATATAGTTTGTGTAAATAATTGTAAATAATAAAGGTTAAAGCTACCTATACCAAAGCTGTATTAAGCAAACAAAAAAATATATAAATTAATTGTTAAGAATTTGTGAACTAAAAAAAAAAAAAAAAAAAAAAAACAAATTGGAAAAGAAATAATTTTAAGTTAATGCGTATTTGAGAAAATAATAAAAATTGCAAAATGGACAAAATGGTTACGTGTATCGTGATTCGCTAACAATAATGCAAATTAAATTATACAATAATAATAAATAAAAACTTATAATACGTAAAAATATTTAATATCTTGAATGCTGTTAAAATCTAATAATATCATCATAATAGTATAAGATAATCATACGAAATAAATATTTAACGACGAAAACGTAAAATCCTATCTAATTGCTGATAACAATACAAAATAGTGTACGAGTACCAATACTACCGTATATATTACCGGAAAAACAACAAGCTGATGGAATAGAACGTGCTTAATAAACAACAAAGTCAAAGTCATTCATCAATTTTTCCTGATCAACATGGTGACAGCCAATGGACATTTTTGTACAGTGTGAGTCGACGAATATTAATACTATTATTTTCTCATTTTATAGTATGTTGATTTTTCCTAATTTATTTAATTAATATTATATTTGTTAATTGATTATAATATTTAACTATAAGTTAGTAGCTTTTTGCGCATGCGTATTATTAGTGTTAGTATTTGTTACCAATTATATTTAGTTAGCCGTAGTTTATTAAATCATTAGTAGTTTTTATGGCTTGCTTTAATTTTTCTTAATTTTCTTCGAATTTTGTTTTTTTTTTTCCTTTAAATAAAATTTTTGTAATTTATCTTTTTGTAAAGATGGTAATTTTGCGTTTCTTTTAAACAATATGGCGCGAATTTATAATATGGAATAGTGTGAGCTTTAAATATGGGAACTTAGGTCGATGTAAGTATCATTTTAGTGGTAAATAAGTTGGTTGCCGAAAATCTACGTTATTATGCGGTTCATTTATATCGGTTCATATTACATTCTGTTTAAACCCACCCCAGGCTGAGCAGTCGGCAAAGCGAACCGCGATCGTGTAATGTTATCGAACCGATAATTCTGTTAGCAGCGTTAGGTAATCCAAAATGGAGGCCTTCCGTGTGCTACAGTGGCGCCCAAGTGGCATTAAAGTTAATGTAAATGGCTTATAACTTCTTAGTTTCTGGTATTATGTTTGTTTTAATTTAATTTATTTCTTCATTAAATTTTAAATTGGAAGAGGAAAAAAAAAATATCCAAGGTATAGATATGCTCTAACAACTCCGTAATTTATTACGTTTTTTTGTTAATCTTTTGTTCGTCACATCAATACACGACTCTTCATTTTGAATTTGAATGCTGTGTTGAAAGAAGAACAATTGATTAATGTAAAGTGCGATTAAATTTCCCGTTTATCACATTCATTGTATTTTTTTCATTTAGTTCTGTATCGTGATGATTAGACAAATGTATAGCTATAGCAACTCCGTAGATTCTTACGTTTGACCTTGCTATGGTAGATGCCGCTTTTCCAAATCATAGCGATATTCTATTCTTCATATTATCGCGTTGCTTCCCTGATTTTGGGTTTTGAATACAACGTTTATTTTGTATGAAGAAAGATTTTTTTTTTTTCTCACGGGATTTCAATGGTGTTAGATGCAACAATGACTCCAGCATGCTGTTTGACCTCTAGTTGTAGAAATGAATCATTGTCATGTCGTGAGGATATGATTATTATTAGTACATCTTGTCATCTTTTCCCTTAAAAAGCTAATTTACATTTCCCTTACGCAACCAACTTATTTAGGTCTTATGAATTTAGCAATTTGAATGCTGCATCGATTTAAGTTCCCAGTTTTGAAAAAAAAAATATTTTTTGAGTTTTTGAATTTGGATATTTTCTTTGAATATTTATAAAGTATATATTTTTTTTTGTATTTTTTTATTTATTTTTTTTGTTTATCACGGTTCTTGTGATAATTGCTTATATTGTTTTTGCTTCTTGTTTGCATCACAAATTATCATAGTCGTTAAACATTTATTTATTATTTTTTATTAATTTATTACTAGTTCTTGTATATTATATTTTTCTTTGTTTTCTTCATCATTCTTTTTGTGGATTACAACCAATTTCATCGTTACTCCTGTCCCTACATTTATATTGATCTTGTTTATAGTCATATATTCTTTTTTGTTGTATTTCATATTGCTGTAGTTGCCTCGTTTAAATATCAAAATGGACGCTGAACATCTCGAGTTTGACGAGTTTCTAGTTGAGTGTTCATTACGTTCTATTGAAGGTTCGCCCTTAGATCGCTTAACCAAATTGAAAGATCAAATTAAAATCGAAAATCAACACCCAGTTTTAGTGCCGAATTTACCCCATGAAAGTGCTAAGCAAAATCCAAAAGCTGAATTACAGAATTTAAAAATTAAATTGACTTATATTTGCTCTTTGATGAAAGCTACTTACTCTGGTGAATATGATGAGAATGCTTTGGCTCGATTCTCTTCTCGATTGCAACACCTCAAAGATCGGTTAAAGCGGATTAGGTTTATTAATGCTGTGATCGCTGGGAATGTTGAAGATGTATTAAATACAACGATCAAAATTATCGAGATTCACGACAAAAGGTTTTCGCAAGGAATTTTGTCCAAAGCGATGCATCCAAGCATTTCTCGGCCAAACTGGCGCCTAAATTCCAGAAAGCTATTGTAATCCGTCCAGTAGGTAACGTTGCTTATGAGCTTGGAGACGAAAGTGGGAATTCTTTAGGAATTTACCATATTAAAGATATTAAACACTAAACTAAGGCTTGATTGATCCCTCTTTTGGGTATGATATAAAATAAATATACTCTCCTTCTTTACTAGCCCGGCTTGTAAGAGACATCTCTCAGATGGGTCGTCCCCACGATTGTAAGGCCTCCTCAAATTATAGAACACGACCGCGAATGGGTTGAACTGCAATTGTTCTAGTACTTCACAAAAATTCCCCTTTTGTTGAATTGTCATGTAAACATGTTAACGAAGCAAGAAAACGAGATCGTTTTTAATATGCCTATGTAGTGGTAGTTTTATTGTTTCTAGAAATGATATAAAAGACGAGCTTTTTGGGATGACAGGAGAGATTGGTTGTAATTGGTAGTATACAAAAAACCGTGATGAAGTGAACAAACAAAAAAAAAAAAAAATATATAAAATAATTGTGATGTGACTTAAATAATAATTAATTGATTCGCAATAAAAAAAAAAAAAAAAAGTATATTTCCAGTTCAAAGAAGAATTCTATCTTAACAAATTCATGCAAATCGTGGAATCTTGTGGCAAAAAGTTTAGTATAAAGTATCTGTATCATTATTTCGAAATGATGCTTCGTTATTAAAAAAATAATACCGTATTATTGGCAAATGGCAATGCATTTCTTTTGGTGTCGGACATATTGTTTGAATAGTATACTCGTAGCCATACTAAAAATATAGTTTGTGTAAATAATTGTAAATAATAAAGGTTAAAGCTACCTATACCAAAGCTGTATTAAGCAAACAAAAAAATATATAAATTAATTGTTAAGAATTTGTGAACTAAAAAAAAAAAAAAAAAAAAAAAACAAATTGGAAAAGAAATAATTTTAAGTTAATGCGTATTTGAGAAAATAATAAAAATTGCAAAATGGACAAAATGGTTACGTGTATCGTGATTCGCTAACAATAATGCAAATTAAATTATACAATAATAATAAATAAAAACTTATAATACGTAAAAATATTTAATATCTTGAATGCTGTTAAAATCTAATAATATCATCATAATAGTATAAGATAATCATACGAAATAAATATTTAACGACGAAAACGTAAAATCCTATCTAATTGCTGATAACAATACAAAATAGTGTACGAGTACCAATACTACCGTATATATTACCGGAAAAACAACAAGCTGATGGAATAGAACGTGCTTAATAAACAACAAAGTCAAAGTCATTCATCAATTTTTCCTGATCAACATGGTGACAGCCAATGGACATTTTTGTACAGTGTGAGTCGACGAATATTAATACTATTATTTTCTCATTTTATAGTATGTTGATTTTTCCTAATTTATTTAATTAATATTATATTTGTTAATTGATTATAATATTTAACTATAAGTTAGTAGCTTTTTGCGCATGCGTATTATTAGTGTTAGTATTTGTTACCAATTATATTTAGTTAGCCGTAGTTTATTAAATCATTAGTAGTTTTTATGGCTTGCTTTAATTTTTCTTAATTTTCTTCGAATTTTGTTTTTTTTTTCCTTTAAATAAAATTTTTGTAATTTATCTTTTTGTAAAGATGGTAATTTTGCGTTTCTTTTAAACAATATGGCGCGAATTTATAATATGGAATAGTGTGAGCTTTAAATATGGGAACTTAGGTCGATGTAAGTATCATTTTAGTGGTAAATAAGTTGGTTGCCGAAAATCTACGTTATTATGCGGTTCATTTATATCGGTTCATATTACATTCTGTTTAAACCCACCCCAGGCTGAGCAGTCGGCAAAGCGAACCGCGATCGTGTAATGTTATCGAACCGATAATTCTGTTAGCAGCGTTAGGTAATCCAAAATGGAGGCCTTCCGTGTGCTACAAATGCCATACTATTTTAT
This sequence comes from Nephrotoma appendiculata, assembly GCA_947310385.1. Lineage (NCBI taxonomy): Eukaryota > Metazoa > Arthropoda > Insecta > Diptera > Tipulidae > Nephrotoma > Nephrotoma appendiculata. The sequence continues at coordinate 241,885,235 of OX371223.1, read as the reverse complement.
GAAGCACCATAGTACCCTTAACTACCGTTGTAGCGCTGAAAGCAGTTATAATTTTCCTCATTCCTATATATTTATGTAGCATATCATTTGAAAGGTGCTGAATACAACAATTTTATTATTAGCGGTTCAGTTGATAAATTCACAGTTTTGGCGCTGATAGTTTATTGATTTGGTTTACTAGGCATAGTTGGGTATATCGTTTTTAAGATTTTGCACGAAGGAACATTTTTCTATCAACAATTTATTTTACAAATTTAGTGTATTGACGCTGGTGACAAATTATTCCTTTTGTATAAAATATAAACGTAGCTCATATCACTGAAAAGGTCCTGCGGAATATCACAAAATAAATTAAGGCAAGTTAGTACTCAAGACTGCTGTTGTACCGCTGGAAAAAATTACATTTAGCTCATTACAAAAAAAACATGTAACATATAAATCATTCATGGTTGAAAGGTCTTGGAAAAACAATAATTTTATTACCAGGCGCTGGTGAAAAATTAATACTTTGTATAGAATATCTCGTTTATCCATGTTGCTGCCTGTGGCCCTATTCTGGTAATTCCCCGGGAATAGGGAATAATTTCTTTTTGTAGCAGCTATTCCCCAGACATTTTCCCAATTCCCCGTTTTCTAAAAGTTAATTCTGGCGATTAGGGAATAAATTTATGGGAAAATCATTTAATTATTTGCGGTTGACACGCGATCGCAATAAAACAAGAAAACAAATGTCTAAAAATACTTTACTACGTATAATTGGTTTTTGTCGATATTTTAATCAAGCCTACTTAAAATATAATTTTGTTTATTAAAGTAAAAAATTGGATATTGATATTTCCAATTAATCCAATTAGAACAATGAATATTTTATTGTATAAAAAAAATATATACATAAATACACATTCAAATTATATTATAATTAATTTTTTAATTATTTTTTATTATTAAACAATGATTTGATGATATTATTCCTTGATTGTAATATTAATGCACGATTTACATGTTCCAATTTTTTTTCCAGTAAAAAATGAAAGGTTAAGTATATTACGATTTTCCAATTAATCAGTTTTCAGTATAAATTTACACCCATAAAATTGCTATAAGTATAAAATATAATAAATTTCCGTTAAATTCTATTCCCAGTTAACTCATTCCTAAAATAGGTATGGAATAATAAACGTCAAAACTGCTGTAATGGGGAATAATTTTTTCCCAAAAAAATTTTTCCCCAAAAGCCAGAATACACTTTAGGGGGGGGGGGGGGGGGGGGTTAAAACTGCTACAAAATTTAAAATTTCCATTCCCCGGGAATTACCAGAATAGGGCCACTCTGGTAACACAATTATGTGGGTACGGCAAGTGTATCATGTCAAAAAAAAATTTGTATGTTTTTACCAAGTTACACATTTGGGCATTTTTTTCAAACTTATTTTCGTCCAAAAAAAAAAAAACTTTAACTATACACACAATTGTGTTGGTGGTACTTCAAATGAAGCGAAATTTTTTATCAAAAACGCATACTATAGTTTTTTACTCACACATTTGTGTGGTTTGAACTTAAATTGAGCCAATTTGTTTTTATTGTTTTGGTTGAAAAAGGATATATAATATTCTTCTGTACGTGTGTATGTGAATAACGCCCCCTAAACGTCTGAACCGATTTTAATGAAATTTTGTGAGTGTAGTTTGGTGGGATGTCCCTGGTTGGTTTAGATTCACAATTGGGCCCGGTAGGTGGCACTGCAATCGGGTGATAGGATTTTTTTTATGTTTTTTGACGAAATTTTTTTTTTTGTTGTATTTTTCACATATCAGAACACATAACCCCAAAATTTCACCACCCCCTAATCTTGATAGATATAATTCTTATGTACGATTTTTGTGATTGTACTCCTAAACTGCTGAGCCGATTTTATTGAAATTTTGTGTGTGTGTGTGTGTGTGTTTGAGTGGATTCCTGTGTTTGTGTGGTTTAGATTTACAACTGGACCCGGTAGGTGGCACTGTGATCGCGTTCTAGGATTATTATTTATTTTTTTTGACAAAACTTTATTTTTTAAAATTTTTCGCATATTAAAACGTATAACCCCAAAATTCACCACCCCAACTACCCCAAAATTTTCTGTACATGTGTTTGTAATTGAATTCCTCCTAAACGGCTGAAACGATTTTAATGAAATTTTAGGTGTGTGTTTGAGTGGATCCCTGGATGGTTTAGATTTACATTTGAACCCGGTAGGTGGCACTGCGATCGGCCTCTAGGATTTTATTTTTTATTTCTTTCCGAATTTTTATTTTTCACATATAAAAACATAATTTCAAGGACTGCACATTCAGCACTCAAGTTACCATTGAAAGTTCACACTAACGTTTGCAAAATTTCAAAACTATTATCTGGGATGAGTGCACTCACAAACATTTACTTGAATTTCTCGATAAACCGATGAAAGATTTCAATACCAGACTTTTCGGTGGCACTCTACTGTTGCTGTCCTGTCCAGTGATTTCAGAAAAATATTACCGGTCATTCTACTCGTTACACGTGTGGACCAAATTAACGCATGCTTGAAACAATCATACCTATTGTGAAATGCTAATACATTACAACTTACATAAATGCACAACCTTTAGACATTTAACACATGCAACAACAGCAATATCTTTTTTGCAATCACATTATTATACTTCCCATCAACTTACGAAAAGTACCCCTTCTTTCACCAAATGTTCCAACTGACAAGCACTAAATATCGTCCGGCCGTGACCGTGAGAATTGAACGGGGCAGAATAATGAGAAATTGCACTCATTTTTTATTTTACTTTGGGCAACAGCAAATCAGACAATGACGAAACGAAAAAATTGAATTTTCTAACTCAATGTCAAATGTCACTTCGAATATACTTAATGGAAGTTTAATTTGAATATCGAAGAAACGTTTGATGAAGCCGGTTATAGCAGGCAAGGCAAGCCAACATTCGGGCTGAATTTTGTGGGTTGGTGCAATGGTAATTAAATACTCTAGAAAAGTTTTTCTTCATATACATATATTTCTTACCGAACTTTAAGCAAATCAGAACTGTTTTAATTTTTCGATTCACTGTCTGTTATGAAAAACTGTTCTAATTTTCAAAATAAATGATTTACGATGTTTAGCAATTTCCATTAAATTTTTCGGTTTTGTCATTTCCGTTAGACTTCATCACCTAGCACGTTTTTATACATTAATATTTTTGTTCCTCCTTATAGGTTTATAGGTTAATTATCGGTGATCCGAAAAGGAATACTCCTTCGATAGTCTTCAATCCTTGACCATACAAAAGATAGTGTCAGAGGCGAGAGTCATGTCTGGCCTCCTCCGCCTGTTCTTCATAATAAATCTTGGCACTTCCCCAACATTGCAAACTAAAAGTTTACTATTTAACAAGTAATCAAAAATGATCTACCCCTTTAATTGATGTTCGCGTTTCTCTAGATTGTGCGATAAGGCTCCGTCTCACATTTTATTAGAGCACTGACTTTCCTCCTTTCTATTTTTAAAATTAGCGTAATTAGTGGAACTTTCTTTTCTCAGTTCATATGTACTGATAACATCCAAATCGAGTCAGCCGCGATTATTTCGCTGCCACTTTATATTAAAGTAGGCTTATATAAATTTTCGGGTTTTGAATAAAACTAGTTTACAAAGAATTAATTAATCCGTCGACTTTATTATTTCCAAATAATTTTTATAGAATTTAAGACCAATCAAACTTCGCAGACAGCAACTTCATTCCAGTGCCAATTTGTCTACAAAAAAATGTTCTTCTAGGCCAATGAGCAGACAATTTAGTCAAATAGAAGATTTTTCCAATTGAAGCTGAAGGTTGGTACTAAACCTCTACTCTGTCTACTGTATCACTTGGCGATTGATTCGATATCCGAATTGATTTCTGTCCAACGGTATTCTACAAATGATTTGCAGGACAGATTAATTTAAATTAATTTTAGTTAATCTTCAATCAATCATTTTATCTCAGATCAATTTTGGTAGCATATTCATTATGGTATTTTTAGTTGAGTACAGTTATCGCTTGTTATTTGAATAGACTATTAAAGACAACTAGCTGACCTGTGACTGAATAATCAGTCACTTGAAAACATTTTTTTGAATTTTTGATTAAGAAATGATTAAAAAGAATTTTTAAGATATAAATTTTAAAACTTAAACGGGAAGCACGCGCTAAAATGTACACAGTATGACTTACGTGCCAAGTCAAATATTCATATCTCAATTCTCAAACGGGAATCGCCCGCTCGGTATCAAATGATCACATACGTGCCCAAACCAAATATTCAAATCTGAAACGGAAGCGCGCGCTTGGGAGACATTTTCATTATCCACTGCAGCAGTTGTTTTATGAAACGCATTCAACTGCTTTTCGTTCAGCAGTGGGATTCGTAATTCAGCTTCTACGGCTTCTCGAACTGTATCAAAGAGTTGCACTTCTACGGGATTTCCCGATGGAGTTGGTATAAGAAAGTCCGTGCTGTATAAGAATTATGTTGATATCGTGGAGAGCCAAATTGTTTGCTACTTTTTCAATATGGTGTCGGCTGTAATCGAGAGTCATGTCATCTGAATACTTCATTCAGAAATGAAGAGGTATTGAAGGTTGACAAAAGGAACAAATATAAGCGAAAGCTCTCGAAGCTGTCTTGGCATTTGACAGACTGCTGCTTCTGTTAAGCAGTGATCCCATTTATCATCGTTTACCAGAAGGCCCCTGCAGCTGCAGATTTTTCTATGGTATTGTAAATAACACCATTGAATGTTCGTACAAACTCAACGCTGATGGCACATTGAATATGTAGCAAAAGCAGCCGCAGGAAAAACGCTCCCCATCTCTCAAGCTTACTGTATACATTCGTCCAACAACCTTCACTCGCGTACGTAAACGTGATGGTGGGGAATGTCAGTATATAGCAAATGACGTGCGTTTTGATCATTGAAGTTGAGCTGAAACCATGACTCAAGCTTTGTCATCCTCATTACCTGCTTCAAATGTAATTATTTGTTGATTCGGTAGGTGGACAGAAAGACGCATCACGGCATAAGATCGATCATACATTTTCGACTCGATAAAAAATAATTTGATATATTCGCGCTTTTCAATAAAGTAGTTGACATCTGGTGAACAAAATGTCAATCGTAGTTTGCTATGAAGCAAGGTGGATTAGAACTGTCATAACAAAGAATTTGAAAATTCTCGTTCCCCTTGCAGACGTAAAAACCAACACTATCTACATTCGGTGAAAATCGTCAATAACAAATTCAGGGTTTTAATAAAGCAAACTCACATAGTGTCCGATCTTGGAAATTTTCTGAAACCACCTGAGGTACCCGTTTCGGGTACTTTCCGGTGGAATTTTTCCAATTTTTCTAGCCCACGCACAGCGCAATATTTATGTTGACCTACCTTGAAAAAATCTAACGGATCGGATCATGTTTAGGGGTCATTTTAGGGTTGAGTTTGAAAAAATTAAGCGTATTAATATAATAGATGATCTGCTATGCGTGCTGCAAGCTGCAAAGCCACTATCCATAAATTATTTTTTTTTATAATGTGATATAAAGTGGTTTTGGTTGAAACCATAGCTAATTCATTATGCATTTAAAAATTACAGGCAAGCACTCAAATTTCATTTGTATATACTCGTAGATGCTATTTTTATAGACACGCTGGGCGCAAATCGATTAATAATAATTTATTCAGTAGTTGATAGACAAAGTTTAAACGACCATAAAAGACACGAATTACGCCACTAATGGCTAAAATATGAAAATACAAAATAATTAAGATCAATTATTTACATTTTATTAATCCCGTGGAAACGTGCCGCTATCATTTTTATTCGCGCTTATACATATTTCGAAAAGACATTCGTGGCCTTTTGTTGGCGGTAGCAAAACACGAAATGTATATACCGTAACGCGCACACAAAATTAAATTATTTTATTAAAACATCCATACCCCCCAACATCTAATGCCAAATAACCTTCTTTACATTTAGGGTTTTAGCAACAACAACAAAAAATCCAATTAATTTAAGCTAAATAATTAAATGGATTATCTAGAGCCACGATATAAAAAATCGCATAAAATTTAGTTTACGTTAATTGTGTTGTTCTGCTTCTGGAGCTGTCTCCTCGCTATCATGCGACACAAAAGAACACATACTAAGGTACATAGCAGAGAAATTTTCAATCCTTTTGTTATAAATTTATAACATCGCGTCTTATCACAACTTGCTATCTTTATTTAAATACATTTTTTTTTAATATTTCTCAATTCAGCATACAAAAGAAAATTATCGTTTCAATGTTGTAATATAATAAATAAAATAAACTGTGTGCCTAACCCTATGTACAGTACAAAACAATAAACGGAAAATTTTTATATAACAATACAAAAATTACGATCAATCTAGATAGTGTTTTCGATCTAATATGACGATAAACGAGCACCATACTCGAAAATTGTTAGATGCTTTTGTCTATTCTGTACGTAACCCAATTTCTTTTATGCCTATCGATAACTAAAGATATTTTCTTCAATTCAATTATTTAATTAAAATTAATTAGGTTTCATTTTATGAAAACAAAATATTTGGGTTATAATGATGATGCGGATGCGTCTTTTGTGCTAACGCTATACCACCAGTCATTGGAAGCGCAACCAAAAACTTTATTGTTATCGTTACTAATGATTGATTATTGAGGCATTTAGCCGTAATTCAGGCATTTTATTGGAATTGACATATTTTCGACAGCGAGCTTTACTCCATTTTTATCGTAGTTTAGCTATAGGTTCCTAATTAGGTAGTTTTCAATATAGGCATCCAAAGGTGATGTGAAAAACAAAAGCCTATCGGTTTATTTCTAAGATCAATAGACTATGTTGAACGGTTCCGCCTCTTTAGCACACCATCTAAAGGTTTTGATAAAAATGATGATTGAATTCGTTTGGTTAGGATTGGTCACTACTGTTTATCGTTTGGTCACTTACGATTAAATGGTAAATAAATAATGAAAAATTCAAAAAAAAAAAAATCCCGGAAGCACCGGCCAAATCATACCGTTTGTTAAATCTATTATCTTTTTCTTTGCCTTCGATTCGATAATATGGTTTTCGGCATTTTATCTTGTACTCCATTTTAGTAAAAATTTTTAATTTTCTCAAAAGGACGATTTTTTGAATTCCGCCTTCTTTTTGTTTTTTAGTTCATGTGTGCTTGTACGATGGAAACCATGTATAATTTGTTAAGCATAAAATAAAAAAATAAATAAAATTAAAGTTGTCTTTATATTTAAAATTAATTCATCGAGAAAAATACAGTCACTCCACAGTAAAGGAAAATAAAAAACTATTACATTGAACATTTGGTCCGTACGAGCCGGAGATTTGGATTTTGTATGTATAATGTGCAGCACCCATTTTAAAACGCGACGCCATTTTCAAATTTAGAAAAAATATTGTTTGGTTCAATTGTGTTCGACACATTTTTATATTGAAGCAGTAGTTGTAAATCACAGCAGTACGTAAATTAAAATCTAACAAAATAATATAAAAAATATTGTTTCCATTACCAGTTTAGTTGCTCATAAAAAGAAATAAAAATTTGGTGTAGTTTATTGAACTAAGCTCCTAAATAATCATAATGGATTAAATAGTTAAAATAATGTATTTCAGTCTTAAGTTCGTAATTTCTACATATTAATTAAAACAGAAAATATAAAGTATTCAAATCTGACAATTCTGTGATATCGTAATCATATAGTGAATATCTGTAGTTATCAATAATAAAAAAATATATAAAACCCTGTTGTATAATTGTATTTGCATCGAATATAGTGGTAAATTTTAACATTTTCATTGTCATGGCTTGAATTACCTGCCAAATTAAAATTAACCGGGAAGCAGCTAAAATTACGTGCTGCCAATAATATTTTCCATCCTGTATGTGCAAAGCTGAATGAGCGGGACTTGGAGTTTATGCGCGTCGAGAAAAAACACTGGCAATGTCAGAGTTGTTTATCAAAATCTAAAGTAAATCGTAACAATGTAACTGTTCAGTTTCTCCTCCGCACACTAATAAACCTAATAATGCAGAAAATCAAAATATAACCTTGGAAACAATTTTTAATGAAATCAAACACAGTCAACAGATGTCAATGATTAATAATAAAAAAATTGATGACCGTATTACGATTTTGGAAAAAGCGTTAGAAAAAATTGATCAGCTTTCATCTGAACTTAAGTGTCTTCATTTAAAACTATCTCAAACGCAGACAAAGGTCTTAGACCAGCAATAGTATTCTAATTCCTTAGACATTGTGGGAGTTGAAGTAACTGATAGTGAAGATCTTAGCACTATAGATACGAACATTACCAACACAGCATTAAAATTGGATGTCCATACATCTTGTATTCATTATGTTTTCCGAGAAAAAAGAAGATGGCAAACCATCAAACATTATACAAGTAAAATTCTGTAGCCGGCTAGTGAAAAATGGCATTCTTCAAGCCAAGAAAAGGATTAAAGTCACTAGACGAATTGCGGCTTTAGCAGTAACAACAAAATTTTTATTATTGAAAGTATGAGCTTCGTAGTAAGACAATTATATTTTAATGCTAATAACACTAAAATTGCCAAAAATTATAAGTATTTATGGTTCCAGGATGGCAAAATTTTGATGAGGAAGGATGATGGTGGAAAGGTGTGGTTGATAAATGCTGTGAGTGATCTAGACAAACTAATTTGAAAAGTTTATTTTTATTTCATAGTTATGATTTGATTTAATGATTAATAATTCTAGTACAGATCTAGACTACTATAATTCACTTTTTAAAAGCACCTCTCCTTCAGGTTCCTTTATGCATGTTAATAATAATTTTACAATTGTATATCAAAATGCGCGTCGCTTACGTAAAAATAGTGACAAATCGTCGTGTTCCTTCCAAAGTCCATTGGGTCTGACTATAAAACTTCTAAAATGTTTAATTTTTTTGTCATAATTTACGACCCGTTTTAAAAAAATTACTACTTTTGGCAGACGAAGATCCTGTTGTATCTTATTCAACTCATTTCCTCAACATTCCGTGGCTGAACATCTACGACCAGAAACCCATTTATAGATTCCAGTTAAATGATTTGCAACATTTTTTGCAAATTGGACATTTTATAAATTTTATGTCAATTCTGTTTTATGTCTATATATGGGACTTTTGACTTCTGTAGAACAAACTTTTTCATTGAAGTTTCGTGCAACAACTATTGCAGTTATTGCTTGTTATTTATATGACCGACCCTAGGGACTGACCATTTGACATTTTTGTTTAAAAGTACCAAGGCTATCATATAAAATCATGTTTTTATATATGGGACTATTTACCGAGTTAATTTCATATATAATTTATTTTTATCACGCAGTATCTAGTATTTCTCCTATATGTATACTATTTGTATAGTCGCACACATGTATAGTTTTTGTTTTTTGTAGAAATTTGACTCCGATTAGAAAATACATTTATTTTGTTTCCGGTTTTTCATTTTTATCTAATTTAATTTTTGTTTGATATTAAATTTTCGTGCTAATACTCAAACTACTATTATGTTTTAGAACATTTCATTATGTATTGAGTTTTCTTTTTTATTTATTAATAAAAAATTTATTTATTGAACTGTGGATTAATTAATTAAATTATGATTAAATTAAAATGTTTTTTTTAAATTTATTTTTTATTTTAAAGAAATCTTTATTTCTGTATAATATTACAACTAATCATATGGATTATCTAGTAATTGTTTAATAAGTTAAGTAGTCCATTCTTGTGGGGCGAGACCTATCAGTTCATCCCAGCTCTGTCAGTCCTTTGATTTAAGCGGCTCAAGGAACCACTAATTCTAAAGGCTTTGTTATTTTTAGGCGCTTTGTTCCATTGGTGCGATCCAGTAGGTTCCGCAGCTCCTCGTTCTCATGCTGCCGCAGTCGCAGTACATGAGCCCTTGCAAATTTTTGTATTTCATCGCTGACGTTTTCCATGTTTAGGTTTCGATGGAGATTGTCGTTTCTAATATACCAAGAAGCATTCACTACGTACGTTATTTTGAAATGTTTGTATGATCTTCACTGTACCGGTGTGAAGTTTCTAACGTTAATTAAAAGTGTAGCATACGCAACAAATATTCTGCAGCGTATGCAACTTATCTATGTGTGTAAGCAACTTATTTAACATGTAAATAATTTATGAGAAAAACCACAAAAACTAACATTAAATTAATAGTTTCGAATTAAAAACAAACGAAAAATATATTTACAAATATGTATTAAAGTTTTCAAAGTTTTATCTTACACTAATATTTTCCAATTGAGGTTAAACACATAATTAACACTCCATCCTAGAGTTTTCCCAATTTAGCGACTAGTATTATCAAATAGTAGACATTCGAGCCTATTCAAATTTGTATAGCCCGTACATATAAAAAGGGTTGGGCTCTTCTGACAAAATTTCATATTTTGATAAAAAAATTATATGGAAGCTGTACCTGCACTCCTAATTAACACTCCATCCTAGAGTTTTCGCAATATAGCCACTAGTATTCTCAAATATTAGACATTCGAGCCTATTCAAATTTGTATAGCTCGTACATATAAAAAGGGTTGGGCTCTTCTGGCAAAATTTCATATTTTGATAAAAAAATTATATGGACAAATATATGGCTATACAAATGGCTAAACAAATTATATGGCTATCCAAATTTAAATAGGCTCGTATGTCTACTATTCGATAATAATAAAGGCTATATTGCGAAAACTCTAGGATGGAGTGTTAATTGGGAGTGTATGTACAGCTTCTATATAATCTTTTATCAAAATATGAAATTTTGTCAGAAGAGCCCAACCCTTTTTATATGTACGGGCTATACAAATTTGAATAAGCTCGAATGTCTACTATTTGAGAATACTAGTGGCTATATTGCGAAAACTCTAGGATGTAGTGTTAATTGGGAGTGTAGGTACAGCTTCCATATAATTTTTTTATCTAAATATGAAATTTTTTCAGAGGAGCTTAACCCTTTCATATGTACGGGCTATACAAATTTGAATAGGCTCGAATGTCTACTATTTGAGAATACTAGTGGCTTTATTGCGAAAACACTAGGATGGAGTGTTAATTGGGAGTGTAGGTACAGCTTCCCTATAATTTTTTTTATCAAAATATAAAATTTTGTTAGAAGAGCCCAAACTTTTTTATATGTACGGGCTATACAAATTTGAATAGGCTCGAACGTCTACTATTTGAGAATACTAGTGGCTATATTGGGAAAACTCTAGGATGGAGTGTTAATTATGTGTTTAACCTCAATTGGAAAATATTAGTGTATGATAAAACTTTGAAAACTTTAATACATATTTGTACATATATTTTTCGTTTGTTTTTAATTCGAAATTATTAATTTAAAGTTAGTTTTTGTGGTTTTTCTTATAAATTATTTACATGTTAAATAAGTTGCATACACTGCATAGATAAGTTGCATACGCTGCAGAATATTTGTTGCGTACGCTACACTTTTAATTAACGTTAGAAACTTCACATCGGTCTTCAATGTATTTTTCCTTGCGCAGCCCCAAAGCTGAATACCATATACGTCCAGATAGATTATAGGATTTGTTTATATAACAGCAGTTTGTTGTGTGTTGTCAGTTCGGAGTTTCTTCCAATAAGCCAATGCATTTTTCTGAATTTTAAATTCAGTTCTTGCCTTTTCATTTTAACATGCGCTTTCCACCTGAGTTTAGCGTCTAGCGTCATGCCGAGGTACTTAGCATTGTCAGAATATGGTATTTGTTGTGAATTCAGTCTATTCGGAATATATTCTAATTTCCTATTTATATTGTTGATGTATGTTGATTTCGATTCGTTAAGTGTTATTCTCCGTTGTTTAG